>JACVVK020000187.1:950000-1110000 GCA_018292915.2 Batillaria attramentaria | reverse complement strand
GCTGTTTAATATTGGAGGTTTCGTTTTTGTCTTTGTATTGTGACATTGTTTTTTGTACTATGTTCAAGTGTCTTTCTTGTCAAATATGCTTTAGAAAAAATAAAAAAAAATCCGGCTACCATTTGTATAGATCGGGTACGGCCCGCGAGAAATCCTCTTGTGGAGAGGAACGGTCGCCTGGACTGCTTATTTCTATTGAGAAGTTGTGTGTGCACGTGTGTACTTTGCCTCCTGCGGCGCACATTATGCGAAAATTCTAGTCGATCAGACCTTATTAAATGCCGCGACGGGATCCGTCAATACAGCCGTGGCAACCAACAGCCAGCTTTATCCCGAACACATTCAGTGGAGCCTGAAATTTGCCTGTTGCGAATCTCTCTCTCTCTCTCTCTCTCAATAACATTTCGAGTTGAGTTCTATGTCATATTGTCTCTTTTACTTTTAGTATGTTTCTATGCCGGCTATGCATTATCCCATAATGTCTGTGTTCCGTGTTGGTTACCTGTCTATGTAAGGTTATGTTGGCTATTCTGGTGTTGTTATAGCTTTTTGCATTGTGTGTCTATTTTGTCTTTTGTTTAACTGTGTTTTTCTTTCTATTTTGTAGATTTTTTTTGTAGCAAGGACAAGTTGGAAGACAAGCACATGTGCTTAATACTTTTATCGTTGTAAAATAAAGAGAATTCATTCATTCATCCACTCTCTCTCTCTCTCTCTCTCTCTCTCTCTCTCTCTCTCTCTCTCTCATAGTCTCTCTTTCGATTATTTTTTTCTTTCACCAATATCTTGTGCAATATAATTATTCCCCTGCATTAAAATTTTAATTCACGTTTAATTTCTACACTGAAATCCTGTCATCAGTTATCAGTTACTACAGTGGGCCAGTAAAGCTAATTACAATGAATGTATTTACGTCATCAAATAAGTCTGATGAAACTGTAATTTGATTCTTTTCAACCACGCCCGATGCAGCTACATGCACGTCGTTATGGTACGGCAAATGACTAAACTGACACTGGCGTACATGCCTATTCAGTCAGCGTCAGTGTTGGGGTAAAAACGCCTGAAAACCGACTGTAAATTCTTTCGCACAGCGGCCTGCCAACAGCTGCGCCTTTCAAGCCATTTACACTTCCATCATCTGTACGTAGTTACGTTAAATGTATAATCGATGATAACGCAGAAAACTGTTTAGAGCCACGCATAACCATCTGTTGAGCCGACAGCAGTCGAAAGCAGAAAGAGAAACAAGAGTAACTGCGCCTGATGTTCTCATCATGGTTGCGAAACTATCGATTGATAAAATATGAGATCCTTACTCTAAAGTCTCAATATGTACGACATGCATACAATAATAATAATAATAATAATAATGAGTATTATATAGGCGCTTTACCCAATTTCATGAATCGGCTCAAAGCGCCGCGAACTGAACCCAACACGCACGCTCACGTGAATCACACACATTCTCTCACACACCGGACATAAACACATTACAATCACGTGGTGCGAAGGGTCAGCTCAGCTATTTAAATTTCGGAATTTAGAATTGCATTTATTTTTCAAATTTGGTGGGCTGAATATTTCCAAAGCAGAGGGGGAGGAAGCCGGAGTACCCGGAGAGAACCCCCGACGATCGTGTGAAATACTTTCCGTCGCATGCCGCTCTTAATCTGTGCATCAGAATCAGTCACTTGCTTCACAATATCATCTGAAACCATTGTGGTGACTCTGGCCGGGGTATACGTTGCTCTAGAAGTGTACCGCGTACTGAGCAGACGACGTTATTTGGTTGCGGACTGAGGACCAGCTACACGCTGATTGGATGCTAATTTTAGAAGATTTTTCGAGTCCCAGTCTGTTCACGAATGGACCGTAGGCTCAAAGAAAGTCGTATTTCTCTAATAGTAGAAGCCAAGAAGTCCCGAAAACGGTCGCGATGACCAAATGAAACCTCCTTCTCTCTGACAAACAGCATTACAGCTTCGAAAGCGGCAGTTTTGTTGTTGTTGTTGTTGTTGTTGTTGTTTTGGGGTTGTTGTTGTTTTGGGGTTGTTGTATAAGAAGTCTTTCATTCCCTCAGCAGTATCTATTTTAAACTCATGACTGTGTTTACTGCCCGTTCCCAGTATGTATAGATTTTATTTGTTGAGATTTTCAAAACTGGGCTTACTACTCAGCTGTGTCATGTCCGCTATGCCTTGCCATCTTTTAGTTTAGATTTCTTAGTTTAGTTGCATAGTATTAGACTTGGACATCACACATTACTTTAGGATCTGTGTTTAATATGTATGAATTTATATGTCTAGATAAATTATTGTGTGTGTGTGTGTGTGTGTGTGTGTGTGTGTGTGTGTGTGTGTGTGTGTGTGTGTGAGCCAGAAGAAAATTTTCTGCCATCGACAGACAATAAAGTTATATTGAATTGAATTGAATTGAATTGAATTGAATTTTTTAATCTTAGCGACGTTACGAACATAGAGGGTTTTAATAATTAGATCCCCTGCAGAGCAGAGGTGCGCGAAGACATCATGGTCGACGATCGACCATGAAAGGCTACAGGACGCGAACAGCTTCCGAGGCATGCAGTAACAACAAATTTGTGTGCAGAATAAAAAAAAATGGCAATCTGGGGCTTTTTGTTGGCTTTGTAAATAAGTTTCATGCCACGTAATAGTAAAATTAGGGATAAATGAGCCTGGCTTGTGGACTATTTGTATTCATGCGCGGCTGGCACAAGAGCCAGCAGACGACAGAGGATTGGGGGGGGGGGGGGGGTATGTACTTACTTACTTAGGCCCCTGGCTCCACGTGGAGCATAGGCCATCGACAACCCTTCGCCATCGCACTCTGTTCTGGGCTATTCTTGCCACTCCAGTCCAGTTGGTCCCCTGCTTATATAACTCTGCCTCAGTGTCCCGCCTCCAGCTGTTGCGAGGCCGGCCTCTCTTCCTTTTCCCCTGTGGGTTCCATGTCAGGGCTTGGCGTGTGGTGCTGGATGCTGGCTTCCTGAGGGTGTGTCCAATCCAGCCCCACTTCCTCCGCAGGATCTGCTTGGCCGCTGGTTCCTGCCCTGCTCGCTCCCACAGCTCTTCGTTCCGGATCTTCTCTGGCCATCGGATGTTGAAGATGCGCCTCAGACAGGTGTTGAGAAATGTCTGGATCTTCTGCTGCATCGTCTTCGTTGTCCTCCATGTTTCGCATCCGTAAAGCAGAACTGACTTCACGTTGGAGTTATAGATGCGAAGTTTGGTTCTTATGCTGACAACTTTGGATGCCCAGATGTTCTTCAGCATGACCATTGCTGCTCTTGCCTTGCCGATTCTGGCTGTGACGTCTCGGTCTGTGCCTCCCTGTCCATCAACCACACTCCCCAGGTAGACAAAGGACTCTACCTCCCTGATGGGCTCTCCACCGACTGTGACTGGTGTGCTGGCAGTGGTGTTGATCTTCATCAGCTCGGTTTTCCTCCTGTTGATCTTGAGCCCTGTTCCGGCTGATGTGGCTTCCAGGCATGTAGTCTTGTCCTGCATCTGGCTGTGGCTGTGAGACAGGAGCGCCAGGTCGTCCGCAAAGTCGAGGTCATCCAGCTGCGCCCAGAGTGTCCACTGTATCCCGTTTTTCCTGCCTGTTGTGGTGGTCTTCATGATCCAGTCGATGACCAGGAGGAAGAGGAACGGGGACAACAGGCATCCCTGGCGGACTCCGGTCTTCACCTCGAAGCTTTCTGACAACTGGCCAGCATGGGCAATCCTGCAGCTCATGTCTTTGTAGGTGCACTGGATCAGGGAGATGATCTTCCCGGGAACTCCATAGTGCCTTAGCAGCTTCCACAGCGCCTCTCTGTCTACACTGTCGAAGGCCTTCTCATAGTCTATGAAGTTGATGTAGAGGGGGGAGTTCCACTCCAGCGACTGCTCCACAATGATGCGTAGGCTGGCAATCTGGTCAGCGCAGGACCTGTTCCTGCGAAAGCCCGCCTGCTGGTCTCGGAGCATAGGGTCGACTGCCTCCCTCATCCTCTCCAGTAGAATTCTGTTGAGAACCTTGCCTGGCACTGACAGGAGCATGATCCCTCGGTAGTTGTTGCAGTCCCTGAGGTCCCCTTTCTTTGGCAGCTTGATGACGATCCCTTCTTTCCACTGGGCTGGCACCTCTTCCTTCTCCCAGATCTTGCTGAATAGGCTGTGCAGCATGTTGACGGCTGTCTCTGTGTCTGCTTTGATGGCTTCTGCTGGTATCTCGTCTGGCCCTGCAGCTTTCCCATTTCTCAGTGTCATGATGGCTTTCCTGATCTCCGCCTTAGAGGGCTTGTCGCAGTTGATGGGTAGTTCTGTCTCAGCTGGCGGGATGTCTGGTGGTGTTTCAGGGATGGGGCGATTTAACAGCTCCCTGAAGTGTTCTGCCCATCGCTTCAGCTGTTCCTCAGTTGTTGTCAGTGGGTGCCCGTTCTTGTCCTTCACTGGTTTGTCTGTCTGCTGAAACTTGCCCGCGAGCTTCTTGGTCACCTGGTACAGGTCTTTTAGGTTCCCTTGTCCGGCTGCTTCCTCTGCTTGATTGGCCAGGTTGTCGATGTAGTCCCTCTTGTCCTTTCTGGTGCTCCTCTTCACTTCTCTGTCAGCTGCTGTGTATTCTTCCTGTGCCTTTGCCTTAGCTCTTCTTGTTCGGCTCGTGTTCAGTGCAGTTTTCTTCTTTTTCCGAACTTCCAGCTTCTGGATGGTATCAGCAGAGATCCATTCCTTGTGTTGGGTCTTTCTCTTGCCAAGGACCTCTTCGCATGTGTCGTGCCAGAGTTTCTTGCTGTGTTCCCATTGTGTCTCGATATCCATTCCACTGTCTTCTATCAGGTCTTGCAGTGGCTGGAACCTGTTGGAAAGGCTGATCCGGAATGCTGCTTGTGTCTCTGTGTTCCTGAGTAGGCCAACGTTGTACCTGGTCCGTGTGTTGTTGGCGTTGGTGTGTCTCTTAAGCCGAAGTCTCAGTGTTGTAGCAAGAAGGTGGTGGTCTGATGATACATCGGCACCCCTCATCACGCGCACATCTCGCCACGATCTCCTGAACTTCCGGCTGATGCAGATGTGATCAATCTGGTTCTCCGTGACATGGTCCGGCGATCTCCATGTGGCCTTGTGGATGCGCTTGTGTGGGAAGATGCTGCCTCCTATCACTAGCTGGTTCAGGGCACAGAAGTCTGCAAAGCGCTCGCCATTTTCGTTCATCTGTCCCAGTCCGTGTGTTCCCATGGTGTTCTCATAGCCTGTGTTGTCTGATCCAATCTTGGCGTTGAAGTCTCCCATCAGTATGGTCATGTCCTTGGCTCCTCCTCTATCTATCACTGTCTGTAGTTGTTGGTAGAAGTCGTCTTTTTTCTCCTCTTCCGCATCATTGGTGGGAGCGTAGCACTGGATGATGTTTAGCTTGATGTCTTTCTTCTTGGTGATGAATTTGGCTGTGATGATGCGGGAGTTGACAGGTTCCCAGCCGATGAGTGCCCGCTGTGCCTCCGGTGCCAGCATCAGGGCCACGCCCTCAGTGTGGGGGGCTCCATCCTCTGTGTGTCCCGAGTACAGCAATTGCTCTCCCGATGAAAATCTCAGCTGTCCTGTCTGTAGCCACCTTGTCTCACTCAGTCCCAGTACTCCTATCTTGTAGTTCTTCATCTCTCTTGCTACTTGTATGGTCCTTCCTACTTCATACATTGTCCTGATGTTCCATGTGGCTACTCTCGTCATTGTCCTGGGTGTTAGAAGGGGGGTCGGCCTTGCAGCTTCCTTTCGGCTTTCACTGCAATGCGTCATAGGTCTCCGGGATGGAGACCCTTCCTTGCCCAGGTGAATGTTTTGGTTTGTTGCTGTCGATGCTTCTGTAACGTTATGTTTTTTACAGGTAGGGCTGTTAACCCTACGCAAACCCGTTTAGCCTCTTGGAGAGGTGGTCCACATTCGTCTGACCTCTACCCTTCGACCTGTCCAGCTTGGGTGACCCTGCCAGGAGCACGTGCTCCCGCTGGCGTAGCTCTCTGGGTCATTGAGGTACACAAGCCACTACCCCACGACAAGGGTTGGACCATGTAGGGGGGGGGGGTATGTGGTCGCTGCTAACATTGCCAAAAAAACGGAATATTGGAGTTTGTTGAAATTTACTCTACACATGAGTCGTTGGCTGCCGGATTTTGGTGATTTTTGGGGGGAGGTGAATTTTAAAGCATTTCTAGGGCGTCATATGCAATGTTATGTTTAAGAGGAGTATATAGCGTTTTTCTTGAAATTTGTATCTGTGTCCTGTAGCCAAAGGCCTTGGCAGGGTCTTTGCTATGTGAAGCAGACGAACTACTTGATCGTCAGTACTGTCTAAATGACGGCAAGGCTGGGGAGACTTTTGAGAGATGGGGTGGAGCGCGTATGGGCTTTCCCAAGCGTACAGATACCGTCTTGAACTGAACTGTACCACGCACGAGCCAACTCAGGCAATGTACCAAATCATTATTAAAATCTCAAAACGTTTTTCAGGCGTACAGCAGCGCTGTGGAAAGCTTTTTCATCGCCGCATGCGTATATAATCCGTGCATCAGTCATGATCGGCCGGAATCAGTCACTTGGGACACAACATAGCATCTCAGTGAAACCATTGTCGTTACTCGGGTTGGCGTATAATTATATTGTTCTAGAGGTGTACCGCGTACTGAGTAGACGACGTTATTTGGTTGCGGATTGAAGACCAGCTACACAGCTCTGATTGGAGGCTATTTTTAGCCACTCAGCTGATCGTACTCCGTCATCTAGTTTGCAGTACCCTGGCACTGGGACGCAGCGCGGTTTACTGGCAATGAATCCTGACTGAACCGCGCTTAAAGGTACCAACGAAATACTGACATTTTGTGGTTGTTTATGTCATGATTTTTCTTCTGTAGTCTACTACCGAAGGAAGTGGGGGAGCCGGGGTGGCCGAATGGTAGAGCGTTGGACTCTCAGTGCTCGGGTCGTGAGTTCGAATCCCGCCGGCTGGGGCCAAATATTTGTGCTGGCCTTTTTTCTCGTTGCCCCGTCTTTGATATCACCCTTATGTGGTGGAAAAGGACGTTAAACTCCCAAGCACCCACTGTGGCGTCGCTAACGGCAGACTGTCGTTAACTGCAGACAGATCGCAGAAACTGATGATAACTGGGATACATCACTAATCTGGTAATTAAGGCACAATGATAATGTTAACACGCCTCCACCTAAGGATTTGTTGATCAATAAAAGCAGCAAACATAACGTAGTTTAATAATTTGCGTTCCGTGATAATTTAATGAGAACTCCCGAACAATGCGGTGCTGACCTTGACCTCGAGTGCGCGCGAGGTACAGGCGCGTGATTTGCAAGAATGGCGTGAACGTTTGCGTATCATGTGCGCTTCTTTTGTGCAGCGTTGTACTCAGTCACTTTGAGCACTGCTGTGTCGGATGGAAACCATGAGGAAAAGTGAGTTGTTTTTTGTTTTGTTTTTTTACCTGGTAAAATGATGACATTTTGTAAGTGGAAGTCATAATAGTAAATGGAATTAGGCATACAGTCCCCCGTGGCCGATTTCAGTTATTTGTATTACCGTACTTTCCATAAAAAATCACAAGTTCTCAATACACTCTCGTGGATTTTTATTCAATCATCTAAAGTCGAAGTTGTAGGCGTACTGATATTATGACTCCCACTTACAAAATGTCATCATTTTATCATAAGCACTCACTTTTTCCGCCTTGTTTCCATCCGACACAGCAGTGCTCAAAGTGACTGAGTACAACGCTGCACAAAAGAAGAGCACATGATACGCAAACGTGCACGCCATTCTTGCAAATCACGCGCCTGTACCTCGCGCGCACTCGAGGTCAAGGTCAGCACCGCATTGTTCGGGAGTTCTCATTAAATTATCACGGAACGCAAATTATTAAACTACGTTATGTTTGCTGCTTTTATTGATCAACAAATCCTTAGGTGGAGGCGTGTTAACATTATCATTGTGCCTTAATTACCAGATTAGTGATGTATCCCAGTTATCATCAGTTTCTGCGATCTGTCTGCAGTTAACGACAGTCTGCCGTTAGCGACGCCACAAATGTACCTGGGATGTGTATAACGAGATGCGGGGAGTGCTCCTTATTTCCCACATGCGCCTACAACTTTCTGCAGTTAACGACAGTCTGCAGTTAGCGACGCCACAACCCACCCACCGAAGGAAGTGGCGCTGATTATTACGACTGCATCTTACTGCAATTATTGTGTTCCGCCTGCATGACTTGAGCGAAACTGAAAAGCGAAGTGAACCGGCTGACGAGAACTGATAACTAATTCGCTGGCTTTTTTGAAGTCAGTTCAGGATCATCAGTCTTGACTAGGGCGAAACCTACACAGAGGCTAAACTGAGTGAGGCCGAGAAAAGGGTGCGACAGTGTAATCTTTTGCACTTGACCCTGGCTGAGCCTTCCTCGGTGGTAAATATGTAACAACGCAGGCATGTCACCTGATATCTGTTGCCGCACACAGGCGTCACAATCATGGACTTGTTACGTGGCCTCGTACACCAACAACGCGACATGTGCAACACATAGTACTATCAGTGAAAGTTCTCTATTGGATCGTATTAAGACATAGTCAGTGTACCGCATGTACCACATGTGTGTACCAAATGATATTTGGAGGAACTTGAAAGAGAGAGAGAGAGCGTGTGTGTGTGTATGTGCGTGTGTGTGTGTGTGTGTGTGTGTGTGTGTGTGTGTGTGTGTGCGTGTGTGTCTGTGTGTGTGTGTGTGTGTGTGTGTGTGTATGTGTCTGTGTCTGTGTCTGTGTGCGTGTGAGGGCGAGGGGGGTTCGACATCCGTCAGTGCCGGGGAGATTTCAGCTGTCAGATGTGTTTCAATAGCCGGTTTGGTAATACGTACTGAATAAACTGATCTGCTTACTAAGTCTCTATTATCAGCTCATCATCTTTACACCACTAACACGTTCAGGCAAATCATGCACAAAGTGCAATATCACGAGGCGGTTGTCAGTCGATCCTGTTGTAGCTTGATACCGGCCGAAGTTACAACGGATACAACGTCGATACTACGCTGTTTTCTGTTTTTAACGTGATGTGATTATCAAATTATGAATGTGGATTAACTTCATTCTTCTCAGTCTGCACAAGCCACCTCTCGCCCGTTGCCGCTTCCCGCCCCGACCCCCTCCCCCGCCTCAGTTCAGTTGGGACGAAACTGAGCAAAAGAGCATTGGTAAGTGGAGCACGGGACTGAGTCAACACTGAAATGACGTGTACTGCAGTAGAACTTGCTAGTACTTGACCATCGACAGTCACGCCACGTCAGTACTCGTTCACCAACTACAACCACACCTCTCTCCGAGGCTCTCTCTCTCTCTCTCTCTCTCTCTCTCTCTCACACACACACACACACACACACACACACACACACACACACACACACACACACACACATTCCTTTACTTGCTATTAATAATAATATTCTCTGATTTGTTGACGATAATCTGTCCGCCAGGCCCCTACAGACTTTTCTTGCTCATCGCACGTTTTGTCCTTCATACGGTCCACCATCGTGTGTGTGTGTGTGTGTCTGTGTGTGTCTGTGTGTGTCTGTGTGTGTGTGTCTGTGTGTTGCGAGTGACAAAAACTAGCGTATATTTAAGTGCACATAAATGGCAGATATAGCGCACATTTGTTCAACCGGCCGGCAACCGGTTTGGATAAAACGCAAAATAAAATTCATAATAAAACGTGCTGTCCAATTGCTATACAGTTTTTTTTTCTTTCTTTCTTCTTCTCGAATTCCCTTCGCCAGTCTCTTCAGTCAAACACAGCCCTCAGTCTCTCAGTTTCTCTATCCCTCCCAGTTTATTATCAAGCAGTCCGGCGACGTTCAACCTGCACCATTTGGCATTTATTTTGCTGCATGCACTGAGCATAATTTGTACGTCATTCCTTTGACGAGCTGTCTTTTACAAATGTTTTAGTCATATAGTCTGATTTTACTACTGTTATTACTGGCGTTTTTATGTAAGTTATCAACTCTGGTGCTGCTGCAGCTGGAGGCGAGAGAGAGAGAGAGACAGAGAGAGACACGGAGACTGAGAGACTGACTGACTGACTAAAACGTTTGTTTCAGGATAAAGACTTGTATGCATGGTCTGCCTATCTTACAAGCTGTCCTGCTAATCTAGAAACACTAAAAAAATAAAGGCTAACAGAGAGAGAGAGAGAGAGAGAGAGAGAGAGAGAGAGACTGTATAAGCCAAACACACCCATTCAATCAAGTTACAACGAGAAAAGCATTCAGTCAACTGCGCACCAGCACTTTTGTCTCAGCGTTACTACATGGACAGACTGCTGCCACAAGCCATCAATAACAGCAATAGATCAGTATTATGTTGCTGCCAACAAAGGCCCACCACTCTCACCGTTAACAACTTCTGTTCCCAGTCGGGTAGATTATTGATTTTGGTGGTACATGTACACAGGGCGGTGGCGCTAGGCCGGAGAACAGTGGTACTACTGACACGCTGTTTCAGTGTCTGTCAGGCAAATGATTCTTTTACTAGCGTTTCAGGGCAACGCTCTCACTGTTCATAACAAGATAACCGACTGATAAACAGCAGTGTATGTTACTGACTTGCAAACGTGTCTTGTACGTCCTCTCTCTCTCTCTTCTCACTTTTATCGGCGCGACAGTATCAGCATTATCAACGGCACGTTTGAAAAGTGATTGTTCCTGCTCCATGTCACTATCTTTTACCACTGAAAATCAGTGAAATTTCATTGAGACGGCAGCTGAATTCTGCCGGCGATCCTCTCTCTCTCTCTCTCTTAGAAAGACCCGGCTGTGCGTCTACGATCTCATCCTTGGAAAAGAAAGTTTCAGTCAGTCAGTCAGTCTCAGACTCAGACATAGTTTATTGTTGTTTAGGCCTTGGCCTATATCAACACAGTCAGCAGCTCTCTCTCTCTCTCTCTCGCCCGCTCTTTGCTTTAACAGCCTTTGTGCTTGTTGTTGTCCTTATGAGTGTACATTTTTAAAAATATATAATTTATCCTTTGCAGTTGTAGCAACGGCAAGCTGTAATACTGGTTTGCGGACCAAAAACTTCCACCACTGGAAAATAAAGGTTCATTTCATCTATCCCCCCCCTCTCTCTCTCTCTCTCTCTTACGCCAGGTATGGCCACGGTTGTCCAACTGGACTCAGTGAACTGAAAACGATTCAGTCTCAAGAACCCTAACGTGTACAACATCAGAACGTGAGTTTGTCGTGATTTTGCGGATGGTCTTGGCGGAAACTGTGCAACGAAAACGCCGCAAACGTCCCGCGGTACATGTGAGGAAAAGCCGAGCCCTGCCTGAGTTTCGTACTGAGTGCAACAAATGATGTTACGTCATCTTCAGTGCATTGACCCGCACACAGGCGTCCGTTCAGTGACCTGAACATGAACTGATAAGAGGCAAATCAACAAAAACAAGAAGAACAACGACAACAACAAAAGACGAAAAATATTACACTTTGACTGTGAGATGCAGACGACACGTCGTCGTCTGTCTGGAAGTTTCTTTTTCCTTGTGTTACCGAGTGACGCAAATTAAATTTTAGGTCACCGTGCCATTTCAAGTATGGGACGGTTAGAGATAACACAACCTGTTAGCATTGTGACATGTCACTGAGAAAGACACCTAACCTAATGACTTCTAACTGACCCCATCAAATTAAAAAATGTCATGCTATCTGCACGTCCCCGCTTGCTAGCCTCTCGGTGCACGCACGTAAAAAGGAAAAAGCAATTGTTTGCCGGCCACTTGACCCCCATTCGCTATCAGGTCAGATTTGATTGAGAGGTAACCTAGAGGCAACCTATGTCAGGTATGTATGTATGTGCTCATCTGCACGCGTCCAGTCTCAATGCGGCATGCATACCTCCTGTGACCAGCTTCAAACAGACACAGCGTCACATGAAACTTTAACCTGTCGTACCATTAGGAGTGAAATGGATTTCTTCGATCTGACGGGCTGGAGCAAGAAACATAAAGTGCGGTTTCACTTTGAGTAAGGAGAACAGAGAGGCAATGAACAGATGTCCCATGGGCGGCAGAGAACAAGTGGTGCACTACATGTTTTTCTCGGCGATGTACTTGCCCTTGTAAGCCCTGCTAGACAAAGAAGAAAAGCCTGTCACACGACACAGACAGACAGACAGACACAGACAGTCACACACACACACACACACACACACACACACACACACACACACACACACACACACACACACACACAGAGAGAGAGAGAGAGACTCAAGACTATTTATTCCTTAAAGGGCAACAGGAAGGGGTGTGCATACATTGTAACAAGATAATACATTCATAGCACTCTCTCCAGTTCCAGTGTTTTCAGGGACAGGTAAAAGAAAAGTACAACATTGTTCAACATGTTGACATTTTTTTGTTGACAATGGCAAAACCACGTTGAATGTTGATGGATTACGGTGGAACTTAGCCGGAATCAAATCAAAAGGGCATTGACCCTCATCAGAGAGAGAGAGAGAGAGAGCCCTATCAGGCCGGAAAGAGCGAGCGAGAGAGAGAGAGAGAGAGAGGTGGTACCCGATTAAAAATATATAATAAATCGATATAAAAATGTATAATAAATCGGTCTGTGGCTGATGGAGGTCCGACGTGGGTATGAAGCTCTGTCCGGTCCACAACTCTTCCCACACTAGTATAATGATATTTCACAGATCTGACTGACTACATCGAAACCAGGGACTTGCGGCAAACTGCTAAGTATGACTACTATGATGACCACTATCGTGAACACACTACGAAGTCACAAATCAGCCATGCAAACGTCCTCTGCCTGTTTATATGTGTCTAAGAGCTCTCAAAGACCTATCCGAACTCTAACGGCGGACCTGCCCGGACTCTCACAGACACCCACACCTTTACAGACCTGACCAGACTATGACAAACCTACTCAGATCTTTACAGACCTACCCGGACTCTCGAAAAACTACCCGGACTCCCACAGACCAACCCAGACTCTTAAAGACCTACCCGGAGTCTCAAAGACCTACCCGGAGTCTCAAAAACCTACCCAGACCTTCCAAGACTCTCACAGACCTTCAAAGACTCTCAAAGACCTACCCAGAGTCTCACAGACCTACCAGCCGACTCTCAAAAACCTACCCAGACTTTCCAAGACTCTCACACTAGACCATCCAAGACTCTCACAGACCTACCCGGTTCTCACAGACATACCCGGACTCTAAAAAATCTACCCAGACTCCCACAGACCTACCCGATCTTTCAAGACTCTCACAGACCTTCCAAGACTCTCCGACACAGCCGGACTGGCCTACCCGGATAAAGCATTTACTGAGTGGCGTGCCACACACATGGTTACTGATACACAAGCGCGCAGCACCAGTGTAGTGGGAGACCGTTATGAAACCCAGGCTGTCAGTTGAGGACACGTGTACCGAAATAAGGCGTGTCCCGGTCCTACCAGTACTGACGCAGCGTCAGTGACCGGCCAAATCGATGAACGGGGTCGAATATTTTATTTCATTCAAAGAAACGTAGGAAGCAGCTCAGTGTAAGATCGATTTTGTGCTCTTTGGTCGTCAGCTTTCTCCCCACGGCAACTGATTTATTTTCCAATGATTCTACTCCATCAGTATACGTTGCATAAGCAGGCGTAGTCAGAGTCAGATTTTGCATCCGGATTCTCAGCGAAACTGAACTGAAATAAAATGGCACTATGCAAATATTTCAAGTGAATTTCGTCCGTCCTGTGTAATACATGTATACCTTTTCAGGACGACGGCGCGTTTCGCTCGTAACTTGAACCGGTGTCAGCCGGCGTGGCCAACAGAGCGGAACCCCCGGTTTCACTTGTCGTTACAAAACCCAGGTATGCCGCCACCCGGCCGTGACGGTAAAGGTCAAGGTCGCGCTAACGCGCTCGGCACCCCAGTGATGTTGCTGGCAACCGTTCCTCCCACTGACTAGGAAACGCGACGTTACTACTGACATTCAGACTGTCACATCGATTCACATTTTAATCTCCCGGTGTCGTAGAATATTTCGGAACCAGGATAAATCGGAACCGGTTCCCCCAAATCCTAGGATATTTCGAAACCATTCCCATTTATTCTAACCCTAACTAACCCTAACCCTAACCCATTTCTCCCGCACCTGGCAGACAAAATTCATGTGGGCGAATGACCTTCTAGACGGTTCCGATATATGCTGGTGGTTTCCAAATATCCTGTCACTAGAGTCAGGATAAATCGGAATGGTTCCGAAAAATCCTGCCACTGACCAGGGCCAGGATAAATCGGAATGGTTCCCATTCGTCCCGGTTCCGAAATATCCTGTGACACCGGGACCGTCGTTTTACACGCAACTTTATATGCAGTGACGTTACTTTCATCACATCTTCAAGTATCGCGTGCAGTCAAGTGATACCGATTGATTCAGCCATTCTGGCGACGTCTCCTGGGCACTGACTGGGCTGCGCGTGGTTGCAGTCTACGTTTATCTCAATTAATCGACGCTCTACCGAAACCACTGCACCGTCAGAAGGCAGAATTCTCTGTGTTTGGAATTTCAGTGTAGCCATTGGTCTCACTCACAACGGGCGTTGCTCATAAACAGTCCTGATTCGTCGGTGTCAGTGTTTATCGAAATCTCCCGGTTTACTGGCATTGCGAAATCAGTCACCACCCGCTTACTCAACGGCTGCCGTGTACGCACCTGACGTCAATGAGCTTATCACCGAAAAAGACATGGAAAAAGGAAGGGTGGGTGGGTGTTTCGAGGTTCAAGTTAACGTCCTCTGTCCACCGCGGGGAGGAGGGGGGGGGGTTTCAAAGACAGGGGGCAATGTCATAGATCTGTAACAATTTTTGACTCTGTCAGATAGGATTCATACCCTTGGCCTTCCGATCACGAGTGTTCAGTTCAGTCGAATCCACCGTAACAGTTCAGAACTCGGCCCGGCAAAAACTCACTTGCCATCTGGTGCGCAGCATGCATGCTGCATTGCAGGCAACCTCAGTTCTGAGTTGGGTTATTTGGGCTGAGTTCTGAACTCTAACTACACTGAGGGAGCCGGGATAGCCGAAATGGTAGAGCGTAGGACTTTCAATGCTCGGGTCGTGAGTTCGAATCCCGGCTGGGGCCAAATATTTGTGCTGGCCTTTTTCTCGTTGCCCCGTCCTTGATATCACCTATACGTGGTGGAAAAGGACGTTAAATTCCCAAACATCCACTCACCCACCCACCCTAACTAGACTGAATCATAAAATGAAAAACTGGGGGACGTTATTCCGTTTAAAAAAAAAAAAAAAAAAAAAGCCGAAGGAAAAAAACAAAACAAAAAACACGGCTGCTTTAGGCTAAGAAAATTTATCTTGAGCTAAAAACTGACTTGCATTCGTAGCATGATCAGTTACGTATCGGGGACACGTAGTAAATTACTCGTATGTCAGTCCACTGTCCGGTGCCGCACAGCATTTCTCTGTCCTAGTTTGTACGGAGGGAACATGCAGTAATTATTTCTGCGATGATCGATAAACCATTCATATTGATATCAGTGTAAATGAGAGATCGGCCTGTCTGACCACTGGTTGACCTTCAGGAATAGACGTTATGATGGTCTAGTGGTTTCTGTGGTGTGGTGTGTGTGTGGGGGGGGGGGGGGGCGGCGAGGGGGAGGGAGAGGAAGAGGGGGGGTAGGATGCTGGGGTTGTGAGGGTGGAGCGTGAGCATTCTCCCAACGACAGTCGTTCATTCCTAATTGATCATTACTGAGTCTCAACTGTTGCGTTGCTGTTGGAATTGGCGTTGTGTTGCAAGGCGTCAGTGCAGACAGGGGCACATTTGGTCTTCTCCGTTTTATGATATACGCCGGTTGAAACACTTTTACTGGCTAAAATGGCATATCGTAATCAAAACTGAGGCGCACTTAAAACAGTTTACTCTATCAACAGCATCTGATCACAGACTATACCCCTCCCCCCGCCTTTCCCCCATTTCCATCCCACCCCCAAAACAGTACAGTACAATGGCACTGACACTGAGTTTTCAGTTTGAGTGGGGTTTTTGTTGAACATGTCAGTCCACAAGAAACTGTTGCAAACCTGACGATGTGTATACCGGCCGCCGCACGGCTGTACTGACACGCAATGCCGGATACCTTGCCCATATATCGTCATTATCCGGCTGTCAAAACTACGCAGAAAAGCGCAAATGAAACTGAACGGGGTATAATATGTATAAATCTCTCCGTCCTCTCAAACGATAAACGCGACACACTTACCTGTTTTACCCCGCAAACTGGACTGCTAGTACAGGTACACACACAGGTGAGAGTACTAGATCATGGAACGTATGTCCCGAACACTTTTCACTGGTTTCAGGACAGTCAGTAAAGCTGCTTCGCCGATAAGAAACACCGTACAGGATTGCCTGTGTCGAGAGTACACAACCTCAAACCAACACAGTTTCACGTCACGGTCTCACTCTCGTCCCAACGCCTCACTGAGATGGAGAAATGCTGCCTGTTGAAACCTGATCAGTTCCACCTATTAAACTGTCGTTTCCAGTCGACCTCCACCAACTGCCAGCGCAGTTCGTTAGCAGACTGTGTGCCGCACACGTGCGCTTGTCAACGAAGCCAGTGCTTTTTTGACTGTCAATGCAGAGCGAGTCAAGCCAGCACTGTCGGAGCGGCTGGCGGGCGGCAAAATACAGGACACACAAACTACGCGGTGAATCGTGTAGCCGCCTCCAATGGGCGGGTACGCGTTGTTGGTCAAGGTCTGGACGCCAATCAGGCACACCTGTGCTGATGGCCGGCCACCTTCCCTACCGACACACGCCGCAAGGGGCATGTTCAGGTAAAAAGTGTTTTTACAGAGGGGTGGGTGGGTGGGTGTTTTGGGGTTTAACGTCCTTTTCCACCACATACGGGTGATATCAAAGACGGGGCAACGATGAAAAAGCCAGCACAAATATTTGGCCCCAGCCGGGATACGAACTCACGACCCAGGCATTAGAAGTCCAACGCTCTACCACTGGCATTCGGCCACCCCGGCCGGCTCCCCGTTTTTACAGAGGGAAGCTGAGCGCCTGGCGTTGAGCGGATACGCAGTTTTGTATGGTGGGTACCGGCGATGCAAAGCATGTGAAGACTGGGTGCGTGATCATGATGACAGAACAGTATTAGTATTAATGCTGCACTAACAGTTTTATGGTACTAATGCTGCCATTGTCCGGGATGCTCACAGATCAGTTTCAGTGTTTTGAGCTTGTCCAGTTTTCGTGGTACCTATCAGCCATCACACCACTTTAACACCTGGACAGTTACAGCGTCTCTAATGCTGGCACTGAGCCAACTTGACAGAAGCATACTCGATGACGCGGCGACCACACTGAACGCTCGAGTGTTGTAACACTGAACTGACAGCCGTAGAACTGAACTTTATCTGAATGTTCGGCCGCTCAGTCGCGCAAAGTGTACTAACAACATTGTTGCATTAATAATAATAATAATAATGAGGATTTGTCTGGCGCCCAACCTCCTGCTGGAGCTCTGGGCGCCTCACAATAGTAGGGTGGAGATACAGTACATACATATATATGAAATATGTCACATTACATACAGTTACACATGATATACACGTCACATACACGTTACATACACACAGCTATGATACATCCTGACACGACAACCTAAAATGAGAATGATGATAGCAGTGATGATAAAGAAGTTAGTCTGTATAATATTGCCGGAAGAAATAAGACTTTAAAGCGACTTTTAAAGAGTCCGTTGACTCTGCATGGCGAACATGGGCAGGCAGGCTGTTCCAAATGACTGGACCGTGGTAGAGCAATGCTCGCTGACCTAGTGTTTTCGATTTAACCTTTAAGATGCTGTACTAATCATTCAAGATGAGTAGAGTATTTTGAGCTTACAGGCGCACTCACTGACGAGCGAAACTGACTGTTCCAAAACATAAGTCAGCTAGCAAAGATGGAATTAGCCCCGTTTTAGTAACTGACGGAGACTGTTGCCTCTGACATCATAATAATACATGTAAAATAAATAATAGTACACGCGCTTTATATACCATTTATTTAACTTAAAGCTCCGCGAACTGACTTGGAACCCAACACGCACGCCGGCTCACTTTAACCACACGCATTCTTTCACACTGACCCCCACGTAAAACACATTACAGTTAACGGACGTGGTGCGAAGGTGTCAGTTCGGCTGTTTCAGCTTCGGAATATAATTGCATATATTTTGAAGTTTTGTAGGCTTAGCATTTCCAGTGTTACTAACACTGCTGCACCGACAGTTCAAAACAGCTGGAAACCGACGAGGCTAGCCGGCCAGACAAAATTTATTTAGTGCGGGAGTTACGGCCAGGGAACGGCAACGACTGATAGCAGTTCACACGAACATCCCATCAGCCCGACCGTGTATATATCAAAACAACCAGCTGTCACCAGAGAGAAAATAAAAGCTGGGTTACGTGTAATCCCTGATCACGATATATAAAAACAACAACAACAACAACAAACCCAAAACACAAACATGAAAACAACACACACACTGGCGCATTTCATGCTTAATCACTAATGTGGCGGGTACGTTATGCAACACACACACACACACACACACACACACACACACACACACACACACACACACCACACACACCGGCACACACACACACACACACACACACACACACACACACACACACACAACACACACCCACACGCACGCACGCACACACACACACACACACACCACACACATACACACACACACACACACCGGCTTTCAAAACTTTTTTTAAAAAAACTGACAAAAAGGGGGGGGGGAGGAGCGGGGATATTCTGCTGTTAAGACTCGGACGTGGTGTACGTAAGCTATGAGGCGCCTACCCGCCGTTAGATCATGTCAAGTCGAGCAATCGCGAATGAATACAATTAATTTTACATGACGAAAATCACGTTTTGCAAATTGTCTTCAAGTCCATTTAGCTGTGCGTAATTTTCAGTCGCCAACATTTAATGCAACGAAAGGACATGAACCCAGATTATTGAAGGGGTGTGTGTGTGTGGGGGGGGGGGGGGCTTAGGCAGTACATTTACAACACGAGATTACGAAACAAAACGAAAATCCGTGAACCGTATAAGTCACTGTCCTTTGTCATACGGTGCCACAGAGGACTTGCAATGTTACAGTGGCTGTATGCCATACCAAGCGATGCGAGTCATTTAAAGTTGCATCAGCCTAGGTGGTGCCTCACAATATCTGCCAAAACACACAGTGATTGTCTTTCCGCACAGGTCAGTTGTTTCTTGATCTTCTGTCGGTCCGCCGGACGCTCTCGCCGAAGATCACGCAAGATTTCCCGCTGGTCAGATTTTCAGTTCTGCGCCTTTGATGAACCAGTGGACGACAGTGAAGTCAGCTTGGTCATCTTTGGTGTCCCACAGTATTGACAACAGTACAGGTCAATTGGTTCAAACTGCTTTGGCCACATACTGAACGCAAGCTCCCTCTCTCTCTCTCTCTGGGGTGTGTGTGTGTGTGTGTGTGTGTGTGTGTGTGTGTGTGATGACCTGACTTGTCTTGTCTACTAACTTCACGTCTAAATCCGCATTGTAACAGAGTCAGACACTGACTGAACTGAAAGGGCACGCCGATCCCGATGATGGCTGGCTCCAAAGTTAAGTAGACCAACAAGCTAGGAAAGCTCCGAAATGCCGTCTGAAACCAGCACGCGTAATTACCAAATGAACTAGATACACATCGTCCCAAAAAAAAAAAAATCGATTGTGACTGTTTGTCCTTAAGACGCCAGGATCTTACGAGGAGGACCACGAGAGAAGCAAAGACACATCCGGCG
Source organism: Batillaria attramentaria (assembly GCA_018292915.2). Lineage (NCBI taxonomy): Eukaryota > Metazoa > Mollusca > Gastropoda > Batillariidae > Batillaria > Batillaria attramentaria. The sequence goes on along the minus strand of JACVVK020000187.1, from coordinate 1,090,036 downwards.
CGCCTTGCCATTACAGGAGTATCATTTTGTCAATGGCAGGGGATGCATGCACACGAGGTAGTGGAACATACTGTGTGGGTGCGTGTCGGTAGTCCTGCGTGTCAACTGTCCTACGTGACGATAGTCTTACGTCAATAGTCCTACGTGTCGATAGTCTTACGTCAACTATCCTAGGTGACAATAGTCTTACGTCAATAGTCCTACGTGTCGTTAGTCTTACAACTATCCTACGTGTCGATAGTCTTACGCCAATAGTCCTACGTGTCGATAGTCTTACGTCAACTATCCTACGTGTCGATAGTCTTACGTCAATAGTCCTGCGTGTCGTTAGTCTTACGTCAACTATCCTACGTGTCGATAGTCTTACATCAACTAGCCTACGTGACGATAGTCTTACGTCAATAGTCCTACGTGTCGTTAGTCTTACGTCAACTATCCTACGTGACGATAGTCTTACGTCAATAGTCCTACGTGTCGATGGTCTTACATCAAATATCCTACGTGACTATAGTCTTACGTCGCTATTCCTACGTGTCGATAGTCCTACGTCAATGGTCCTACGTGTCGATAGTCTTACTTGAATAGTCCAACGTGTCGATAGTCCAAATTCTCAATAGTCCTATGGTTGATTTCCTATGTATCAACTGTGCTACGCTTACTCAGTCCTACGTAACATTAGTCCTACGTGTCAATGGTACTGTGCTCCATTAGATTTTTCCAGTATGACTATTGACACGTAGGACTAATTGGTAGGACTGACGAGACTTCGAGTAAGTGTAGGACTATCGACACGTAGGACTAACTGGTAGGACTGACGAGACTTCGAGTAAGTGTAGGACTATCGACACGTAGGACTAACTGGTAGGACTGACGAGACTTCGAGTAAGTGTAGGACTATCGACACGTAGGACTAACTGGTAGGACTGACGAGACTTTGAGTGAGTGTATGACTATCGACACGTAGGACTGATTGGTAGGACTGACGAGACTTTGAGTGAGTGTAGGACTATCGACACGTAGGACTAACTGGTAGGACGTACGAGACTTTGGGTAAGCGTAGGACTATCGACACGTAGGACTAATTGGTAGGACTGACGAGATTTTGATTAAGTTTAGGACTATCGACACGTAGGACTAACTGGTAGGACTTACGAGACTTCGAGTAAGTGTAGGACTATCGACAGGTAGGACTCATTGGTAGGACTGACGAGACTTTGAGTAAGTGTAGGACTATCGACACGTAGGACTCATTGGCAGGACTGACGAGACTTTGAGTAAGTGTAGGACTATCGACACGTAGGACTAACTGGTAGGAATGACAAGACTTTGAGTAAGTGTAGGACTATCTACACGTAGGACTATCGGGCGTAGAACTATCACAGATCGGACAACCGATACAAACTACGTAAAATCGCCGGACTATCGACACACACACACAGGACTATCGACCGTAGGACTATCAACACGCAGCACTGTTGACAAGTAGGACCATAGTAACGTCCCCCATACTGTGCCGGATCAGGCGGGTTTAAAAGACAGTAGGCTAAGCATGGGAGAAACTGGAAACATCCGGACTAAACAGACCGAAGTTCAGTTTTAGCAAAGCCATGACACGCATGGTCACTTTTGTTGTCAGTCGATGTTCAAGTGTTCCTGAGTGGGAAGCCGCGATAGGTCAGAGCCTTTTGTCTGTACAGCAAGTCAGTCTTGATTTATTCAGTAGTTTTGACGTAAAACGGGAGCACAGTACAAAGCAGGCAAAGGTCAAACAAAATTTTATTAGCGTCTTTTTCTGATACTTCCATAGGCGGTGGTTAAAACAAACAAACAAACAAACAAACAAACAAACAAACAACACCCAATAAACTACCATTCGAGATAGAAATAAATGAAGCTCAAATTGAACAATAGGTTGAGGTATTATGCACCTCGAGTTGCCGCATAATACAGTTGATACATACATTATCCGATTCAATCAAAAGATTTCAGTTTTACCTTGCACTAAGCAGTGTCCTGAAACAAGAGATCCAACAGATGAAGTGGATCGCTCCGAGTTATGTAATCCTGCTAGCGGATACGACCACAGACCTAAAAAATGTGGATACGACCCGGGCCCGTCTGCGTCCGCAGGAACGGCTGGCGGTGTCTGGCACGCGACTGGGTTGTTTTCTGAACTTCTTTTCAGACTATTGATTTATTCTGTCCTGCCTCCTCCTCCTCCTCCTCGCCAGCCCTCCCTCGGCTTCCCAGGTGAAATAAACAGGTGTGCGCAGAAAGGACGGAATTCGTAATGGGCGACCGTTTGAATCTTTCATCAGCAGGTTCGATACACACAGCAGTGGTAGTCATAAGGTTTTCCTTGACGAGGGAAACTAAACAGCTTAACCAGTGAGGGTAAAGGTGAGGCCGGTAAGACGGAGCCTAAACAGCTTAACCAGTGGGCAAAGGTGAGGGTAAGGGCCTAAACAGCTTAAACAGCGGGTACTAAAGGTGATGGTAAGAGTGAAGTCACCTTACTCAATGGTAGGGCGGTGTCAGTTAATTCAGCCGGTGGACAGATCTTCATTAGTACATCACATGGCAGTGATCAGCTCTTCATGTTGCATAATGGTCTGAGTGCACCTACCTCAGTCGTGCTGCCATCAGTTATCGACCGACATGTAGACTTAAAAGCTGAGCGCCGGCCAACGAATTCGATTCCCTTTTCCGCTTTTCTTTTTGAGGGCGGGAAGATTTGGTGAAGGTTCAGAAGTTGTGTGTCACCTACCGTGAGAGTGTGTGTGTGTGTGTGTGTGTGTGTGTGTGTGCCGGTGTGTGTGGGGGGGGGGGGGGGGAGGGGGGCGGTGAGACGTTTAGGGGTTGAGATACGCCACACTGGTAAGATGACAGATCAACGTCCGCTAGACCCGTGCCGCGAGGCTGAAACCATTCCTCCTTCGTCAAGGTCAGCCGGTTACGACTCCACTGAGCCATCGGGAGTTCCGAAGGTGAGACGAACATTTCGATTAGAACGCCGACATCTGCACACCTCGTCATTGATTTCAGCCACCCCGGGTAGTGGAGTAGGGTCGGGTGCTCTGGGCATGGGGAAACGCATTCATCTCGGCGACCACTCGCCCTGCCGGCCTGTTTCGCCATTGCGACGGCACTGTTGCATGTCCTCCGATTGGTTGTTGTTAGCAACCATGCCGCAGCCACACGCGGAATACACACACAGTTCGGCCTTTCGTAACAAGTCATATACGTAACGTCATGGGGGTGGGGGGGGGGGATTTACATAAGTTTGGTAATATTACTTATTTTGCTGCGTTTGTTTTGTGGTTATCATCTAAAGGAGCTTGAATTGTTCCTCATGCCAATACTGAGATGCTGTGTCACGAGTCACTGGCGGTGTGGTTTCCCTCAGTCTCACGGAGAGCTTTATCACTGGAAGTACTGACGACTCTGCCGTTCTACCTACTGACCTCAGATGTTGATTGTGCAATCCGTCACACACACACACACACACACACATACACACACACACAGGCCTGTTGTGTGTGTGTGTGTGTGTGTGGTGTGTGTGTGTGTGTGGGGGGGGGGGGGGTGCAGTGGGAGGTTTAATGTTTTTTGTTCACCGTGAACTGAAGGTGATTTCAAAGACTCAGTGACGGGAGTACTGGAAGAAGTCTATACGGATTTTGTCTGAGTTTTGAGCCCTCGACCGTCTGATCTCGAGTCCCACGCTCACTGAACCGGTTGCACCATCCGAGCCAGCAAGCACGCGCTCGCGCGCGAGAGAGAGACTGAGTCACTTAAAACACGCAGACAAGCGAAATCCCTCTACCACTTGAGGTCGTTTTGTGAACTGGCCTTTGCAGAACATTAATTTAAAATTAATTGGTGTGTGTGTGTGTGTGTGTGTGTGTGTGTGTATCAATTAAAAACAACAGGATAGGTAGGTTGGGTGGCGTTGCACCGTGGCGACGCGCTTCTGCTAGGGGGAAGCAGCCCGAATTTACCAAAAAGGGACAATAAAATGCTTTAAAAAAATATTCTGTCCCACCCACAAAATGTTGAGGTTAGGTTGTTGTACCAGTGCTCCTCCAAAGTATGTGTATAAAAAGGCATAGCTTTGGGTATGAACTTTTATGACAGGTTTGTCCTTGTTATTCTGCACTCTTGACTCTGTAGGCTACTACTCTTGGGTGCTTTGCCCTGATTCACGAAGTGCCTACGCCGTTTTCAAGCAGTGTACTGGTCATTATAGGAGCATCATTTTCGTATGGTTTGAGAAGCACAATAGGAATACATGGGGTTGTAGTTCGCGTAGCAATCACCGCTTTTAAAATCAGAATATTTTGTTGCTCGGTGTGTGTCTGCAGTCTTTTTTCCAGCTGTCATTCAGTGCTTTACACACACACACACACACACACACACACACATAGACACAAAGACACTTATGTTCATACAACTGTTTTATTCAATGAATCGGTTACACTTCAGCAATATCAGAATAACTGTAAACCTCCTTTGGAGATTTTCTTTTCAGGACATGTTTTCGAGGAAGTTATACTGCCATTAAAGCCTTAAATGCTTCCACATGCAAACAACTGATTAAATGAAGAGCTCTGACTGGGCAATACAGCTGAACCTTTTTTGGACAACCTCCCCTTTGACAGACCACCTGCTGTAACAGACCAGTGTTCACATGACAACGGGTTTCATTTCTCGACTATCTGGGGTCTCTTTTGAGTGACCACTTCTCTTTTAAAGACCACTTTCACCTGCTCAAAGAGGCAGTTGCTCGAAAGAGGTTTTACTGAACCTTCCAGTTCTCCATTTCACACAATCGTCACAGACTTGACTTTGAGTCACTAGTCCCTCTCTTTGCACAAACACTACTTTCAGTAAATTTGCATTCCTCAGTAAAAAAATTCTTTGCTAACAAAAAAACATAACTGTTAATATCAATGACAATAAGTAAACAATGCTACTTTTCACTCTGCCTGCTTTGCACACAAACTTTTCCCCCCCCTGAAAACACTATGCAAAATAGTCTCATACTGATGCAGGTGTACACGCAAATGGTCTGTTCATATGAAAAAAACAAACAAAAAACAACAAACAACAACATGCAAGTAAATAAACTGCATATTCTCTTGTGTGTTTATTTTTGCAACGCTACATCTTACATGTCCTGGTACATTAATTTTTATCTGCTGTGTGGCAAGGAAAAGGGGACACGCCACTGTGTGAGCCAGAGAACGAGTGAAATACACTCAGCAGGAAGGTGGGGTCGAATCAGGAAGTTGTGAGGGCCTCCTGCAGCTCTCCATTTTCTTTCATTTCCTGAACACGCAAAAATGTTATGACATTCACTCTCCTGCTGTTTACAAGTACATTGTACATATCCACAGATGAAACTAGTCTCTAACCCCATTTTCAACTGTAATTCTCTGCCTGCAAATCTGAGAAATGCACCCACACTCTCTGCTTTTAAACAGCAATTTTAAAATGTTCCTCTTTTTGCAAAGCCTTCCAGTAATTTCCTGTGTAACCAGTCAGTTTCACCAGTGTAAGTCTGAACGTCTTTGTACTATGTGCGTGAGTGTCAGTGAGTGATTGGTCATTGAGTTTTATTTAAATGCGCTCTACAAATACATTTATTATTTAATCATAAAGGGATAAGAACACATGGCATTTGTGAGATTTTTTTTTTTTAGTGCCGTGCTTGCATGTGCTTGTGCTTCTGATGTTTATCTACATAAGGTACATGAAACATGTACTTAATAACTGCTTGAACAAAATGAACATGTAGCCATTTATTTAGGAAGCACATACCCTGGTAACCATGTTGTAAAAAAGAGAAGAAAAATGTTTTATTACAAAGACTTACAAAAGCAAAGCAAATTTCCATGTATGACAGACATACCACAGGCTGGGGAATTGCCGAGGGAAAAAATGACTGAAACCTAGTCCAGGGAGCAGAGGCAGCAGTTTACGGGGTAAACACCCCACTTAAATTTTTTTTAATATATTTTTTTTTAAAGTATTTAGTCACCTCTCCTGGCACCCAATAGTAAAATATTACCATGGTACTGACATGTATATATCTTCAAAAATGAAGTTAGACTGTCCCATATGGCATTACATGTATCATGATATATGACTGTGTGTGCAACCTTTTTCTTTCTGCTTCCTTTTCTTTGGCTGAAACTCACAGATTTTTTTTTTGGCTGAAAGGGCAGAGCATTTGGCTGAAAACTGCTAAATGACTGAAAACTCCCCAGCCTGATACCAGTATTTTGCCCCTGGGAAAATTCCAGTGGAAACATTCTGTATTTGTTCTCACCTTGATAATATCCAGTCCTCCTAGAAGCTCACCCTTCACATACAGCTGTGGGTATGTTGGCCAGTTTGAGAACTTCTTCAGGCCCTGTCGCACCTCTTCATCCGACAAAATATCAAATGTGTCGTACTTTGCACTGGGAAAGAAAAAAAAAAAAACAACAGTGTAATTCCTCTTTAGAACAAAATGGAAGTGAACTTTCTCAGGCAAACATGAGTACATGTACATGCTGGCGTGTCTGAAAGACTCCTTAGAAAAAAGATTCTGTTCATCGGCAGTAAGTGTATGTGTCTTCAGAGTTGGCAGTGTCTGGCATGCGACTGGGTTGTTTGTAAGACTATCGATTAATTCCATTCTGTCTCCTCCTCCCAAGTCCTCTCTCGGCTTCCCAGGTGAATTCAACCAGGGTGCAGGGAGAAGATGAGATCTACATACAAGTAGCAGGCTTCATCAACAGGTCCAACAAAAACAGCACTTGGCTGTGAAAGCATGTGTGGAGGGGAAGAGAAGAAAAGAGCGGACTGTGGTGGATGAAGAACTGAACCCAACCGAACCCAAATGACAGACACCAGCAGAAGATACTCACTTGAAGCCAATCACTTCAATTTATGCTGATTTATGTGACTACATGTACCTTTCACTCAGAATCAGCTGTACATGTCATACAGACATGACAGATACAGATAAGTTTATTGTCCATGAAAGGAAATTTGTCTCCGGCTTCACCGACAAGTAAACAAATAAACACATTATCCTATAAGTTCCTTTCATTGAGGCATTCATGCTTGTCAGTACATGTATTACGCAGAATATTAGCGCCCCCCCCAAAAAAAAAAACAACAAAAAAAACCAAACAAACAAACAAACAAAACAAAAACAAAAAAACAAAAAACATCAGAACAAGAAAAGTAGTTGTAGTCACTCACCCTGTATCATTAAGAAGCTGAATCATGGTTTTGCTGAAACCACATCTTGGTGCGTCAGGGCTGCCTTTCATGAACAACATGATGGGAGATTTGTTGACCAGTTTCTTTAACCTGGGAAAGTAGTGAATCATACGTGGAATGAAAGAGACAAAACATCCACATCAAACATGTGTATAACAACCAAACAACCTCCAGAATACAACAGTCAACATTATACCTACCCCCCCCCCCCCTCCACTCCCCCACAAGCACACCCTCTGCAAAGAAAACAGCACCAACAGAAAAATGAGAGAGAGAGAGAGAGAGAGACCCAAACATCAGACACAGACACACATACAAATGACATCTTGACACAAAATACAGTAGTCCTCGTTTAACGTCACTACCGTTTAAGGTCACAACTCGGATAAGATCAATCAGGTTGTTGGTCCCGGCCAAAAGCCTTCTTTGTACCATTTAGAATTCCTCGCTTAGCGTCACCTCGGATAAGGGAAAACCTCGGATTACGTCACCCCCGTTTTGGTTCCCAAATGAAAAAGACTACCGGTTAAGATGAAATCCATGTGATGAGAGTGGCTTCCCTTGGAAACAACACCCGGATTTGCACTGATGAAGACGAAACAGACGAATTTTTATTTCATTTTTATTCCATGAGATGATACCCAAAGACTGAAAATGGAAACTGGAAGGGAGGGGGGGGGGGGGGGCTTCTTTTTGATGAACTGACGATAAAGATAGTTTACCGCAGATGAGTATACTTACAAAAGATTTCTTATTTCGTTCAGGGTCTTTTTAGATCTAGAAATTGGTACAATCTTTGTGAAAGAGATAAGAGCTGCAATGCAGGGAGCAATGTGGTGATATGATGATGGTGGTGGTGATACTTATGTTGTTAGAGAGGGAGGGAAAGGGGGGGGGGGGGAGCGAGAGACCTAGTTAATTTCTAGGCTTAGTCGGAAGGCAAGTTGAAGTACTTTTGCAGTTCACGAAACATCAGTGCAACCATCCCTCAACCATGTAACAGGGGCAAGATGTTTGGAGGGGGCTTGGCATCAGCGCCGGGGTGGGGGGGGGGGGGGGGATCCACAGGATTCGGAAAAAAAAGGGGAGGGGGGGGGGGGGGGTATATGCATTTGCGTTCGTTTGTGCTTAGGTGCGCGCGCGCGCGTGTGTGTGTGTGTGTGTGTGTTTGTGTGTGTGTGTGTGTGTGTGTGTGTGTGTGTGTGTGTGTGTGTGTGTGTGTGTGTGTGTGTGTGTGTGTGTGTGTAGAATTGCATATTTTGGCGGAAAGTCTTTCGGTCTAAAATGTGAACAAAAATGACAAAATCGCCAAATATTGAGCTCCTCGGATAAGATCAAGTTTTTTACTGGTAGTTGATCTTATCAGAGGACTGTTTAGGGTGCCCCTCGGATAAGATCAAGAATTTTTTTGGTCCCGTGGGGGGTCACCTTAAGCGAGGAGTACTGTATAGCTATCCTTCTTTCAAATGGATGTATTAAAAACAACTACTGCCCCCCCAAAACACCTCCATCCCCCACCCTACTCACACACACACACACACACACACACACACACACACACACACACACACACACACGCACACACACACACACACAACAAACAACAACAAGAGCATATTAGTCAAAGGGACTATTTTGGGAGATCTTTTTCCTTACCTCGTGTCTAAATCCTCTTCTGCAGGCAGGACAGACTGTAGTTCTCCAGATTCCACCATCTCCTTCAAGATGTCTAAACCACCGATCAGCTCTCCATTCACATACAGCTGGGGGTAGGTAGGCCAGTTGGAGTAGGTCTTCAGACCTGAAGCCACCACAAACAGAGAGCATGGACTTTATAATTTATTTATTAAACTGCTCCTCTGTATTAAAGAGGCAACTTGAAAGGATGGACCAGGTTTTATTTTGCTCAGTAGCAGTAATGCAGTAATAAAAAAAAAGACTGTAGCATTCCTCCAGACGATGTATCCATTTATGCAGACAGTGATGTAATGAAATCTGTGTCATGGACACTGACGTGTGCAATATACTACTGCCTTCTCTATGATGGGAAATGTGAGACGTGTGCGTGCGTGTGTATCTTCTTGTTTGCAAGTCAACTTCTCCTAAACCGCCCCGTGGAATGGCTCAGTACTTTTGAGAGAAACTGGGCAGTCAAAAGCTTGTTGCTATGCTTTTATGAGAGTTATCATAAAATCAGCCCCGAATGAACAATCTTCCCTTAGCATCTTGCTTAGATGAACTGCATAAGACTGATGTCAAATGTTTAGTTCATACGCACAAGCTACAACTTTTGTCACTGCCTCCATTATTACATCTACTATGCTCTTTAACTCTCAGAGGAGGGAGGGGAAGTAAGGGGAAATGTAAACACTGTGCTGTCTTGATTTCTGTCCCTTTGAGAAGTATCCAGGCTACGTGACACAGATGCAAATCTGGAGGAAAACGCTGTATATTCCTCTTACACATAACGTTGCAGATGACACCCTAGAAATGCTTTAAAATTCACCAAAAAATTCACAAAAATCAGGCAGCCATAGACTCATGTGTAGAGTAAATTTTAAAAAATTCCAATATTCCGTTTCTTGGCAATGTTGGCAGCGACCACATACCCCCTCATTCCACGGTCGTCTGCTGGCTCCTGTGCCAGCCGCGCATGAATACATATAGTCCACAAGCCAGCCTCATTTTTCCCTAATTTTACTATTACCTGGCATGAAACTTGTTTACAAAGCCAACAAAAAGCACCAGATTGCCTTTTTTTTTTTTACTCTGCACACAAATTTTAAAAGGGGCAAAGATTTTCTACTATATTTAGCCAAGTTGTTACTACATGCCCCGGGAGCTAATACCATTGTGTAACCAAAGTGAAATGCCAGCACTGAAAGATTTGTACTTTGGAGGTACATACCCTGTCGTACTTCATCATCTGTGAGAATGTCAAATGTCTTGTACTTCACATTCCTTTCATTTAACAACTGAACTGTCTGTTTGCTGAAACCTGAAATACAGACAGGACATATATATATATATATATATATATGCCAAACAGTTGATGAATGAACAACAAAAATAAAAAACCACAAACAACACAAAACAAAACAAACAAAAATGGGAGGAGGGGGGAAAAAAAGAAGAAGAAGAAAACAAGCAATATGGCCATCATTTATAGAGTGTACTGCTTAGTGCAACCTCTTCCCTCCCACTCCCACAAGCCCTGTCAATCCAACCTGAGTTAATAATTTCAAGAGAAGAAAAAGAAGGGGGTAAAAATGCTGACTTGCCTATCCCACATTTCAGAATGGTAAAATCAGTACATGTAACATAATATTAATAGTTTTGCTTTTTTTAAAAAAGCCTTTTTGAAAGTCCGAGTGACATACCACATCTGGGCTGTTCTGGATCACCCTTCATGAAGAGCATTACTGGTGCCGAGTTGATCAGCCTCTTTAGCCTGGTGTTCAAATCCTGGTCAAAACAAAAACAACATTACATGACTTCAGGATCTGACAAACCCCATTCCATTACCCAGAGTAAGACAAAAATTAGGCTAAGAAAGTGAAACTGCCATGTCGTGGTTAGCTGGTAAAAGTCACCATGTCATGTTAATGGACGCAACAGGCCAACACCTTTTCAGTGAAACTGGTGACTCATACACAGGTAGCCAGTGACAGGCAAAATAACTCAAATGGTTTAAAATCTTACTGTTTATTTTCTTACCTAGCCCAATATCAGTGTACTCAGCAGCAAATGGGTTTTAACATTTTTTTTTTTTTTTAACCCTGTACTTTCTCATTTTCTGTCAAATGTCTTCTGATGAACTTAAAACTACATGTATCTCCACGTAAAGTTCCAAAATTTCTTTAAAAAAGAAGAAGAAGAAGAACAGCAACAACAAAAGAAACCAAAAAATCACAGAAGCTGATTAAAAAGAACAAGGAAGAAAAAGAATTAATATTCTGCATCTACTTTGCTGAAAACAGATCTAGACAAACCTCTTTGGGTGGTGCTGCTTTGACTGGTCCCGTTACAGATACAGCTGAAACGTATTTCCCTACTTTCTGGGTCAGCTCGGCAGCCTTGGCACCATCCACGCGATCCACAGCTTTATCACCCTGAATACACGCAAACCAACCACACTAGGTAAAGTTCTTCAAGGACAGCAAGCACATCAAGTCAAGTCAAAGTCAAAATACTTTATTTATCCCCGAAGGGCAATTCATGCGGGCGAGCACAAGACACATAAAATAAGTTAAGACCACTAAACTCATATATATGAAGATAACATCCAACAGTTAGTAAATGCACTAGCTGTAGCTCTCAGACCTCAGCCAGTGATTCAACAATTTAAATCTGTGTCAATCAATGTTGTCTGTAATTATCAGAGTATAACCTTTTGACTATAGTGCTGTGTAATGTCAAAACACGGTAAATCCATGACATCATTTTGTGGAAAAAAACCATTATGTCAGTGTTGTTCATCCTGAAATCACCCCTTTTCCCATCAAATGACATCATGGGCTTACCTGTGCCATTGCACGACAGTACTGTATGAAAAAAAAAATCAAGAACAATAATCAAACCTTTATGAGAATGATGGTGGGTATTGCAACAACGTCGTAGCGCAAAGAAATCTCTGCTAAGTCCTCTGCTTCAACCTGCGAGCAAGAACTCATTGTTTACTTTCATAAATAATGGCTGATATTAGACCCCTCCCCTCCCCCTCAAACATGTTGTGGACTGAAAGCAAGATCCTAGATACAGACAATTACCTGTGGGGCAGTCACAATGTGTTCTAGACAAGCTGCTGGAATGTGGTTTGCACTAAATAAATAATACCATTATGCAGAAATGTCTGTTAGTAAATATATGTATATAGCTCACTCTGAGAAAGACCACATTGACGAACTGCATGTCCCCTGCCAGTTCTTTCAGGACTTCATCCATCTGTGCACACTGTGGGGCCCATTCTGCCCAGAAATGCACCACCACAAGCTTGCTGCAAGAAACAAACAACACACGCACACACACACACACACACAATTTTACTTTGACAAAGGTACCAGTCAACTGTCGCATAATTAATATCATCAACTGCTTCTATTGTAAGCGGGTCCAATTCAACAGCTTGGTGCTGCTGATCTGTAGATCACCTTCTTCTGGCATCCCATATCTTAGGTGAAAAAGAAAATTATGCTAGTCATAATGACGGTAACGCGTAAACTTAATTGTAAATCAAAAAGCCTTCTGATTCTCATTACGGCATCACTTTAAATTAAATTCAAATTAACTTTTAACACCATTCGTCTCATCTAACAACTTACTTTTCCACGCCAGCATCGCGGAGATACTTATCAAATTCGGTAACATCTTTTACTGTCTGCACGCCGGCCATGGTGGTTTTTGCTATTGTTTGAGAGTGATGCCCCCTGAAAGCGTTTGAGTCCCCACTGGCTCAGCGAATCAAAACAGTGTGCCGCTCAACGACATTTCGCGGCGGTGGGCCCGGCCATGCACAATTGCGGGGCTCATATGATATAACGTTGTCAAAATTAATGAGCTTTCCGTCTGGTTGGTTCTGATTATGGGCATTACTTTCAAAACACTTACTCAGACACAGGCTCAGTTGACTGAACGGCCGTTAACTGAATCAAGTTGTTGTTACCCGGCGCATACACTGACGCGACTGACTCGGAGTAGCCGGTGCGAGCCGGTATGGTCGAGTTACTAATTACTGGTTGGCAGTTGCTATCCCTCCTCCTCTAACACCCTCCCCTCCGGGCCGATTTGGGTCCAGTGTATGAAAGGAGTGACACTGCTGGGTTTTTTTTTTTTTTTTAGGTAACCAAAAATAATATTTAACTCAGTGATAAATCAGTGTTCCTGACGTAGCGGCAAGTTCATTCAGTCATTTCAGTTTTTTGTTTTTTTTAAATGTGTGTCCGTCAGTTTCGGCCAGGCTTTGTCAGTTTGATTGGTTCTTATTTTTCAGTCCAGGGTATTCTTTCGTTCCCCGGTCAGTTCAGAGACTGGCTTTGTTTTTACTTTTTAAAAATAAATGTTTTTTTTCTTCAAGTTTTTGTTTTGTTTCTTGTTTTGTTTTTGTTTTAATTTTTGTTTTTTGTTGTTTGTTGTTCTTGTTCTTGTTTGTTTGGTTAGGTGTTGTTGTTGGGTTTCTTGTTTGTTTGTTGGGTTTGATGTTTCAGTCTTTTTGGTTTTGGGTTTGTTTTTTGTTTGTTTGTTTGTTTGGGGTTTTTTTTGGGGGGGAGGCGAGAATATATTGGTACTGACGTAGAGATACCGTCCGGCATTCATGAATACAACAACTTGACACACACAGTCACACACAGTCACACACACGCGCGCGCGCGCGCGCCACGCACACACACTGACACACGGCGCGCACACACACACACACACACGCACACACACACACACTGACACACCACACACACACACACACACACACACACACGAGTTTCAGGCGGGGTTGCCATCACTTTAATAAAGATGCCTTCAAATCGTAACAATTGTTGAATCGTAAACAAATTTGCCATGGCACAGTTCATCTCTTCATGGTAGCCCTCCGGGTCAACCCGCTGCAAAAGAAACAGTAAACACGTAGTTGAGTTTCTATCTTGCTGTGAAAGAAACAGTATACATGTAGTTGAGTTTCTATCTTGCTGTGCAAAGACCATGAGTGTTACAACACTGATTAAGTATCTAAAATTCCTGGTTATATCGTCCCCCCCCCCCTCTCTCTCTCTCTCTCACACACACCATACAAAATTAAATACAGGTTTGGCCGGGAAACTAGCAGTTTTCGCACCCACTCATCAGTTCGACACAAGCATCCGCGAGTGCATATTTTTCTTTTTCTTTGTTGTCCTTTGTAAGCAGTTTTAGCAACGCCGCAAGTTTGCAAACTGAAATCGACGGTTCTGTCAAAACAATTTACCATATTAAGAAGTTTCATCGTTATCATTTCTCTCTGATCTATCTCTGAACTTTAGCCGTCTCGGTGACCGTGACTGACGTCAAAGAACTGATTTGCTCAACTGAACTCAGTTACTGTGGCCAATCAGAACCTGAAGACCCGCCCCTTCGTTTAGATCTAGAATTAGAATTTCGCGTTTTTGGGTTAGTTAGTTAGTTATTTAGGACTTTAACGCCGCGCAAGCAACAAAGACTATTTCGCGACTAAACCGAGACCGCATTTTGGGGGTTAAAAAAAAAAAAGATTAAAAAAATCTTTTCTTTTCAGATTTTATCTATTCGTTTATTTTAGATTAAACAAAAATTCAGCGTGTCATTACCGTAGGGTGAAAATCCACGGTTGCGGCCGAAGAGGGAGGTCGCTCTGTGTACAGCAGCAGCTTTCCCATGCACCCCTCCCACACCGGCAGCGTAGGCAGCGGCAGGGCCGTGGTGGGCCAGTCCGCCCACCTGCTGAACCGTCTTTGTGACGGGCAAACCATGAGCGCCCAGGGCGTGCACGGTCTTGGTAGAAACTGGCACCTTGGCTACGCCTACTCCATGGGGTCCGGCCACCGGCACTTTAGCCACACTCAACGAGTGCACCTTCTGAGACACGGGGACGCCGCCCACCCTCACTTCCTCAACCGTGGCTCCTCCGGGGTAGCCGGGTACTCCGTGAACTGCGGCCGCCCCGCCGGGATACCCTGGGACAACCGGGCCATGAACAGCAACGCCAGCCGGGTACGCGCCGCCGTGAACTGCAACTCCAGCAGGGTACGCGCCTCCATGAACTGCAACACCAGGAGGGTAAGCGCCTCCGTGAGCTGCAACACCTGCAGTATAGCCTGGTACGACCGCCGCTCCAGGGTAACCAGCAGGCCCGTGAGCGGCGGCACCCAGAGCCGAGGCAAGACCAGCCTGGGCGCCAGCAGCGAAGCCTTTCTTTGCAGCAAGCCCTATTTGGGCCTTCAGGGATTTGATCAGATGCGCGGTCTTCGCGGAGTGGAGGTAACCGCTGCGTGCCCCAATGAAGCCAGTAGAGTAGACCGGGTTGACGCCGTACTTCCTGAAGCCCAAGGAGCCATGGAGGTTGAAGGGTACAGACTTGGGGTACAGTCCGTATGTTGACGCAGCGCCGAAAGGAGCGGCCAGCACCAGCATTGGAGGGGCGACCAGAAAGGCCAAGAGAAACAGCATCGACACCTGAAGACACAGAAACAAAATCAGTCTCAGACCAGAAACGTTAGAAATAGCAAAGACCTTGGAGACATACTGCACGGGGGGGGGGGGGGGGGTCTTTTTGGTTCGACAGAAATTAAAACCGACTGCAAGCCTGCATTCCATCTCATCCAGCGAGTCAAAACGCTTGACAAAAACAGCATAACCTGATTTCCAGATTAAAGTAACTTCTAGTTTTGTTGATTTCCGCGTGGGCAGAAGAACACACCATGTGCAGCTTTTTGCTCACACTCCAGACCTTTAAAATCTGAACTTTCTGTGGGTCACCTAATGAAAAACTAAATACAAACCAAACTTTTACAAAATAAATAAATAAATAAATAAATGTTACAAATATCTGCCAAGTAAATTGCTCAGAATGCAGCGGCGATGTCATTTCAGGCGATAGCTGAGATAACGCCCGGCCAAATGAAATTACACAACAAAGAAATATAGGAATAAGGCAAGCATAAATCTGAAGAGTACTCACCATGTTTCTATTTCTTTCTAAGTTTCTTTCTTTCTGGACAGAAGCTCTTGTTTTTTGGTTTTTAAAAATATTCCTTATGTTCTAATGTTCCTTGATCACTTGTGGTATCATATCCAGCCGATGTCCTAGATGTTTCTGAAACCCGGTTAGCTTCGAGGGTAATTAAATCCGAACGGTTAGCGTGAAACTGACGCACTTCCTATAAGCAGCTGGCCAATGAAGAAGGGGCAGTTTTGAAGCATGGGAATCGTGTACAGATTTTGTGTGAACTGTACTGAATTCACCCCCAAGCAATAATTGAAATACTCAATCATGTCAGCCAAGAAAGGGACTCATCGTACAGCAAGTGGGAGCTCGATGTAATTCCGAGACCACCGTAGGACATTTACGCCATAGGACTTTGCATGACCTCAGCCTACGACTAAGAGAGTTCCTTCATCGTAAAGCTCTGACTGATATTTGTGGGCGGACTGCCCCCCCCCCCCCCCCCTTCACCACCTTGTTTGTCGCTGAAGATTAATTTTGGAATGTTCACACACACACACACACACGTTTATCTATTATTTATTCGTTCTTGGTCCATAATAAATCAATTTGTTCCCATGTTTTCATTACAGAAAATTGCAAATATTGGAGACCCCACATTTTCGGACTCTCCGTCAAGAATACTCCTACGCATCAATACAGCTCGCGACTTATGTGTGTTTGGTTCATGTATCGCAGATAAAACTGTCGTCACTGATTCATTGTGGTCAACTGACGAAGGTCAAAACAACTATGCATGATTATTCGCGGTCAGTCGTATGCCTACCCTCGTCTGTCGTCACACCGATCAGTTAGATGACTCATAAGTTCGGAACTGACGCATGGAAATTACCATGTTGAGTGAGAGATTTTTTTAATTTTCAAATGCGCCTGAAGGTGGACCAGCACGTCTACCTGTGACACAGGAAGACGAAGGCAACACAACGATCAGAAATGATTTCATCAGTGACCGTGACAGATCACGTAACATTACAAGGATGGAAGGGGGGGAAAGGCGACAGCAAAAACGACGGATTTCTTTCCCATGCCCAGTAGGCACAGATCAATCAAAGTCGGTGAGGGCGCGATGTCTGGTGGAGTAAGAATACCAGCCAAACCCACTGTAAAAATGCGAACGAAAAGTTTTATCCGGAACATCTGAAAGTTTACCAGTGAAGCCGTCATCTTGTGTTGGCAAATATCTGGTTTGGGGGAGCAGGTCCGTCCTGTGTAGCAGTGTAACAAACTGACGCACGCACAAACACACCTTTCTTCACACAACATTTCAAGCCAAAGAAAAAAACAAAACAAAACACAGAACAAATCCATTTCTTCATTTATTGCGACCCTTTTACATTCGTTCAACAGAAAACCATGTTAATGGTTCAACTTCCCACCTCACCATAGTATAGCCCCTAAGGCTACGATGCCCTATACATCAATGACCAACAAACCCACAGTTCACCGGCTGGACTGGGCTCCTTCATTACTCCAACAATCCACGCGTAAGGTGGGTGGGCTTTTGAAGACTTATTAACAGTCTTCCGCTTTTCTCTGTATCCTTCGTCATTTCGTCCCGATTTTTTTCCACCCAGGGAATGGGATGTTTTGGCTACAGTGAAAATCAGGCTTGTGCCCTGCTGTTTTCTCTGCTCAACCTTTACAAGTAGGCGCGACTTGTTCAACCCAAAATGTACTATGGTTACATGCAGAGAAAACGCCAGCCTCGTTAAAAAGGCGTATGAGTTCAGTAAAGCAACTTTCAGGCACACAAAAGTTGCATCCTCTCCAGCTACCAGGAAATGTACACACGATACAATATTCCTCGGCAACACATTACCATGAACACAGTCACTAAACAGCTTCTGGCTGTGGTGACTGTCCCCATAAAAAAATACTCGTGACTTCGACAGTTCAACCTGTAGACGTTCCTGATGTGATTAAAATCAGTACAGCCTGCCAGGTAAAAAAAAAAGAAGAAAAAAAAAGCGCGCATCTTAAATGATGACAACCAAAATGATAATGACGTATATATCAATGGTGTACAAATCACTAATGTACCAGTTTTGATCTTGCATCCGTCAATTTCTGCAAAGAGAAACGTGCACTGAAATGTAGGGGAAGGCATTTTCAGACTGAATACAATTCAACGGTACATTGTATATTCGTATGTGACGGTGTATTCCCCAATCTCAGTCTAATTTCTCTGAGGTTTGCACACCATCGTCATCAGGTAACAATAAATTAGTGTGATGGACATGCGAACCAATAAGAACAATGTGTTTACACAACCATGAAAAAGGTGAACATATACAAGTTCATATATGTGGTTCCCGTGCAAGTGAGTTATTGTTTGATTATCATGCACACATCAGGATTACTCATATCTGTCACTGTCTTTCAGGTGTAGTTAGTCGCTAGTTCCTGCTTCAATACCAGACTACAAGTAGTTGTAAAATGTCACAGGGTGAGTATTGCGAATGAATGTGAAATGAAGCAGGCGGAAAAACAACTGCAAGCTAAATTCAGCTGGATGAACTCCACATTTGGTTAAACGCCTGTAGTTTGCACACTACAGTTATTTTAGCAGAATCAGGATTACTAGGCTGATACAACAAGAGGCACAAATGACCTTTACCCTGCCTTTTAGCGATATCCCACGGGGGAGGAAAAAACAAAACAAAGAAACTACACTGCCGCCAGAGTATGGCCAAGTGTTGCACCTTGACGGTTGGTACGTCAGCCCCAGACAATGCTGCAACACTCCTTCATGCTCAACCACAGACAGCCACGTCAGCAGTGCCCTCTCTAAATTATTTTTGAACTGGCAGGTTAAGGGCAAATGTTAACAAATCCAACACGAGGAAAGTGGGAGGTGGCTGGGCTTCTAACACGTGGCCCAAGAAATCCTTCCACAAGACTAGATCCCTACCGACAGCAAATGTACTCGCAGGAAGAGAACTGACTTCCACTTTCCTAGTTTTGTCCTACATTTCTCCATAACTCCCTGACACTAGTGACAGCAGCTCTTATTGAATCCCTGCAAAGGGCTCATGAAATCGTTTCAACAGACATATTGCTCACAACAGCTTTGCTGTGAGCGACTCGAGTGAAACTGGTAAAACACATGTACATGGACAAACGACGTATCTCATAAAATAATTTTCAGCGAAATTATTGCTAA
Organism: Batillaria attramentaria; assembly: GCA_018292915.2. Lineage (NCBI taxonomy): Eukaryota > Metazoa > Mollusca > Gastropoda > Batillariidae > Batillaria > Batillaria attramentaria. Next base: position 1,070,867 of record JACVVK020000187.1, on the reverse strand, counting down.
ATGAGCGATTCACAAAGACAAGACAGGAAAGCATTACTGGTCTTTCACAATGTAGAAACCACCAGAGTAACCATTCCAAGAACAGTCTTTTCTGAAGACTGTTCCAACTAACTTCAATTGCATAAGCCATGTGAGAAATGTGGAACACTATAACATTCGAAACAAAATATCTGTAACAGTGAAACAAATCAGCATCAAAAGGGATACCTAAGGAAGCCCACACAAAAAGTCAAACCCAATGAAAATCTGCTTTGACAAAGACCACTGTACATTTTCTTTTGAAACATTTGCGTTACTTGAATAAAAATACTTTAAAAAAGTACTTGTACCTGGTAACTATGCTCACCAAAACAATAAAACACATGCATGAAACACACTCCTAGATGTTGATTTGTAAAAGAACTACCTTACTTATGCATAACATGTACTCATGAACAACAGACAGTTGTAATCTAAGATAAGCAACACGAAGCCAACAAAGGACAAATTTCAGCCTACACAAGAAAAGGGTCTAAACTAAGGTACAGGATTCAATGTATGATTACAGAGGAAGGAAAAAAAATGAACGACTTGAGTGCTGCTGCCGATTCCACCCAGCATAGTCAAAGACCTAAGAACAACCAAAGCTGAGACATATTGATATTCTGCTACATACAACTAAAGAGATCAGCAGCAGCATGGAAGAGGCAAAAGAAGTACACTGTGTGACACAGACAGGCAAAACATGAAACATCAACTGCTACGAGCAATGCACCAGTAATCATGGCCATCCCCAACCTCAACTCCTTCAGGAAAAACGATACTCCATCCGAACACTACATCACACACTTAGATAGGTACAAAAACACCGGGTAGGACACCTGCCTCACAGAATAAAAACCAGAAACTTTCAAGGTACATCATCCCCCATCCTACACGCTTAAGGCAGACACCACTGAACATTGAAAACAAGAGTCCCTCTAACTGATGCAGGAAAGAATGAAGGGAGAATAAATGTGAAGAAAGCTGAAACTGAAACTCAGTACTAGTGAAAGTAATATTCAGCAAACTGTGTGACACCAGACTGGTGCATTACCACAGGACAACACACAGAAACAGGTACCCCACACTAAAATCACTGCCGTTATGTACCTGGTTGGAGTGGTATCGATAGGATCATTACACATTAAACAAAACACTTCAGAGGAAAAAGCATGGGGAGGATAAGCAGTGTTTGACACTGGGACAGAGGATGGAAACTACAAGAAAGTTGGGATTAAAAAAGACTGAGAAAAGAACTCTAAGTCTTTGTCTTTGGGGGTTGGGGGAGAGGTTGGGGGGGGGGGGTCTACTAGTAACCCTAAAATGAAAGCTACAACCAGCACACTGCAGCTCCTGGGCCACAAAAAAATCTCAGGTATATAACATGGCAAAACTAGGCACTGTACACAAGGAAGTAACTCAACAGCTGTGATGATGATGTCGTTAAAATTTACACCCAGCAGACACCGCCTCCATTTAAATTTACTGATCTTGGATGGGTAAAGCAAGCTCAACATAGTTCCTGAAAGTGCAAAACAGCTTTCCACTTCCAGTGCAGCAAACAGCCATCAGTACAGATGAAAACTACAACAATGTCCCTGCGCCTAGTCGACAGTCACAAAACATCTGATTCAGGATCTTCACTTGGATCCAAAGGGTATCAACATCTCTCATGCCAGTAACTTTAATAGCTCAGTGATGACTCAGTGTGTACTCAAGTGTACTGCGAACTCAGTCCTATTTTCCTTTTGATGCAGACCAAGTAGATTACATGGAATGTATGAAATCATGAAGGGAAGCGATGAAGTATGTTATACATGTAATAAGCCGGAGGGTAAGAAGTGAAACATAACTTTGATACCTTTCCTTCGGTCTCTACCAGTGCAAACGCAGTGTAATATGATGGAATGACCATGTTTCTGTTATGTGTAAATACCACCACACAAACAGGTGATGTATATTTTTGTTGTTAGCACCAATGTCTCACCAATGAATAAACTCAAATGCGAATGTAACATCAATACAAAGTTTCAACCAGGCAAATTAGGATGGCTGTCAAACACTAAGTACACATCCTCTGGTGATCAATTTTGATAAGGAATAAAAAAACTCAGGTCATATTGCTGTAGACCAAAAAAAAAAAAAAGTGGAAAGAAGTGTGAAATTCAAATGGTCTGGGGTTTACAAGACAAAAACCCCATTCACAACTTGTTAACAGATCTGAGCAGGAAACTATCGCTGTACCCAGTCGAGGCATGTGATCACGTAAGTCTGATGTTTACTAGTGGTAAAGTTGTGTGCCGACTTACAAATCGGATGCTAAAAAGAATTGCATGTGCACAACATAAACCTGTCACAGTCAGTTGTTGCGCACTGTTGATATGTGCTCTGATCACAAGAGTTTCATCCCATAATAGATACATTACACTTTTACAACGGTTGTCCTGCAAACACAACCTTGCATACAGTGCAAAGCAAAACAGTTATACTCAAACTGAATAGAAAAGTCGAACATGAGAAAACATACGACAACAGGGTACCGACTGATCTCAAGCTCGTATATCATGTTAAAATAACTCACGATGGTACAGACGGAGGAAAGTGACATGTAGTAATGTCAGCTGAAGAAATGAGTAGGTATATATAGTTAACAAACAAGTTTTCTCTGTTCTACGCCAAGGAACCCGCAGAGCCAACAATTACTTCTCTTCTCCTCTCCAACACACACACACACACACACACACACACACACACACACACACACACACACACACTCTCTCACTCACTCACTCACTCACTCACTCTCTCTCTCTCTCTCTCACTTAAAGAGCATGACAAAATCAATGGATAACAATTAACATGGACACGACTAAAAGGGCATCATTGAAGGAATTCAACGTTGTGAGACAAAACACCCGAGGTATAAGAATAAAGTAAGAAACGTGGGGAAGAACGGGGTAGTGGAGTGAATATGGGTGGCTGGGCAGGTGTGCAGAAACATGTCATCTTCATACTTTTAACATCTGAAACCATGATGCATAAATTATTGGACATGCATATCATAAGGAAGTGAAGGCTTTGTACAGAGACAAGGGGGTGGACAGAAACACTAAAATGAAAACCAGATGAGCTGGGTAAAAATTGATCAGCTGAAAACGCACAAATATGCCACTTTTTTGTTTCAGATCTGGTTTTATTAAAATAGATAGTGTTTCTGCTTGACGGGGGGGGGAGGGGGGGGGGGGGGGGGGGGGGGGGGAACAAAACTAAACATAAAATTACAAATAAAAATAGCAAACATACCCAAAAAGGAACAAAACTCTGTTTAACATTTTAGCACACCCTTTGGTTTTTCACTCCTGGCTACAAATAACCGATCTGTAATTTACACATTAAAAATTCAAATACAGAACAACATATATTCGAAAACTCTGTTTTTAAGTGCTGAAAGTGAATTTATCTTAGACCTGAAACACATTTTCTCAATTTTAATCCACCAATATCTTTAAGTACTGTTATCAACCACCATGAACTGGAACAGCAAGCCAATAACACTCTGACACAGAAAAATGTCCAAGTTTCACTTCAGCTACGTTGCCTTTTCTTTTTTTTCTCTCTTGGAAATAAATTGTCAACTACGAAATGAAAGGTGAAAAGGACGGATGTTGACAAAGATCATTCAGTTCCCCCGAGGTATCTGGTTGCGCACTCCACTCTTTTTCACTTTCTTTTTCTTGTGAAACGCTGCACTGGCATCAGGGAAATCCTGAAAACATGAATCAAGAAGTGTCATTTCGCTGTAAGCTGCTCACATATTGTCATCTTTTAATCATGAATAATACAAAGGCAAGAAGACAAAAAAAAAAGAGAATATGAACATACACACACAAACACTCCATGGTCATGAAATGTAGCTGCTTGTCACTCTTACTGATCAAAACCAACAATGTGCAGATGATGGTTATCTTTCTCAAATACTTGTCTCTCCATCATCTGAAAGTGAATGGCCAGTCTACAGCTTCTTCATTCAAAGCCAACGGCCTTAACTAATGACAAGTGTATGGTGCCTGCAGTACCTACACCATATGCACCATGAGATGTCAAAATGTGTTTACCTGTGTGACGCTGGATGTGTTCCCATGCGTAACACTGACACTGGACAGCTCCGGAAACTCCTCGCTGGTCAGCTCCACCACAGACTGCACGGCTGTTGATCCTCCTCCTCCCCCTCCGTCCCCACCACCACCGCCGCCTCCTCTTCGCTCGTCCTGTCTGTTTACAGCAAACAACAATACAATGATCAATTGTACAAAAACTCAGGTGTGTTTACCTTAGAGCAGAAAATGAACAGTAATCTGCAATGTTCTCAAGTATGTGTGTGTTACTGTATGTGTGCGTGTGTGTGAGAGAGAGAGATTATCGCTGTATTGATACAGTTTGCTCCTTTGTGTCATTTGCAATGCCCTATGACTGTCTGAACATCATGGCAATTGCACTATCACTACAAGTCTAGCCCTATACTGCACTACGCAGGTGAAATGTACTAAATGAGCGTGGTTGGGTTGGTATGGTTTGCCCAACAGGGGCAAAGGGTGAAAGCTATACTGAGCATCACCGTCAAGGTCCTCAACTGATCATGTTCTATATGCCTATCAGTCCTGAAAGAAAACCAACCAATGTGATACAAGCTGCAGAAGGTTGAACTGGGGGAGCCAAAGCTTTCTGCCTAGTTGCGTCAATGAACCAGGTTCATCTCTTTGCTTGTCTTTCTGTTGTTTTTAAAGTAAAAGAGCTCTCTATGCAGTCACATGGTACACAAGTACAGCAGGTGCGCTGGTTACAGTACGTCTTGCTACAGTATTTAACACACGGTCGACCTGAGGCCAATGAAGGACACTAAGAATTGAAGGATCTCACCTTGCATAGCCGTGAAGGAAAGGACAGAGGTCTCCTTTGAAGCACTGACCAACCTGCCAGAAGCAGCAGGTGATGGAGGACATGTCGTGAGAATACTTGCAGTCGGCCCGGTAACACTGACCCTCCAGGTAGAATGAGCAAGGCTTGTTGCTGTACACAGGCCCTGAAGACAAATTTCCAATAGTCAATCAACCACACAATGCTAAGCCACCAACTGAAGTCACAGAGCAAGTGAAAGTGTTGTCGTTTCCATTCTATGACCTGGACGCAACTCTGACTACAGCGATTCTGTTGTCTGTTTTGAGTCATGCAGCAAAGCTGGATCATCAACTAGAGAGGTAGAAGTCTCCATGGCTCCCTTGTGACATGGGTCAAGGTCATTCAAAAGAGTATGTTTGTAAAAATCTTATCACTATCATCAAGCCAAGTAAGGTGTCTCTGGTGTTCTTAGTTCCTGGCAATACAGTTTTCTCAAAAAAAGTTTGTATGGCCAAGGTCATTCAAATGAGATCTCATCAATGTCTATAATTGTGCCAAGTTTTATGCCTCTAGTATTTGCAGTTTCTCTGAAAACGGCAATGTTGCAATTCACAACAGACAGCTTTAAGCCTTTCCTTTGCAAGTCCGCTTGTAGGCGGGTTCAATGGTTAACGGTTTTAGCAGTGTGGGAATCAGGGGAGAGCCGTTGCATACGCGTCATTCATAACGTATCACATTCCGGTGTGGGTTTCCCTTCCGTTAAAACCCGCATGGTTTTGAAAGATGTTGGTTTGCCAGCTTTGCAGCCCTGTTTCTCGTAAATGTAGATGTTCATATCAACAAGATGGCGGCGCGATCATTACGTAATGGGGATAATCACCGAATTTTGTTCGATGTTCCAGGGAATGGTGCAGAAAGTGAAGATTTGAGTGTGGCAAGATGCGTAAATTTGGACAGCAGGTTTTCCTGATACCATCAGACATGCAGAAGAACTGGAAGAAAATGACTGATGATGGGAACGAGGGGGTGATCAATCAACGCTAATCGAGTTCCAGTGGGTGTGGCAGATGCGTACTTTGAGGGGAGGCCAGGAAAGTCGGAGAGGGATGAGTAGGGGCAGTAGGAGGCAGCGGAGTGAAACTAGAGGGAGTGCTGCATTAGATCTGAATCTCATGGTTGTTTGGATAGACATAAACACAGACAGTAACCAGTCTAAGGCGGCAAGCATGGTCGTAGTGCGTTTCCTCCTACTGACTGTGACATGATAGACATTTAAAGGATATTCTTCCCTGGACTTTGTCATGTTGTAACAGTTATTGCAGAGCGCAGAACAAACCTGTATGCTAGACAGAGAGGTGTGCATTGGTGCAGCAAGGGGGGGGGGGGGGGGGGGCTGTGCATTCTGCTGTCAGATGTGCTCAGTGGTCTATATATAGGTGTTTTAATTATGATCTTAGGCAGTGTAGGAATAGATCTCATGACAGACATCACCAGCAGCTATTTCAGTAAGCCTGCACTACAAGTCATTTGCATACCAAAGTGTCCTGTGTTTGTGTTTGTACAGTCTGTGAAGTATCGTGCAAGGTCAGTACAAATGAGGACTAAACAGAAACCATGCACAACATCACAAAATGTTTTATTTTTTGGAACTGACTTGCGTAACAAATCTGCACATTGGTTGATAAAATGTATATATGACAAGGTTCAACTTTTATTCCAACTGCTTCAGGATGGATATTTCCACTAAACTAAATGCAAATATACTTTGAAAGTCAAACATAAGGCTAGAAAAAGATGAATGATCTCCCTTCGGGACACTGTTATCTCCCCACTTGTTTTCCTTGATAATTTTATGCTTATTGCATTCTGTATTCAATATCCTTTTAGATATTATATAGTTATTAATATAAAAAATGAGAGGTATGTGTACAGCAAGCCTAAAACTGAATGTACCCACAAACTGTCATATATTTCCGAACAGTTCTGCAAAGGAAAGGGTTAACGACCTTGACTTTGACTCAAGGTCATTCAAAAAGGTATGTCTGCATAGGTCTCATTGCTGCTTATCATGCCTGATTTGGTGCCTCTACTGTTGTTGTTTCGAAGAAAATGCCAAAATGAAAGTTTCCCCAAACCAGCTTGCATGGCCTTGACCTTGACTAAAAGTAACTGAATACAGGTATTCTCAGAACAGGTGTGGTTAATGTTTCTCATCATGCAAAGTTTGATGCTTCTGGTTTTTCTAAATTCTGAGAAAATGCAAATGTAAAATTTCCAGACTGCTTTAATGACCTTTACTCAAGGTCATTTAAAATGGTATGTATGTTACGCGTTATTTCTGAAACTGCCTATTTCATGAAACACGCATGATTTTGCCCATTTCGTGAAATACGCACGAATTTGCCCATTTCGTGAAATACGCAGCAAAATTGCGCATTTTATGAAACGGCCAAATTTACTGGTTGCACATTAATGCAAGTTTGCTCATTTCATGAAATGGACACTTTGTTTGACAGTGATAATTATACACCCTCAACTTTTAACAAAATTTTCTTGCATATTCCACTGTGGCTGTTCATCTGGCTGTAGCTGCGGCTGTCTTGAAGAGTGTTCACTCATGGGCTTTTGTGTACTGCAAGTTTGCACATTTCATAAAATACGCATGACTGTGTTGTTTTGTGCTGCTTCTGCGGAATTATCTGTCATTCATTTCTGTCTGCATCGAGCAGTAGTAGAAGTATGTCTATCTGAAAGTGGAACACAGAACATGACCGAAAGGTCAAAGAAGTTCTTTAAAAGCGCTTAACTGGAGAGAGACAAGCAAGAGATAATATAACTATCACATTATAAAGACCTTTGGCATCTCAGAGTTTGGTGGACTGCAACAAGTCATTCGACTGAAATCCGGAAAGGCTATGGTGCCGGAGGAACGAAAAGAGGACCTAATTAACTAATATCAGCTATGTATCGTGACACAGATACGGGGTGTTCTCTCTGAAGATGGATGGATGGATGGATGGGTGGGTTGATGGATGGGTGGGTTGATGGATGGGTGGGTTGATGGATGGGTGGATAGGTGGGTAAAAGAGTGGGTTGGTTGTTTGGTCGGTAGGTTGAATAATAATCACTCAATTTAAAAGGACAGGGCTACAAGAGGCGTCAATGCAAAGGCTCTTGCCTTACTAAAGACATGCTCTTGCCTTAGTAAGACTGAGTACAATCCGCATATTGACTCCATATATATACTGAATTAGTGCCTGCCATCCATCAAGTTTTTCATGTCATTGATAGTTTATTGAGTTTATTGATACTGAGGATAATGAAAAATTAAACTCTCAGACTGCAACTATTTGTTTACGTCCACGATGATGATGTCTACGTTGTACTCTCAAATTCTCATATGTGCATTTCGTGAAATATGCAACAGTTTTGCTCATTTCATGAAATGGCCAATAGATTTGGCAGTTTCATGAAATGCGCAATTTTGCTGCCCATTTCACGAAATGAGCAAAATCGTGCGTATTTCATGAAATGGTCAGTTTCACAAATTACGCGTAACATATGCATAGGTCTTATCAATGTCTATTAGCACGCCAGGTTTGTCACCTCTGCTGTTTGTTGCTTCTGAGAAAATGCCAATGTTAACGTTTCACAAAAATTGATTGTACGGCCTTGACCTTGACACAAGGCCATTGAATACATGTATATCTGTGAAGTTCATATCAATGTCTATCATCATGCAAAGTTTAAAACCTCTGGTGTTTGTAGATCCCAAGAAAATGCCAATGTAAATTTTTCAGCTTTAGTGACCTTGGCTCAAGGTCATCCTGGAGCTAGAGTAACACAATTGGGTCGTGCATTTTGTAGGAATAAATCACCATCACTTCTTTCTTTTACCTCTTGGCTGTTTTGATTTGGACGATCCTTTTGATGGCTTTCGACGTGGTCTGTGACTGCTATACACAGCACGCGAGTCCATGGTACTCTGGAACATCTCCTCTTCTAACTGCTCGACATGCAGTGCCTGCTGAGGGATGGGAACAGCACAGCTGGGAATGTAACCATTCATCTGGAAACAGGGAAAGGTCAGCAAATTAACGGCTGATCAATCATCCTCTGACACCCCCCCCCCCCCCCCCCCTCCCATACATATCAACTGAGACTAGCACTAAGAATGTGAACAATACCTGTCAAGAGCTCAGGGCCCGCATGTAAAAGTTGAGGTTAATAATAATTTAACCCACGGCTACGGGCCTAACCCAGACTAGGACAAAAGCAACCCAAAAACAAAATTGAGTAGAAAAAGGAAGCAAAGAAAGGAAGGAAAAAAAATGCCTCTATAACGACTTAGGCAGCATGGTGGATGGACCCGCTTCCTGATCAAAATAAAAACAGAAAATTTAGATCTAGATCTAGTTTAGTTGGAGGTTAGACTTTAACCCAGGGCTAAAATCTCTAACCTCAACTTTTACACTCGGAGGACATTATACTATGGGCCTAAAAGTGTGAAAACAGCAGCCACTACCACCAGTCACACTAAGCTGACTGCTTCCTATTGAAACCATACTGATTGTGCAGTTAGCAGATCAGATGGCAGGGGTGCAAAGGTGGACAAAACATCATAAAGTGACCATTTTTTACAGGGTGATAGGCTGGATGGCCTTGTGACTGCTGTTACAGGTGGCACAGCTGTGTTAGACACAGGGTTCACGCTAGGAGTTTTCAAAACCAGTCCCCTCGCCTCCCACCCCGACCGTTTTTCAGCGACTCTGAGCAAAACCAGTCCCCTCGCCTCCCACCCCGACCGTTTTTCAGCGACTCTGAGCAAAACCAGTCCCTGTGAAAAAAAAATCCGGTAGCACTGCAAATAATGATGTAAATTTTTGAAAGCACAATTTAGAGAGATAAGGCAAGTGCCGCTAGTCAAGCCTGGGCCACAAAATTTGTATGAACGATCAACATTTTTCTTTCTTTTTACGATCAGCCTGTTTATTTTTATTTTTCTCCCATAAATCTGTAACCAGTCCCAGCAAAATAAAACCAGTCCCCGGGACTGACAGCTCCAGTTAACGCGAACCCCGAGACAGGTGACCTAAAGTCTAAGTATAGAGGGACTAGAGAGGCAAAAGCCTCCATGGCTCCCTTGTGACAAGGGTCAAGGTCATTCACAAGTGTATGTTTGTAAAGCTCTTATCACTATCTATCATCATGGCAAGTAAAGTGTCTCTGGTGTTCTGAGTTCCTGGCAATATTACAATTTTCCCCGAAACAGTTTGTATGGCCTTGACCTTGGGTCAAGGTCATTAAAATGAGATTACATCAATGTCTATTATTATGCCAAGTTTGACGCCTCTAGTATTTGTAGACTATGTAGTTCCTCTGAAAACGGTAATGTTAAAATTCACAACAGACAGCTTTAATGACCTTGACCTTCAGTCAAGGTCATTCAGAAAGGTAGGTCTCATTGGTATGTCAGTGAAGGTGTTGCCAATGTCTATCATCATGCAAAGTTTGATGCTTCTGGTTCGTCTAGATTCCAAAAAAATGCAAATATAAAAATTTCTAAACAGACTGCTTTAATGACCTTGACCTTGGGTCAAGGTCATTTAAAATGGTTTGTTTGCATAGGTCTTTTTACTGTCTATCAGCACGCCAAGTTTGGCGCCTCTGCTCTTTGTTATTTCTGAGAAAATGCCAATGTTAAGGTTTCACAAAAATAGCTTGTATGGCCTTGACCTTGACACAAGGCCATTGAATACATGCATAACTGTAAAGTTCTTATCAATGTCTATCATCATGCAAAGTTTCAAAGCTCTGGTCTTTGTAGATTCCGTGAAAATGCCAATGTAAAATTTTCAAACAGACAGCGTTAGTGACCTTGACCTTGAGTCAAGGTCATTCAAAATGATATGTTTTGAAAGGTCTTATGGTTGTCTATCAGCATGCCAAGTTTGGTGTCTCTGCTGTTTGTAGTTTCTGAGAAAACGACAACGTTAAAGTTTTCTGGACACACACACACACAGACAGACAGACAGACAGACAGACAGACAGACAGACAGACAGACAGACAGACAGACGACGGAGGGTTATTACATAGACTCCCATTGTTACACAAGGGAGCCAAAAACTCCGAGGGATCCTTTGGGGTGGCTGGTTTGGGCAGTGGGATGGCTAACAGAGGGAACCGTCTTGGCAAATTTGACTGTACTTGATTTTAAAAGTCACCGCCTGCTTTGCTGCTCATTCTCTGACAAAAGCTAGAAACTAAAAATAATGACACCAAAGTTGTAAGCCTACCTGACCATCATGACTTAAATGGAAGTCTGTAGCAGCCGCCTGCTCCATGTATGTCAGATCTTCCTTCACCTCCTGAGGACTGGGTACAACGTGGGGCATGGTGCCATACTGATGGTAATAGTAGATTGCGTCTGCGTATCGGTCCTCATCTGTCACATCCTGCATGTCCTTCCAGATCTTTTCTCTCAGTTCTGGTTTAGCAGGCCGGTCGTCATCAGAAGAGATATCAGAGTCGGTGGATGGTGGGGAGAGTGGATCACGTTCTTCATCGTCAGTCGGGTACCCAACGGAGCTGGGATCATGGCCGCTTAGGGACGGGTAGATGGTTCTTTGCAGAGGGGCAGGATACTCTTCTCCAGTTTGGATGGCCTTATCTGTGCGGGACAAGACTTCAGTGGGAGTGGGAGTGCCAAAAATGTCCTGTAACTGTATGACTGGTGATGGTGCTTTTGGTGCTGACTGAATAACTGTTGCTGACTGCTGCTGTGATGGAACATCACCTTTTGCCTGTAGGGCTGGGATTGGCTGGAACTGTCGTTCTCGTGGGGTCATGGACTCCTTGCGTGGGATTTCTGGAAGATGCAGAGTACTTTGAGGGGCAGATGTAGCCGCCGATTCCAGCGAGGGCAAACTACTTGAGCGGACGTATCTTCTGAAAGCTGAGGCGTCAGATGGGATGCTGAGAATGCTGTCTGAAGCACTTCTGTCCAGAGGCAAATTAAGAGTGGGGGAGTAGGGAAGAGAGTTGAACAGAGGTGAGCCTTTGCTCTGGAACTTGTGTTTACTACCATACACGTGCAGAAGAGGGAAAATGCGGCTTTGAGTACTGTTTGAATGAACGGGCAGCCAAGGTGAGAACCACGTGTCCTGGTCCTGCATGGGATCTGCGGCACAGGACCAATCCTCATCTTTCCCAGTGCTTGGAGAGGGAAAAAAGTCCAAACCATGCAGGCCCTGTTTTGCTTGCCACTGGAATCTAGTATCTGATGAAGTCTCAAGTGAAGACTGAAGCTCAGGGTCTGACCCTACCTGGAAAAGTTGTGGATGATGCTCCGCCTGGTCGCCTTGGTATCTCTCCGACTTCCTGCCTACAGCAGCACGAGCATGCGACTGCTGGATGGAAAGTTTGCCAAAATGTGAAACCCAAGATGCAGGCAGATCTTCAGACAGAGAACCTTGGTTGGTGCCCCTCACAGTACCTGCTGTCTCTGGCAAAGAAGAGGAAGCAGTGTTAGCAGTCTGGGCAGGTGAAAGTTCTCTGTCACCGTTGGCCTCCCAGCATGAGAGATACGGATCAGAAGACCCATAATTTGGATGGTGGAAAGATGGAAAAGTCTGATGCATGTCCGTGCCATAACCAAAAGGAGACTGCCTCTCGTGGTGTTTCCTCTCGTACATGAAAGATGCCTGATCCCCATACTGAACCTCCTGACCACCTTTGGAGCATTTGGATGTCTGTGGATATGGATGTTGACCACCCTGTGTTGTAGCTGCAGGTGATCCCTCAGCACTATTTGAATCTGTACGATTTTTTGGCATCAGTGCTGGATGGTGATGATTATCAGATGTCCAGCCTTGAATATCACTGGGTCGCAGATGCTGACCGCTCTCTTGTGGCTGATTACAAGAAAGAGACAGGGAAGGGTGATCTGGGTGGGTGCCATCATCGTTTGACCAAATGCTGTGACTGTACTTGTCAAATTCGTTAGACAAAGTTGGGAACATGTCATCCTCACCAGCAGAATGCCTCTCGATACATCTTTCATCAAAGCAAACTTGTGACTTCTGTAAAAAATGTCTGCGCATTGCAGGTGAAATCTGGTCCTCTCTCGGTCTCATGATATCTGCACTGGCAGACGGCTGTGTTTCCTGTGGATCACCACCTTCCACCTTCAGTGGGGAGTAAACTTTGCAAAGGGCGCGTCTTCTCTCTGAATTTTGACCAAAAGCCACATGATGCCCACCTCCTCCATGATCTGCTTCAAAGTTATGCAGGTAGCTACTACTGTTCAATGACGGGTCCATGGCATCTTCATATGCTGGAACATGTGTGCTTTGCATGGAAAAGTTCATACCTGGGTCACAATCATCCAGAGCAAACTGGGCTGCATACGGTGGGTATCCTGCAAAATCCATGCCAGGGAAGGCAGACTCAAACAGCTCTCTTGCCAACTGCTCTTTGACGGGAGGGATGCGCGTGCTTGTTCTTATCTCGCTAGCAGTTGCGTAACAGGCTCCAAAATCAAGATGGTCCGTGATCTTCGAGGAATCTGCCTCTTGTGATGAACAGTATGATGGAAAGCCAGTCTCCTGGCTGCTTGCATAATCGCCCAGTGTGAAGCTGACATCGGAAACGGCCCCTCCTTCACACGATGCAGCCGAACAGGCATTCTGATTCCTGCTGTTCTGGCACCATCTTGGGGCCCCACCTAGACAGGCTGTGCATGCCTGGCATGACGTGTAAGGCTGACTCGTGGCATCTGGCTCTCCCTCAGACCAGCGTAAGCTTTGCAGGTACTGTATCCATTGTCCTAGATCTGCCTGTTGGGGGTGGAAAACGGTTGGGTGGACAACTGGTTGTGTGCTGCCGTGTGTGGTGCCATGAAGCTCACTTGCAAATTGTGGCTCGCCATGAGCCTTGGGAAGATGCAGATCTTCTTTCTTTCGTTGTTCTGCAGGCTCAGGCATGAGATCCAGACTGCTTAGCTCCAGAGTAGGGTAGCTAAAGCTTTCTTTTAGAGTGGCCCTACTGTGGTGGTTGACAGAGGAGGAGTTGTACATTTCTGAGGACGTTGTACTGGCATCGGCTCTCGTGTCCAACTTTGAATGAAATGTGTGTGGGAGAGATGTTGACATGACCTGAGCATCATCTTCGGCACGACGGCTGTTCAGGGGGTTAGCAGGTTGGTGTGGGATGTCGGCAGCATGGGCATATGGACAGAAGTCAAAGTTACTGGACTCGTTGGTCTCCTCTTCCTTCTTTGTCTCTCTCTCCAGAATCTCGTATGGTAGAATGCGGTAGCAGGCATCCTGTGATGCTAATGCCTCATCTTTTGGTGAAAAGGCGGCAAACATGTGGCGCTGGTCAGCAGTGATGGTGACTTCAGTCTGAGGTCGTCTTTCACCAAGCTCTAAACTCTGTTGGTAAATAGCTGGCTGCAGATGCATGTGTGATGCTGGGACGCCTGGCCGATCTACTTGAGCATCTGATGCAGGTGATGGGAAGAAGGCACTCCTGCCGGACACGGTCTCAAAAGTATTTTGTTTGGGCTGTGGAACTTTACCTTGCATACTGGCAACATCTCTTTTAACCACCCCATTTCTTCTGTCGGAGCAAGATTGCTCCGAGGAAGCATGCTGCTCGGGAAACATATGTGCTGGCAGACGTGCTTCCGGATCAAGGGTCTTGGAATCCTTGGAGAAAGACCCACTGGATTTTTCTTTTTCATTTTTCTGACATCGAGGTGCTGAAGGCTTGTGTGAGAATGTTACGTCAGCAGGAGGTGGATTACCACTGAATTGTGCACGTCTAGAGTCGCCAGAACTTTTGATGCCTAGTGCTGTGATCAGATATTCTGCAATCCTGGTCTTCTCTTCCTCATCTTCTTGGCTTGTTGGTTCGACAAGAGTGCTGGGTTTCTCGGGTACAGGATAGCTGAGTTGGCGAGCAGTGTACGAGTACTGGATAAGATCTCTTCTTTTCCCGGGATGAGTTTTCCTCTTGGCTGACAATTCATTTTCTTTGCCGTGGCTCGTCTTTGTTTTTTTGGAGGGAGTGTCCCTTTTAGTGCCTGCTTGAGGCTGTCTGTTGATTGCACCATTTTTCTGGGAAGTTTCTCCAGCAAGCTTGGAGGTGAGAGGTCTGCGCTGAGTCCAAACATTGTCTCTGTCATCAGGTGGAGACAACTGGGTTGGCGAGTTGTCTTCTGACAGAGGAGGGAAAGCTTTGTTGTACCTAAACAGAAATCACAAATACGAAGATGATTCACCACCCAGACAAGAAAGCCATTCAGCAAACCATGAAACCACAAACACACTATCAAGTTCAGAGAACTGGATAAAGGCTTTATAACTTACTTAGGCCCTTGGCTCCACGTGGAGCATAGGCCATCGACAACCCTTCGCCATCGCACTCTGTTCTGGGCTAGTCTTGCCACTCCAGTCCAGTTGGTCCCCTGCTTACATAGTTCTGCCTCAGTGTCCCGCCTCCAGCTGTTGCGAGGCCGGCCTCTCTTCCTTTTCCCCTGCGGGTTCCATGTCAGGGCTTGGCGTGTGGTGCTGGATGCTGGCTTCCTGAGGGTGTGTCCAATCCAGCCCCACTTCCTCCGCAGGATCTGCTTGGCCGCTGGTTCCTGCCCCGCTCGCTCCCACAGCTCTTCATTCCGGATCTTCTCTGGCCATCGGATGTTGAAGATGCGCCTCAGACAGGTGTTGAGAAATGTCTGGATCTTCTGCTGCATCGTCTTCGTTGTCCTCCATGTTTCGCATCCGTAGAGCAGAACTGACTTCACGTTGGAGTTGAAGATGCGAAGTTTGGTTCTTATGCTGACATTTATAACTTAGACGAAGATGAAATATGCAGCTTTATGCCAGCACCCTACCAATACTGTGCAACACAGCATATCACAGACTCATGCAACATAAACACAGCAAGCTGCATACATTTCAAATTACCAAAAAATTATATTAATAACCAACCTGTCCATAGGGCTGTCAGAGTTGTAGTCAGGGCTTCTGGTCTCATGTTCTTGACTGCTACATGAAGACGCTGCAAAAAAAATTATGAATCACAAATGACCTATCTTTTAGACAAACTTTGTATGAGATATGAAACTTTCCTTTTTGCCTGAATTAAACATAAAATTGACATCCTACAGAGTTTGCAATCATCACCTATGAACATAAGTGTGCTTACACCATTCTTTGTATTGGCCTGGTGAAACACTCACCTATGGTCATGTTCATGAACATTGCAGAAATGTAGTTCTGTTCACAAATTGTAAAGCACAAATACTATAGGGGAAAAAAGAAGAAAAAAAAGAAGAAAATATGATCACTTACCACTCTCCGGTGCGCCTGTTGTCAGACGAGTGCTTAGCTCGGCAACAATTTTCTTCACAATTGCCAGGGGAACACTGTCCTGTGGTAACAAAGGTGAAGATTGTGAGAACTTTACCTTCTCTGAACAGAAGGGCCAAGAGAATATTTCTTCTGCCTGTGCTATTATCCTTATTTCTGTCACTTCGTCTTGAGTTATTTGTTGCTTTTGACAAAAGCAGGCACAGTTGATTCATTATGAATATGATACGACAGAGTCACCAGGACTTGCCAAAACAGACAGAAGTGGTTAGGTGGCCTTTTGAGTCTAAGATCTCTGGAGATGTTATACTGAAATAATTATAATCATACGGTGTTTTCCCTCTTCAACTACAGATAGGTTCCTTACAGGCACACAGGATGGCTAAGCCAGATTTAGCATTTGACCAGTATCCAGTAACTGAAATATATTCCGTGACATGCTACTTTTTCATGTAACTTCAGCGATCGTCAAATGTGTCAGGACCATGGTAGCCATTCGGGCTACCGCCCTGAACAAAACTGGTAGCCCGAAAAAAAATTTCTGCTCGGTTCTGATTCATCTCAGAATTCCTGCTCGCCATTCGGGCTACCGCTACCGGAGCTTTCACTCGCCCGACGGTAAATTTGGTAGCGAAAGCGAGCGGGCGAGCGCATTTGACGATCGCTGAACTTTACTCAAGGAGAAAGTGACCTGTACTCCATACCTTTGAACTGACATTCTTGATGTATAATTCTGCACACCGCTTGCGGCGATCTTCCAGAGGGATGACCTCGAACCCTGTCTGCCTGCGCCCGTTGTTGTTAGAAGTGGGGGACGCCCCACAGTCCTGGGAACTTTCGTCTTCCAGGTCCTGCAGGTTCATGAAGAAGTAGGCCACGATGGAGCGCACGTGGAACTCTTCCAGCCCGATCTCACTCAGCTGTTCGGACAGCCACCGGTAGATGTCGGCCATCTGCTCTGTCGCCATGGCGCTGCTGGGGAAGATGCCCGAGCTCAGGTTGCTTCCAGGTACCGTTTTCATCAGGCCTGCTCAGAGCTGCAGCAGCTTCTGCGTAAACCTGACATGACCGTCTAACAAAGCTAACAGCAACGTTTGGTCTCCTGCTTGACCTCCGACCTTTGATGTAAAGCCTGTCTCTGAAACAGGTGGGTGGCGAACACCGACGACATTTGTCTAAAGATAAAGTGCTTGCTGGGTTAACTTTCTAGAAAAAGTTCAGGTGCTAATCTGTTCAGGCAAGCCAATCCATAGCTGAAGCTGACACCAAGGAATCACTCCCTCCTCTTTCTGCAGCCATGCTTGTCCTAGTTAGTCTGCAACAAATGAATTTATGCCATTATTCATTCCATGGCGACTTTAATTCAAACACGGGGATTTGGCCTAGTGGTTGAGGAATCAAGTCTCCTGGTGGGCACGAATTTAGCTGGGGACATTTCCTTCCCAAACTGCACCAGAATTTATGTGCAGACTTTTTCTTTACCGAGCCTGTCTTGCCTTCGTCACTTTATGTACACACACATATATGGTCAAGAGTACAGAGGTGAGTCGACTGCTCAAAATGGCTACCCATTCACATGAATGATGCTACAAATTTGTTTAAAAAGCATGCACAGTTGTCTACTTTGGCTCACTTGTTCAGTATAAATCAGAGTTTCAAACAGTGAGAGTTGGATGTGGTACATTTACTTCTTGCGTTTAAAACTCTGGGTTTTTGGCGAAAAATCGGTGATTGCAGTGGAAGAAAAACGTGACAGAAAGTACTTGCGATCGCTGAAGTGTTATTTTGAGAAACATGGAGAACGGTCAGTGAACCCATTTGCCGTCTCCAAATGCTCAAAACTGCCTTTATTTCAGTCGGCATACTGGCAGGTGTCAAATATTTTCCGTTTTTTAGAAAAATGACTGAAAATGTAGGCACGTTTGGACATAACGTCGTCGTAAACTTCCGATGATCAACATCGACCACCGAGGTCGAGCGTACTTTTGTCCTGCGAAATACCTAACTTGCATAATCTCAACATCGTTTTTTCACTCTTTATTTTTCATGGAAGAACATCGATATATCTCGTGTTGTTGAAAAGAAACTTCGTGTTGATTTCGAAGACCCGACGGTGTGTTAATTTTCCTGTTATGTTCATGCGAGAAAAAATCGATCGCTACACTCGGGTATGAGATAAATTCAACCAGCGGCCGTTTCAAACACAAGCTGGAAGCATGATTTCTTTGAGCCGATGACTTTGATTACCGTCACTGGAGGAGGCAGCTGATAATCCCGAGGGTAAGTTTTAAGTGTTAAGTGTTATGTTCAGACAAATCTAGTCAACTCAGCAGCAAAAAGTGAATAAACACAAAGAGTCTGTGTTCTTGTGCATTTTGGAATACTGCTGACAACAGCGGCAATGGTAAACTCGATGTTAGTGTGGTGATTGGTATCACCAACACGTGGATGTTAATCCTTGTCGTGATTCTAATTGATACAGCCGTGGAGACATTTGTGGTTTAGGTTGTAAACGTTATGTTCATGACTCTGTTACAAAAGTTGTGTATTCAGCAACAAACAATGAATGCCTTAGGTATTTTTAGGTGGAAAGCTACTCGGAAAAAGATCCCTTGCGGGGAGTAAAGCTTTCTTATGTAACATTTCAGATGTCTCTGGTTTGAACACAACTTTACTCACAAACGAAGGTCGTCAGCATTATGTTCAAACTCATATGACGACAAGTCTAGCACCAAACAAAAATAGAATATCCTGCTAAACATCTTTGGAATAATTTTTCTCCCTGGAGTCTTGAAAATTTCCATTCAAACACATTTTTGTGTGTTCATCTGTTTGTTTATTGAAGTTAACTTTACACACCGTACCCAGATTCATGCAGTTGTTATGTTATGTACAAACAAGAACTTGGGCATTCCTTCATTTTTTTAATGGCCAGAAATAGAGGACAGCGAAATTATGTGTTTTTATTCATGACTGTGTTTTTTTTCCCAGGATCACACCAATAGAAAATGTGCAGGAGCTGTTTGTGTTTGAACACAACTTTATACACAGACAGTGGGTTTCACGTTATGTTCAGTCAAAGGTTACATTTTTTTCCTTTGCTGTACTGAAAAATGATATGTATTCACTTTAATCACTATTTCCTATGCTGTGAGCCCCTTTTTGATTATAGCAGTTTGTATACATCATTCCTGTGTGTGTTTGAGTGAAAGCTGTTCCATGAGTGTTTGTCAAGTTAAGTTCCAGCAACTTGATAATGACAGTTAACAATTTTATTATGCTTTTAAATCATATTTTTGTGAAGAGAATGTGTACCTTCGATTAAAGCACACTTCCTGGTAATACATTTTTTTGTTCCGTTTCCTCTTGTTTGATTTTGACAGTCTCAAATGAGTCTGTCACAGTGTAGTGTTATGTTCGAAGTTGCGTAAAGTTACATTCATGTAGCTTGAGATAGCAATTATCTATGGGATTAAGCTTAAAATCATACTTTGAGGGGGTTAAAGAGTACCTCCCATTGAACCACACTTACTACAACTGATATGTTTTGTTCTTTTTCCTTCTGGTTGACTTTAGCTATCTGAAATTTGTCTGTCACAGTGTAATGTTGTGTTCAAGTGTGTCAAGTTATGTTCAGACAGCTGGATATGGTAATAATTCATGTGTTAAATCTGTTAGATACATTTTTGTGTGACTAAGGTGTATTTACCATAAAAACAAAGTCACTGGTAATATATTTTTTTGTACCTTTTCCTTCTGTGTGACTTTAAAAGTTTGGAATGAGTCTGTCATGTTGTAATGTTATGTTTAAGCATGCTCAGTTCGTTCTTTGATCACTTTATTCAGGGACACAGTGAAGTAGCAACTGTTATTTTTGTTTTTGCATGTATTTCAAGGGTCAGTCTTTAATTTCACTGGGAAACAATAATAACTGGAATAAAATGTTTAGCTTTTTAAAGGGTTTTATTGACATGTTCCGTCAAGCAGAAAACCAGAAACATTTGAATCCATTTCTGTTCACGTATCATTTATTATTGTTCATGTATTGCACTACATTATTATTGAGTAACCCAAACAATGTTCTTAAGAAGGTTTTATTGACCAAACAGTATCAGTACTCTGTCATAATGGTGCTCATTTCAGTTTAACATGCCGCTTGACGTAAAGTTATGTTCACACCACTTTTTCATTGTATTTCTTTGCATCTAGTGAGTCTTTCCTTCTCTTTTGTGATATTGCTGAAGGTTAAGCCTTCAAAATAAAAACACAAAATGCAAACAACATCACTGGTTTGTTTTTGCCTTGAAATTTCAAGTCTGCAAAATTGTGACAGTGTTTAATGTTATGTACAAACTCACAACTTATTTCTTCAAATACGGCCAATCGACAACTTGTATGAGAAAATCAGATTCTGTGAAGATTGCTCATAACAAGATACACCAAATTCATATAAAATAGTTTGTTTATCACTTTGCTGAAAACTGGGTACTCATGTCACACTCACTAGACTCAACTCTGTACTCTTGACCATATATATAGTAATTAGTAATAGTATACTCAAACATTCGTGAGGGGCCATGAGACAAAAAACAAAAAGACAGTAGTGAGTATGCCACAGGGGAGTGGGGGGTGGAGGGGAGAAAATGGTGGCACTCTGTTACAGCAACATGATTCCCCCAGTGGTGTAGCTTGATTTTCCCTTACTCTGGTAATCGGACGTAACAATGGACACATGTATAAAATCATTTGGCATACAGTGTACTGTACATGGACATTTATTTATTGGGGTATTATTGATCACCTTTACAGCATTTGACACTGAAATCAACAGTGAAACATGTAGAAGTTATGCCTACAAATTTGTAGTAAACTGTACCTGTAATGTACAAACTGCCTCTGTATGCGTGCATTAACTAAAAAAAAAACAACAACAAAAAAACACCAACCACACACACACACACAAAACAGCAGCAACAACGAAACCCAAGATAATCATTTTGAAGTCAAATGCCATCACTTAGTTTCACCAACTTAAAAGTCAAACTGAAATCCAAACTGCATCAAATCCACTGTGAGGGTGCTTTATCGGTAATCTCTACTCTTTCGAGGATTTGCGTGCGTGCTACTGCTAAGCAGCAACAAAGCTGCATTCCACTGTGAGTGTGATCTGTACACAGCAGCAGCCAAGCTGAACAATACTGACTAGTTCCGTTTACTTTCTGGCACAAAGTCAAGCTGCCGCTACCAGCCAAACTGGTTGACGGAACTTGGGCTTGCTGCCTAGCCCAGAACCTTTCCAGCGAAGTTATCAGCCAAAAGCTCATGTTTAATAGCAAATTGTCATAGTGAAGGTATATATAACACAACAAAACGTGCACCAGAAGTCAGACAAACAAACAAGCAGAATATTTCTTTCGGGCGGATGCGGGGTGTTCACTCGGGCTGACGCCAAGGCGCAGACTTCCTCAACTGGAATGTCAAGGTCATTCATTGCCAACCCAACACGAAGGCGAAGCCAACGTGTAAAGGGTGCCAATACCAAATTTACTGAGCAAAAGCAAGTCCAATCCAGGTGCATTTTCATGTTTATACAAACAACGTTTGTTT
This sequence comes from Batillaria attramentaria, assembly GCA_018292915.2. NCBI lineage: Eukaryota > Metazoa > Mollusca > Gastropoda > Batillariidae > Batillaria > Batillaria attramentaria. The sequence goes on along the minus strand of JACVVK020000187.1, from coordinate 1,048,967 downwards.
GACGCCCAAAACCGATATATAGCCTAAAAATAACGATGCAGTGGTAATGATTCAGACCGTACACAGTATCACGTATCCCAAACGTGACGATGGTAGCACGTGAGAGGGGGAGGTCTGATGAAAGGCAAATGCAACCATATCCGAGAGAAACAAATACAAGCGAAAAGCACCTAAAGAAAAAAAAACACTATTTATTGAAGTTACGATCTGGTTAACGTTAAACGCTGATCAGGCACTTGTCTACAAGCTTCATGAACAAATGACGCAACTAACCGTTTAGATGGTCGGCGGACATCCTTGGAAGATCGTGAAGACGACAATCGCTCCTCTTTCCAGCGAGTTCATTCTGTCGTGGAGATAAAGATGACCCCAATTTAGAAAAGATTAAATTAAGTATAGTTCATAACGTTCCAACGATCGAAACTACGGTGAATATGACGAAAATGTAGCTTCGATCGAACGTCGTGTTTCCACTAGCTGACCTTTGAGCACAACGCTCGCATTGAAGGAAGTTGTGAAGCGGGGTACAAAGTAGTTCCATGGATAAAAATGTCCGCGTTACATGTATGCAGAAATAATAAAATCCCAGCTATAACCATATAGCAATTATGAACAATTTAAAGCCAAAGTTTTGTGTAGATAAAGACATTTCTGTCGTTGAAAGCTTCGTAATGTACAAATGCGCGGACTACTTTCTTCCCTTGGCTCACGACTGTTTCCGTGTCACAGGGAACGCGTTGCTAAGTTCCCGGCTGTAAAGTGATGTGTGTTGGATGGTTGTACTCAACGTGCCGCGGGGAACCGCGGCAAGCTAGTACTGACTGAACAGAGCGAGTAGCAGAGAAGGAAAAGGCGGTGCGAGCACAGAAGCCGTGCATGTGCTTGAGCCATGCACTGAAAACCCAACAACTGTGAGAACACTGTGATCTCACCGGCTGCCGTGAGCGGTGTACTACACTTTACTGAACCCGCCCGAACTGCCGTGGCCGGCAACTGACTCAGTGAAACTCAGTGACAAACACACGACGACAACATTCCTAAATCGAAATTCGAATAACAGAAGCTCAATTCAAACTGAATTCAAACAGCTCAGCGGTACTCATTTGGGGGCAGTTCTTGTACATTTCATATGCATGTCAATAGTATTTTCTTGTCAGTAGTGTCACAGTCTTGAGGGGTAAGGCCGGGGTGAGTCAGTCTCGGCATTCAACACTGTTCGACCGTCCTTCACCGCTATGACAGTCACCAAGACCACGGGCCGGAATGTCAGTGAAGTGAGGCCAAACAAACTCAGTGAATCAGACGCAACTAACCGGGCAACGCCCCTTCACTGAGTCAGGTTCAGTCACTGAGTTTTGCAGTGCTGAAGGTGAACCCCTCGGCCTACAGGAAAGCCTGGCGGCGCCGGCCTGTAACTGCACAAACCGAAGCTAAACTTAGAACATGCCCCAGCAGGCATGCAGGCTACAAAAGCCGAACGCGGCGAACCTAGACCTATTCAGTTACCTACGTAACCGATTACGCAATGGGAATGGCAGAGTGCATGAGCGCTATAGTAACGCGCAACAACACTAACACTGAGTGGTGGCAACAACCACTATCACTAACACGGCACCGCCATCATCAACTTGACTTAGTCCCCCCCCCCCCCCCCGCTTCCCGCTCGTTTCGCTGTTCAAAGCGATCCAGCACATCTACTGTAGGTATAATTAACTGCCGGGGTGCATATTACCGCTGTAACCCCCCCCCCCCAAAAAAAAACAACAACAAAAAAAACAACAAAAAACAAAAACAAAACAAAAAACCCAAGAAAAAGAAAAAAAAAACACTCCAAAAAAAGAAAAAACCATGCACAAACACAAACAAAACCAATAAAACAAAACAAACAGCCACAACAAAACCAAACAAACAAAAATCAAACAACCACAACAAAAACAAAACAACAATAACAGTCAAAACAAACGACGACCACCAAAAAAACAAAACAAAAACACACAAACACACAAAAACAACAATGTAAAATTGATATAATGCCATACTGAACGGTCACACACACACACACACACACAGCTGAACCGGCGCCTAAGACCTAGGCAAAATGTCTAGAACACCACCACCACCCTCCCCCCCCCCAAAAAAAAAAACAAAAAAAAAAAAAAAAAAAAAAAACCAAACAAACTAGACCGCGAACTATGGGCAAAAAACAAACAAATCCACAAACAAACAAACAAACAAACAAAAAAAAACCAATAACAACCAGTCAGTATCAGTATGTCATAAGTGAACGGTGACTGAGTTTGCCTTTGTGTTGTCGGTTGAAGCACGCAGACATTTGGACTCAAGACCAGGTGGTGTTATAAACTGCGATACCGATCGTGATCGCCAGAGCCGGAAAAGGGAAAATGAATAGGCACAATAGCATTAATATTTCCGACTGCTTTTTCTTAATAGTTTGCCAGCCCGACACTCATCAAGGCGGTGGTGTTTCCGGTTTTCAATAATTGTCTGTTCGATCGTTCGTGTTTTTTTTTTTTTTTTTTTTTAACCGCTGTTGGGCTCGGTTGTGTGTGTGTGTGTGTGTGTGTGTGTGTGTGTGTGTGTGTGTGTGTGTGTGTGTGTGTGTGTGTGTGTGTGACACTGAGTGTGTGCGGTGTGACACTGAGTGTGTGCGGTGTGACACTGAGTGTGTGTGTGTTACTGACTGAATGATGACAGTCATTTAACCACCTGTCTCTTACAGTCTTAGTTCTGTAATCGCGATAGGTATATTTTGGTGTGAGTCAGTGGAGGTGGGGGTCAGGTGGCCAGTACCGAGAGAACAACTGATCATCCTCTAGGCCGGTCAGAACTCAGAACACACATCACCCTGGCCGCTCAGTAGGAAAACCGGCTGCTCGGCAAGCGTGTTCGTCCATGTGTGTCTGTCAGTCTGTTTGCCGAGACCACCTCACCTCCATAAGTTCTTGTATTGCGACCTGTTATCCACGCGCGTTACTTACGTAGACTGGTGAGTCGTGCTGATGACCTATGGAGCGGTGAACGACCACATGGCGAGCATTACCGGCCGGCTGTACAGCAGCATGCCCCACTGATTGCTGCCCCTAGGCTCACTGAACGGCCAAGTTACAAGCGTCAGTCGTCATAGTCGAGTTACGCAATGAAGCGTCATACCCTCTGTTCACGCCAAGTCCTTGACGTTATCAGTCAAAGCGGAGTACGTGAGTACATCTGAGGGTGAATGACCGTGTGGCCTCCGGCGTCGGTACTGTACAGTGTACACGTCAGTACATGTACTTTTCACAGTGTCAGTCAGCGTGTGCGCGCCGGTATACGGCGAATGCGAAAAGTTATTTGGTACGCCATAGGCCCTTTCAAAGATAGTCGAACAAGAGTTTCTTTACATGAACATACTAATTAATTTAAGTATGATGTCGTGACCGTCACGGTATCAGTGTGTGCGGCGGTGCGCGTGTGTGCGTGCGCCGGTCAGTGCGTCAGTGTGACTAGTATTTTGCCCTGAGGATGGGGGGGATCGCGGGGGGAGCCGGGGCGGAGTGTGTGTGTACATGTGTGTGTGTGTGTGTGTGTGTGTGTGTGTGTGTGTGTGTGTGTGTGTGTTAAAATTGGGTAGGGCAGAGGCTCGAAAAATCGGACAAGAGGGAGGAGACGAGGAAAAAAAAATACGGGGGAGGGGACACTCCAGGAATTTTAAGTTGTCTATTTCAGTCAAGACTGAAATACCTTCATCTGTGGAGGTATATTTCGTCCTTTCCGATATTTGAAGCACACATTTTCGGCATGAAGACTGAATAGGACGGGGTGTTGGAGCTGAGAGATGACTATACAGGGCCGTAGCAGCCCTGCCGGCCACGTGACTCCGGCCATGGCCGGACCACCTTTTGGCAACCCCCCCCCCCCAAAAAAAAAACAAACAAACAAACAACCAAACAAACAAAAAACAACAACAACAAATACAAAAACACACGTAAAACTCGTCTTCATGAGTTTCAGCGGTGTGTTAGGAGGAAGGAGGGGGCTTGACTTAGATCGCATATCGGCAGCGTTAATCGGAAAATTGTCACTGATTGACATTCAGAAGACTCTAACTCTCAAGGCAAACTGGGTGCGTCAATACAGTCAGGAGGGTTTCTAAAGCAAAAGTTCTTCCAAAATAAAACCTCTTCATCAAAAAATTTTTTATTTTACTTGCGTTTCCCCGTTCAAACAAGTAACAAGTAATTCTTTTGTTTTCCGTTGAAGTTTAGGAGAACATAATGGCCAGGGACCGTACCTTGTTGTTTTTTTTGTTTGTTTTTTTTTAGCCGGAGCACTTCCAGGAGCTGTGCTACGGCTCTGCTATATTCAGCAATAGCAAAGACATTACATTACCTGTCTTTGGTAATAGGTTGACACTTGACACATTCGGTTAATATAAGAACATTACCATTGCCGGTATGACTTCTTCCACTGATTGAGTTGGCAGAACGCATCACTGAGCCGGAGCGCGGTTCTTGCCATCCCGGCGCTGTAAAAGCGGACCTTTGGGTCTTGTGTTGTCCAACAAAGCCACTGACAACCCGACATGTGTCTTTTATAATTCATATTTACTCACCTATTGATCACAACAAGTGTGCCGCATACATGTCGCGCCCGCCAGGCAGGGGAGTGGTCGATCACACCAATGCGCGCGTGTAAATGGAGAGGGAAGGACTGCGGCTATGGGAAGGCGGCGACGGCACAGGGGATACGGTCTATTGGTTGGTTCGAGTCCCCGACGGGCAGGAATTTGGTGGGAAGTTTTCAGTCCTTACCAAAGCGAGTCAAATTACGCGCAGACTCGTTTACCGTCGGTGCCTGTCTCGCCTTCGTGTACACACGCACGCACATATGCACACGCACAATACTGATCAAGTACGTGTGCACGTTAAAGTTAAAAATCATGATCCCACATTCCAAACGGGAGGGACCGCGGAATGGAAAACAGCCAACCAGCGATACGACATCAGTTACTGGTCAAAATGATGACCGTCACAATGGAAGAACAAAGAACAAAACTGAAAATGAGTGTAAACCGCGCTGGCTCCTCGCAGCACTACTGTACTAGAAAGTTTTACTGCCATGTCAGTTCGAGCGAAGAAGTCCTTCAAATACTCACTCACTCACTCGAGCGAAGAAGTCACGGGCCATCGCCGGGCTCGATACCTACGCTAACACCCCATCTCAACCTGTCTTCAGTCACCACGGTTGGCGAGAGACGTAAAGCACCACATTCAGACAAGTCGTGGGAAGAAGGGTGTAACCTGTTTGAAATAGGGTGTGACCCCTTTGTGAGATGTGGGCCGGCGTGGTCTCAATGTGAATGAGCTATCGCGGACCGGCTGCGACTCCGTTATCCCGGTGGCTCAGATGGAATGGGCGGGTGGTAAAGAGAACAGATCATCATTGTCTATTAATTAGGTATGCTAATAGGGCACTCGTCCGCACTTAGTTCACTATATATGCAGAATAAGCAGAATGGACAGCTAAACAGGGAGAATCTTAATTTCTCCTTAACTTGACTGAGTCAGCCTTTAGTCCGGCTGACGGATTTCCCAGCCGCCGGCGGCAGTTTCCGTTTTCTTTACTGGTCAAACGCCGCAAAAACAAGGATTAGTCAGAAACCACACCATACCTATCAAATATACGCCGCCGCTCACGCACGCACACACACACACACACACACCGTCGGCACACACACACACACACACACACACACTGGCACACACACACTGGCACACCGGCCGCGCAAAGACGCACGGCGTTCACTGACACGCACTCAGTGATATGCGCGTGATAGCCGGGTGAGTTCTGAAAACTATGGTCAGTGATTTGACAAATGTAAAGGACGTCCGACTTATCGAGTGAGGTGTGCAGATCGACGCACAAATGTGGTAGGCGGGGGAGTCAACACAATGTGTCAGACAAACACATCTTTTATTTTAATAACTACAGTGCACTAAGTCTGCGAAACATAAGTAAGACAGACACTATTAGCACACTATAAAATAGAAAAAGAGTAAAACAAGAAACAAAGCATAAACTACGACTGAATGAATTTAAACATAGGAATGGTGAAAGTCATAGCCAATAGTTGTGATATAAAGTCCTACTGATTCAAGACAAAGGCGACCGGAAACTGATTGGAATGAAACAAAGCCAAACCACGTGGCTTAGTCGTTCACTGGAAGACTGACATTTGCTCGTCACAAAGGACTGCTCACATGACCCAACAAAGAGACTAATGCCACGGTATTGAATGAACCTTTGTCCGGCAATATGCATGGGCCCGGGCCAAACGTTCATTATGTTAGAAATGACACAAAGCAGTCTGCATTTCAAACTGGGAATCAGTGACGAAACTAACACAAGAGCATCCTCTCAAAAGGACTGACTAAACGGCCGATCGAAGCGATCATGGATCGGACCAGAGACTATGTCTCTGATCGGACTAATTCCGATTGGAACAAAACCGGTACAAATTAGAACAAACTTCAAAATCACATCTGAATGCAAAATACTGGGATAAACTGACTAACAGTCACTGCCGGCCTATCAGTCAACATAGGCAAATCAAACAGTCACAGCATCCACTATCATACAAGAATCAGGTCTAAAACATCATCCTGAATTAAAATCAATCATCAACGAAACAGAAATCAAACATGATCGAAGATGAACTTACTCGTGCAGACTGGATGGCAAAGCGGATTGTAGTCAGTCGCCACATTGTAAACGGTTGTGATGGCCTGCCCGCCAGCCTCCAGCCGGTCTGGGACCTGAGAGACAGATACTCACTGAAGACGGTTGACTTCCTCAGGCCACACCAAACCCTAGGTGATAGGCCAATGAGAACCCTGGCCGACGCGATCGTCCGATCAGATCTGACAAAATGGTTCTAAAACCAAAAAGCGAGGGGACACCCCAGTGATAATCTAAAAGGCAAAAGTACGGATGACAGAACAGACTGAGGCACTGAAAAACAAACCCAGACCAGGCATCTAAAAGCCAAGCAGAGATCCTCTGACGTCGCCCAAAGCTAAGCAAAACAGCCCTCACACACCCCAAAGACACTCGCCTAGCCAAGCAGCCAAAGACACACGCCAGGAACAACTTGTCCTTAAGGGCCAAAAGCCATAGGACGTAAAGCAAGCTAATGATGATGATGATGCCTGTTGGTGCGTCTGTCCGGCTCCCACGGCTAAAGCAGTAACCACCGTCGGCTCTGAGGTTTCAGGGCTTAATACCTTCCACCTTTGACTCTCAAAACAATGCGTTTCCACCGGTAAAGCACTCAAAATCATGACAAAACGCACCAACCTGCACAGGGGATTCAGAGACACTCGCCCAGCCAAGCAGCCCAAGACACATGCCAGGAACAACGTGTCCTTAAGGGCTAAAAGCCATAGGACGTAAGCAAGCTAATGATGATGAGGGGATTCAGCCCGAGTCTAAACTGTTCCTCCAGAAAGTGTTTCTTCTTCTGGAGCACGTAAAATCATGCCAAAATGCACTGATCAGAGTGCGCAGATTTTACTCTCTCTCTCTCTTAAGGCCGCTGCTACACGTTGCCAGGATTGGTACTTGCAGGGCTGGCAACGCTGGCAACCCTAATTAAATCGCTGGCTGCCAGCTGGCAAATCCCCCTTGCCGGTGCTGGCGCGGGAATAGAAAGCCGTTCTATTTTTCCTGGCAGCCAGCTAGCCACTGGCAGCCCCGTACAGCCAACTGACCAGTCACTGCCCAAACCTTGCAACGCCGCAGGCTGCGTGTGCCGCGGATCACTTGCCCGCCAGCAAGCCGAGTACGGCAACATGCAGACTGACAGTCGTGTAACCGTGCGCTTTAACAGTTCAGGGGAGCAACTGCCCCGAACACCTCTTTCATAATGTGGCTCTGTCTCTGAATGGTGCACACTTCATGCTGCACACTTTTCCTTCTTTGGAATCATGGACCATTTTAAGCCCTGAGTGCTGAAAGTGATCAAATAAACATCTTAATGGGAATTTTTTTACGCAATACTACGGCCCTGTGTTGATTGCTGTCCATGTGGTAAGGGTGCTGTTGATTTAGTAAGCTTGTGTAAATTGGGTGTGTGAGTGTGTGTGTGCACGTGTGCGTGTGCGCGCATGTGTTGTGTCTGTGTGTGAGTGCGTGTGTGTCAGGGTATGAGTGTGCTCTGTGATAAAGTTACTTAACTATAAATTTACTTTCACAGTGAAGGGTTGTAGTCCCGTCTTAATAGTGGCGTATTTAATGAGGGCATGGTAATTAGAAAGTGTGGGTGTGTGGGTGCGTGTGTGGGGGTGCGTGTGTGTGTGCGTGTGGGCGTGCGTGTGTGTGTGTGCGTGTTATCGTTTGTGAGATTACATATTTAACTATTGGGACATGTTATATTGTGTATGTGGTTGTTGTCTGTTTTTACACCGCAACAGAATTGCCTCCTCTTGAGGACAATAAAGAATAATTGAATTGAATTGAATCAGTGCTGGCTGTTAAACAAACAAAATCTCACCAGAAAATCTATGTTTGTATTGTAAATATTTTTTTTGATGAATTATGTAAGTAAATAAAAATTAAATGAAACCTTTGCCCTTTTGAGAAAAGTTGGTTGTCTGGCGTTTACAAATTATAGGCGTAATATTTATTTAAATCACTCCATTTTTTGGAAGTAGATAGCATGAATACGGACTCTGAACAGAGTGAATTTTGGAGGTGGTCGCTTTTATATTTTTGACGTAAACCATACTAGTACCTGGTGAACTCATTTTAGATCTCAAAATCACTAATACTATATAATTATAGATAATGTGTCTCTGGTGTCATATAAAAAAAAAAAATCAGAAAAATTCACTGCAGCCGTAATCGTCAGTTGAAAATTTGTATTCCAAGTACATTTCCTCCACAAGCCACACGCCACACGCCCCACAAACATCGAAGAAAAGACGCAGGCGCACTGACACAAAGTATCAGCGTCATTTTGCCGACGTCATGTTTGATTGACGTGATGCTGGCGTTTCTTGGGGATGTCTCGCCACTTTTTTCGAAATTCTGTACATGTTGACGTGGAAAGCGGGAATTTCATCGATGTACTGTGCTTTGTTTTTGCCACTGACTCTCACTCAACAGCATAATAGAGTGAGAGAACACCACAGAGGTCTTAATGGAGCACATGCACAAACGCTCGCGCGAGTGTGTGTGTGTGTGTGTGTGTGTGTGTGTGTGTGTGTAGCAGACATGACACATGGTCAGTGAGAAAACGTTCGCCGCGCAGACTTGTCTGTTAAACATATTGAGCCGGTATTAATTCGATCTTTACACGCAGCAGCAACTGACTTCGCGTGGGGCTGCTTTCATTGCAAGAATTGTATCAAAGCGATTACATCAAATGTATTATGCGTCATCCAAGTGATGAAAAACATCATAGATTTCAAATCACATTTTCACGTCTCTCTTCCAAAAACAAGATTGGTCTGACAAGCCCGGTCAGTTGATTCCATTCGCGCGGGGAGGGGGGGGGGGGAGTGTGTGTGTGTCCTCCCGAATACATGGCATTACAAAATATCGACCGTGACGACAGCAGGTGATTAAATGGAAACAACATATTGGGCTGGTGGTCATCTTGTTTTCCCTCAGCAATTCCCCAGTCTGGTATCAAGATGCATGTAATGCCATATGGGACTTTTTAACTTCATTTTATAATTGTTGCATGTCAGTATCACAGCAGTACTTCACATCTGGGTGCCAGGAGAGGCTACTAAATGCTTTGAAAAATGTAAAAATTTCTGAAGTGGGGCATTGTCCCTGTGGTCCCCAAGCAGGGTGCTGCCCCTTCATCTCAGCCTAGGTTTCAGTGTTTTTTTTATCCTCAGCAATTCCCCAGCCTGATGTTGGCACATGAAAACAAACAGGCAAGAAGTACTGAACACAAAGCACTGAAAACAAATGATACAAGGTCCCCATTTTTATTTGCACAAACCCTCGGTAAAACAAAAAGTACATGTAAATGAGAAAAACTTCAAAAAGCAAGACAGAATCCCTCACACAAGGATGAACTATAAGCACACATTGTCCTTTAACCAGTTTCAGGTGGCCTTCTGAACCAATTTCAGATGTGGGTTGACCGACATTATCTTGTACATAATATCAAAGGGTCCAATTCTTTGATTTTTAGACTACCCGATCATCCTGAGCTGTTTTGCAAGGTCCAGCATCACACCACATAGACACATGCACAGTGACAAGCCATCAAATGCTGGCACTGAGCCAACAGAAAAGTATCTACCGACAGCGCTAATGCACCAGCCAGCAAGTGCTGAAGCCAACAGTAGTCGATTTTTAAGGTTTGACCACTTGCGCACAGTGTATCGCACTATGAGCTATGCTGATCATCGAGATGAAGTATTTTGAGCATACAACCGCACTTTCAAACAGAACTGTTCCAAAACATAGGTCGCCCTAGTACACATGGAAACTGCCCATCACTGATAGTAAACAATTAATAGTGACGCATCAAACCTACATGAAACTCAGAAGACGACTGCTTGGTGATTTACAGGAATCTGTGACATCATATGACAAAATGCAGTATGTCATGTGCAAAAAAGTCAGACTAAGAAAATGTGACATGAGACACAGGTTGTGAAGATACACCGGTACAAAAATAAACTGATATTGACTGAAGCAGAATTATTTCACGTACGGTGTCGTTAGGCCTCTGTTCGTTCACATGCACTTGAAGTATGGGCATCATGGCCAGCAGTGACACGCAACACAACTACACAAAACACAGCTAAATCTATAGATCGGTATGATGTGTCAGTTATACACCAAACCCTAAATAAGTCATGTCTAAAGCATATTAAGTACAGGAATATAGCACTTCATAAGCGCTCTAGAAAAACTATGTATTATTATTATATCCACACACACACACACACACACACACACACACACACACACACACACACACACACACTGATAATGTAGCTCATAAGGCTCATCCTGTAGGCATTGCATCCATTCATCCTTCCAGGCAATTATCCCCCTTGCTTGCCATTTACAACATTGCGGATAAGGGTCAGCAAGGCCTCACGCTGTACCTGAAAAAAAGATTTATCATAATCATTTGAGTGAAAAGTTTACACCCCCCCCCCCCAATCTGTATGATTAAACCCAAAGCATTCTGACAGAGATTTTCAGCGAATGCCTCTAGTGTATCTACTACCCGGTAACGCTAACACCAGTATTGATTAAAAACAAATAAATGACAATTCCAGCAGCAGCAACAACACTGTCAGCTTTGGATCTAAATATATGCATTCTGTGTGGTGAAAACTTAAATCATAAAAAGACTGAAGGTTAAATGCTTACACAACTGCTCACCCCAAAGCCTGACTCAGAACATATCGCCGTGTCCTTGCTAAACTATTATGCTCTATACATGTATGATTATTGTTGTACATGTACTTCCAAGATGTGGCACGATGATGATGCTATCTGTGGGTACTGATGAAGAATGACAGTACATGTACATACAAAGCACACAGATCCCTTAAGGCCGTTCTTAACCGGGAGAACCACCAGTCTGGCGAACTTGTTAGGCGAACAGTGTATTGTATACGAACAGGGCAAGCGCACACATGTACATAGTTCCAGAGGTTCGGCCGGACTAGTTCTCTTTCTTAACCGACCGTTAATGATATGCATACGTCATCGCCCGAACAAGGCGGACTCGGAAGTTGAGACAATCGTAAACAACCAAAATGGCCGCCTTCATAGATCGAGACGACCAGGCATTTGCGGTAGTTATCGTTTTGAGTGAACTTTTGGAAGCCGAGGAAGAGGAGATAAGAGGAAAAGAGCGCAAGACAGGGAAATGTGAAGTGAGTCGATAGCCGCGATGCTGTCCGCCATTTTCCTCAAGTTTGTACATGCGCACAACAGCTCTCCCCGAGCAACCAATCAGAGCGCAGGATCGGCCAAAGAATCGCGAGGGTTCCCACAACACGCTGTGCAGACCTCGAACCTAGTTCGGCGAACCTTTCGAACCAGGGTTTGCGCACAAGTATTTGGTCGGTTAAGAAACAACGTGCGCGAATCTAGTTCGCCGTACTCCTCGAACCTAGTTCGCGAACCAAAAGTCCGCCCGGTTAAGAACGGCCTTTACTTACAATCATACACAGAAATTACCTGAGTGCCAATGAAACGAGTAAGTGCTTCTATCGATGTACTGCCAACCAGCTCCTGTACTTTTGCTACAAGCTCTTTCTTCTCCTCGACTGTCAGTTCTTGTATCACTGTGATCAGTGAGTCGTAGTCATTGCTGTACCAGTACCCAAAATATGAGCCTGAGCAGAAAAAAGACAGTAAGCCTAGCACATGTACCAGTAGACATGTTGCATGCTTTACAAATTACATAAATTTCAAAAACTTGTTCACATAGGCAAACACAGCTGGTTCCTTACTGACAGGGGATTTGGTCTAGTGGTTAAGGCATCCGACTTCGGATCCTGAGCTGCCTGGTTCGAGTCCCCGGTGGGCAGGAATATGTCAAGTCAAAACACTTTATTTATCCCACAAGGGGCAATTCATCTTCGGACGGGCTCAATAACAATGTATGGTTGGATTTTTCCATACCATATCGAGTCAAATCCATGTGCAGACTCGTTTACGGTGCCTGTCTCGCCTTTGTGTATACACGCGCACACAAATATCAAGTGTGCATGCTGAAAATCCCACGTTCATCTTTCAAAGAAGAGTAGGCTGTGGCCGGTGGCGTGGTAAAACAGAAATACTGTCGCACGCACCAGAGTGAATAGCAGGGTGAAGGTTTGCACATAAAGTAGCGCTTAGCGGCAGCAGACTTTCACTGCTTCGTCCTCCAGCCCCGCAGCACCATAAGCATCTCAGTAGAGATGGATATGTGCGCCGAGGAGAAGTCTACCATACCATACCATACAATATCATACCATACCATGCATTAAAAAAAAAACCTTAACAAGCAACTGGAATATATGCCTCTGTGTAAAGTTTCTCTGGATTAAAATTTTCCAGTTCAAAAGACATGCAGACTTACCCGCAACGCCTCCAACCATGGCACCAAGAGGTCCGCCCACCATCCCTCCCACAGCCGTTCCTCCAGCAGCCCATGCCACTTGCTTGAAGATTCCTGAAACAAAGTGTATGTCAATGCAAAGTGGTCGAACATACTTTTTGCCCCTAACGCATTCTAGTCGGCTGGTGTTTTGTACACCTGAGCCAACTCTGTACCGAGACAGTGCTTCTCTTGGCCTCTGCAATGACCCCCAAATCGACTAACCGAGTTGTCCCCCGTTCATGCACAGAACCGCAGCATGCATGCATTTTTCGTGGCAACTTTGTGCTCTGCCAAGAAACATGTGTGCTTGTTGCGGCAAGGGAGACATCTCATGCAGGCAATACTCCCTGTGCTGGTGAATGCAGCAGAACTCACCGCTGTACACACTGAAATACCACGTTGACAACAAAGTTGTTCAGCACTATCCACTTTCCTTGTCACCGAGTATTTTTGTTTTTTCCTTCTTAGGTATCACTTAACTGGGCTCAGGTCTGGGTTAGCCGATTTGGGGGTCATTGCAGAGGCCAAGAGACGCGCGGTCTCGGTACAGTTACACCTGAGCTACCCTTCATTTAACACTTCCTCCCCTTCACCACTTCATCACATTACCTGTGGCAGTTTTCCGCAGTTCGGCATTTGTCTTCAACAGCTCCATAAGATGACTGTAGTAGGGAATGAATGCCATCCCAGCGAGACTGGCTGCCATAGCTGATGAATCTTTTCCCAAATAAAACAGACCCAGCAGACCCCGGGCTCAGAGCACAGGGCCAGGAAATGTGGTTGCTACTTAGGCCGGAAAACGAAAGTAAGATTTGGTGTGAAAAATGTCCCGTAAAGCCTTAGATTACTACCAAATCACGAACTAAGACGAAAGCTTGGACCTCTTCAATCTGAACCGACGACAAAAGGTGAATGGGCTTTGTACACGTGTACTAAATCGAGATGCCACAACTTATAAACAGTGAGAGAATGACGAAATGCCGATTCCAACTTTTTCAATGTAAACTTCCGCTTAGGACAGAAACTACCTTCACGCAGGAGAGCTTCGATGATACAGCTGTTGCAGTTGTCAAGTCAAGTTGATGATAGTTCCGTCTTTCATTGCCTCTGTCGTAATCAGGCGCCCGCAGCCGATCATTAGGTAACAGCTGTTGTTAAATCGGGAGTTGTTGGTCCCACATTTCAGGCTTAGGATCCCGATTTTGTGGCAAGACGATGTGCCCCTTTCATAAGTACACTCCTCGAGTCACCCCAAGCCACATGTCCCCGTCAAATTTCATCGTACAAGTTTCATTCGCACGTATCTGATTTTACATTCTACGTACCCATCAGAACAATGTCCATTTCCTAATGCACTGGTGATTTGCAGACGCCTGTCCACCATGGCAAAGGCACACATCAAGACGGTGTTCGAACATGACAACATCATACGCTCAGAGAATGACAACCGCCAGTACCGTGGACTAGAACTGAACAATGGCATGAAGATCCTGCTTGTCAGTGACCAAGAAACAGACAAGTCTGCAGCAGCCATGGATGTTAATATAGGTGAGGAGTGCTTGACATGTCAGCAGTCTCTGCCCTATTTATCCATGCATAATTTGTATTCTACTGGTACATGTGTTACATTGTGTGTATTCCTCATTAGGCCCACTTCGTCTTTCTTCCTCTTCCTGTCTGGCCTGTTTGCATTAACCATATTTACACAGGTACAAACCTGAAAAAAATGAAAACACATCAGTGTGCTTATCAATTGTTTGCTTACACTAACACAGCTCTGATTAACTATCATATGACCCCCTTCCCCAGGCCCCTTCCCCCGCCCCCTGCTTTTATGGCAGCAAATGAGTTAATCTGTGTGTGTGTGTATGTGTTATTTCAGGACACATGAAAGACCCGAGAGATATTCCAGGCATTGCACATTTTTGTGAGCACATGTTGTTCCTGGGAACCGAAAAGGTCAGGATAAATTTTCATTTGATATGAATTCCTTTTCTAATAGCATAGTAATAATGAAAATCATAGCAATTACTAATATGGCACGTATCCTTAGACAAGGTCTAGGCACCTTACAACCTAAAGCCATGCAAGCAACAAGGACTGTCATGGCATGAGGGGTGGGGGTTGGGGGGAGGGTATCTATAGATACAGTAATGGAACAGATAAGCAACCAAACAGAAAGATCGACACTTTCAATGCAGTTAACCACAGATAATCCACATCACACAGACTGTCTGAAACAAACTCTTTGTAATGGTAAACAGCCAGTTGTCAGTGTTAATAAGGACCATGCAAGCTAACACACAGGGCTTCATTGTATATTTGATCATTGGCGTTTATATTTTTATAATGTTTTTGTATTGTCTGTTTCAGTATCCTGAAGAAAATGCTTACACAAAGGTGAGTGCTCAAGGCAATATGGTAAATTACCAGAAATTGCATAGCAGGATGTGGATATTACATATCGGCTGACGTGACTCTGCAGATATATCGGCTGATGTGACTCTGCAGATATATGTGAAAGTGATTCGAAACTGTTTTATACAACTGTAATTGCTCAGTAATGTAAACCATTTTACTGTCTACATCCTTTTCAGTTCCTCAATGAGCATGGCGGTGGTTCAAATGCTTTCACTTCCCTTGAGCACACCAACTTCTACTTTGATGTGGCACCAGAGTCCTTGTCTGGGGCCTTGGACAGGTTAGTACATAGTCATTTATGAGCCACAGCAGGTGGTGGTGTGGTTTTGGTGTGATGTTTTATGTCGTTCAGGCAAAAAGAGAAAGAGTACAGCCAGTACTTCCGAAGTAACACAAGTATTTTTTTTTTTCAGTAAAGCTAGATAACTTTTCATGTTACAATGCAACGCATGAGGACCAGTCCGAATACTTGAGAGACTCTGTGTACTGGGGTAAAACTTTGTAAGATTGTAAAGGCTTTTCATTATGAGCTAGCACTACTTGTAGTAGTTACTGTTCTTTGGTGATCTTCTTAATGATTGAACTATAAGCCAAAGTACTGGACACTGCTCAGCGCCAGAGTCACTCCATACATCAAGAGAAATATAATACATGTAGCTCACAGTTCCAAAACAATTAAAGCTGCTATGAACATAACATGCATGTTTTTTTTTTTTTATAAATCTAATTCTAGATTTGCTCAGTTTTTCCTGTGCCCACTGTTCACACCTTCCGCCACAGAGAGGGAAGTGAACGCTGTCAACTCAGAGAATGACCGCAACCTTCAGAGTGATCCTTGGCGAATATTCCAGCTGGAGAAGTCCCTTTGTAAACCTGACCATGACTTTGGAAAATTGGCACAGGTATGGGAGACGTTTAAGCGGATGGATACAAGGTCTTTCAAAAGAAAGATTTATGGCAATACGTCACCTTGATAAACAAAAGATGCCTCATCAGGCACCCTTGTTTTATATGGTTCAAAGTAATAGCCAGTCTGACAATTTGTGAATTTAAATTCACTGTTTGCTGTTTTATAAAGCTGTTGTTTAGGTTTGTACTTGACATCTTTTTCCTTTATTTGCATGTTCAGATGTTTGGAAGGTATGATGAGAGTGAACCAGATTCCTTTGTAATTTTACAGAAGCCAAGAAAGTTTTTTTTCCAGTTTGTACTGCATCCTACATAAATTTACTTCTTCACAGGTAACAAGGACACTCTCCTCACTCAGCCAGCAGCAGCAGGAGTGGATGTAAGGGAACAGCTGCTGTCTTTCCACAGTCAGTTCTATTCCTCCAACATCATGGCACTTGCTGTGGTGGGCAAAGGTAGGTCTCTTTTGACTTAGACTTGTGGTGGGCAAAGGTAGGTCTCTTTGACTTAGAGAGAGAGACACAGAGAGAGAGAGAGAAAGAGAGAGAGAGAGAGAGAGAGAGAGAGTGTGTGTGTGTGTGTGTGTGTGTGTGTGTGTGTGTGTGTGTGTGTGTTTGCATGCATTCATGATTCATGATCAGAAATGTTTTCTTGCAAATCATATGGATGCATGTACCCATTCACATTGAATACTCAGCATACATGCAGGACAGGAGCCTCCAATGCATGAAATTTGTCACAGTCCTCATGCAGTGACTGCTCCAGACAAGACAGGTGAATCACATTCATCTACCATGATATCCACGCAACGAAGCTTTACCAAGTGTTACTCATAGTGGGTGTCTTTCCTGCGTTCATAGTTGAGCTCACTTCAGGGGCTCAGTAGTCTGCATATAGTGATCATGGTGCATCTACAGTGTATATAAGCATGTACCTACTCTGGGTGTTGGGCTTCTCTCTCTCTCTCTTTCTCTCTCTCTGTCTGAGTTAATGTCACTGTTTGGCAATTTTGATTTCAGAGAGCCTGGATCAGCTGACAGAGATGGTTGTGCCTTTGTTCTGTGGTGTGGAGAACAAGAGTGTGACCGTTCCTGAGTGGCTGGATGCACCGTATGGACCAGAGCAATCTAAAGTTAGTGTCACTGTCGGCATCATTACAATTACAGAATAGGTTACATGTGTGACACTCTCCTGTTTGGGTGACTGAAATCTGAGTTTTGGGATCCTGCTTTGACTGAAATTCTGTTTGTCGTAGCTCAGATAGTACATGTACTATTACTTACTACTACTGTAGTAGCAACCCAGAAGGAAAGTGTCCGTATTCATAAGGTCAGTGTACACTGGCCTACAAACAGCATCGAAGAATTCATTAGAGGGTTCCATCTGAACAATACCAGATGCCGATGACGCCGCTGCCGCCCAAATTCCACCCAACATCCGGTGTCTGCCGTGCCGCTAGCGACGCTTGTGCATGTACAACTTCAGGCTACATTGGCTACGTACATGCTCTTGGAGGATGAGAAAAGACAGACCTTCCTGTTTCTGATTTCCTGTGTGAATGTGTACACCGCCCGGACGCTGTGAGACAGTCTACCAAGCTGTTTGGCAGCACGCGGGTCATGACCTGTAAGCAGATCTGGCCAGCATTCCCTGTTGTGTAGGCCAGTGGACACTCGGCTTAAGCGTACATTTAGAGTGCTAGGAGAGGCCACCAAATGCTTTTAACATTTGGAAAATTTGATGTTTTGATGTTATGGAACCCGATGCCATCTGCACCCCTGCCTGGGTTTCAGTCTTTTTAAGATGTAAGAGTGTCACCCATGAGGTTATTGTCAGCATCATTAGAATTACAGATCGTTGTGGTTAAGTCTGTACATTACAGAGGTCTGACCCATTCTTTTTCAGATGAGTGATACCTGGTAAACAGATTTTTTTCGTGCTTAAATTCTAAGTATGAAAGTACACTTTGGGTATCTGACTGGCTTGAGAAAGTTATTGAAGATGATAGACATCTAACATAATCTAAGTTTCAGTAGAATCAGCGTACTTCAATTTGCACAATGTGTCCTTAGCTTGTTGTTAACGGAATTCCACTGTGGTTGGGGTTTTGATTTCTTGTCACTAAATTTGGACAGCTTTGAGGCTCAGACATTTTTATGCGGTCGTTTTTGTCTGCTTCAGATGATGGTGTCTGCAGTTCCAGTGAAAGATGTTCGGGACCTGGCAGTATCATGGGGTATTCCTGACCTCCACCCATACTACAAAGCAAATGTTTGTTTTCTTTTTGTTTCTGAAGCCTTTTGATTATAGCTACCAAACAGTGTCAGTGTTAGCTCCAGTAGTAGTGTAGGACCTATCCTATTGTTGCAAGTTGGACACTCAGGGGACATACAGGCAGACAGACAGACAGATAGACACGCAGGCATGTACATCCAGGCAAGTTAACGTGTAGCCCACAGGCCTGTAGCCGTGCCCTCTGATTCTCTATGGCAACCCATCTGATTTCTTTCTGCCGTGCACAACACCAAAAAATACTAATTTGACCTGCTTTAAGGCTATATTTCCATAGAATGCAGGGGTGTCTATTTGGGATACTGATCTCAGTGCACACAGGAGTGCACATTTTGTGACATGCCTCCAATTGTTTGGTTCTTGCACAGCCTGGACATTACCTTGGACACCTGATTGGTCACGAGGGTCCAGGAAGCTTGTTGTCAGAACTCAAAGCTCGAGGTAAGGATAATCTCAATGTAAGCTCTGGCTGACTTTCTTACTAGTTTTTCCTGTCATTAGTCTATTAGTATAAATATTTTCTACTTTTCTTCTTGTTCTCCCTCTCTTTGTCTCTGATGTAAACTTGAACACTGCTTAAAAAAAGAAAAGAAAATATTGCTGCTTGATGCTAGGACTAACGTGAATGTTTTATGATTCAGGCTGGGTGAACACACTGGTTGGTGGACAGAAGAGTGGGGCCAAAGGCTTTTCTTTCTTCATGATCAATGTTGATCTGACGGAGGAGGGGCAAGGTAAATGTGACTTCTGCACAGCTTGTGTCACATGTATGATGGTTCAGTGTTTTGCTTGGTAGCATCCATCTATGCATGTTAAAAGGAAAAGGTTAGAGACATATTGGGTCATTGCTACTGTTCCCTGAACAAAGTATTTTGATGATAAGAAAAGCTAGATTTATGCGAAGCCACACTTTCAGAGTTGATTGTATTATTTGCTCACGCTTGCAGTTTTGAGTTGTGTATTTGCAAAATATCAGGAAAAGTTCACTTTTTTACAGATTTATGATAGTGTGTGTGTGGTGGTCAAATTTGATCAAAGAGTAAACACTGTACCAGTACAGTACCAGTGTTTTATTTTCAGAGCATGTGGATGACATCATCACGCTGATTATGATAGTATGTGTGTGGTGGTCAAATTTGATCAAAGAGTAAAACACTGTACCATGTACAGTACCAGTGTTTTTATTTCAGAGCATGTGGATGACATCATCACGCTGATTTATGATAGTATGTGTGTGGTGGTCAAATTTGATCAAAGAGTAAACACTGTACCAGTACAGTACCAGTGTTTTTATTTCATAGCATGTTGGATGACATCATCACAGCTGATTTACCAGTACATCAACTGCTGCGCAAAGAAGGACCACAGGAATGGGTGTTTTGATGAGTGCAGGGTAAGCATACCACATGAAAATTGTACATGTACATGTAATTAGCAATTTGCACCTGCTATTGACTGACAAACAACCCTTTGGGCAAAGAGCTGTGTAGTGATCTGTTTTAAAGTGAGTACTAGTAGTTGAGTTATAAAATCTTTATGCCTGTTTTTTACAAGGTAAATTTGCACCACGTGATTGTAATGTGTTTATGTCCAGTGTGTGAGAGAATGCGTGTGCTTCACGTGAGCGTGTGTGTTTGGGTTCAGTTCGCGGCGCTTTGGGCGATTCATGAAATTGGGTAAAGCGCCTATACAATACTCATTATTATTATTATAAACTCCAGTCATCCACTAACGGGGGCGACTGTATCCCAGCAATGCAGGAGGGGATGCAGATGTACTCCTGGGTCTGGGGAGGTGAAGTCACGTGGCCGCTGACTTCGTTCTACGACTTTATGCCAAAATTTCAATGGAATTGACTGGTATTCATTTGCACCCCCTAGCGGCCGAACTATACCAACCGAGTGAAAATTAGGTGCATGTTTGTTGTTTTTTGTGTGTGTGCAGGACTTGAGCGCAATGCAGTTTCGCTTTAAAGACAAAGAAAAGCCAAGAAAACTACTCCTGCAGCTTAGCAAACATGCTTCAGGTATGAACTTTTAAAAAATTCTGGTCAATTGATTGATCGACTGGCTGTGTGTGTGTGTGTGTGTGTGTGTGTGTGTGTGTGTGTGTGTGTGTGTGTGTCTGCGTGCGCGTACGTGCATGCATGTGTGACCATTCAGTGGCTGTCGGCATTGCAATTATATGACAGGTGTTGTTTGTTTGATGATTCGTATTCCAGTTAACTCCAAATGGAATCTGTCTTTAATCAGGAATATCCGTTGCCAGAAGTCCTCAGTGCTCCATACCTCTTCAATGAGTTCAACCCTGACCTCATCAACATGATTCTTGAGAAGCTGACACCAGACAACATGAGGTAGTACTGTGTTCAGTGTTTCTGCATGAGTTCAGTTCACTGTTTGCATGAATGTGTCTGTAAGATCATTTCTAACCCTGCTGGTGCTGAGAATGGAATATTCCACACTACCTCTAATGGCTTTTTCAGCATAAGACAAATTAATTCAGCAAGACCAAGGTATTTTATTTATTTATTTATTTATTTGACAGACTGACACTATATACATGCTCAAAGACAGAAGTACATTGCAATACATTCCTCCTCCCCCTGCCCCCCCTTCCAGTACACACACACACACACACACACACACACACACACACACACACACACACACACACACACACACACACAACAAGAATAAACAAAGAAACCCACACACATAAACTAAGCTAAATGAGTAGATAAGTAAGTGAATAATTACTGAATAATAATAAAGGTGAACAACTAAAGTAACGAGCAATCATAGTAGTCATTAACTGAGCACTAGGGTGTCTCCTGAAGTGGTTTCTTTTAACTACTTACACAGCTTACAGTTACACTCACACATAATAGAAGTATTCTATTCAATTCAATTCAATATAACTTTATTGTCTGTCGATGGCAGAAAATTTTCTTCTGGCTCACACACCCCCCCCCCCCCCCCCCCCCCCCACACACACACACATTAATTTACCTAGACATATAAATCCATACATATTAAACACAGATCCTAAAGTAATGTGTGATGTCCAAGTCTAATACTATGCACCTAAACTAAGAAATCTAAACTAAAAGATGGCAAGGGCATAGCGGACATGACACAAAGTATCAATGTTTCAGTTTAGGAGAGGAACATATGGAAGCCATGAACAGTTTAAACAACCAGGGTTAAATTTGTACACTGATTGTGAGACTTGAAAATAAACAATAAAGTTTACAGGGCTACAAACTGGCTCAACTTTTTGCAGGCACTGGTAAAAACAAGTTTTGTGTCACATGGTTTCTGTTGATTGCAGGGTGATGGTGGTATCAAAGAAGTTTGAAGGTCAAACTGATAAAACTGAACAGTGGTATGGGACTCAGTATAGAGTGGACACCATAGAGCCAGCTCTTATCGAGGTGTGTGATTTGCTTTTGTTTTTGTGTGTTTTGGGGTGTGATTTGGGGATGTGGATTTCTGTCTGGTTTTGCCATGTCAGTAAACTTGAAAATTTCAATAAAACGGGCTAATTTCATTTTGCTGAGCCATCATCTTATGTTTTGGAACAGTTTCGCTCATGTGTATGCCTGTATATTTGAATACTCTGTCTTGGTGATTAGTATAGCTCTTGCTACGATACAGTTTACACTTTGCTCAAGTGGTTGAACACTCAAATTGTACTGCTGTTGTTACACCACTGGAGCACTCGGTACGGTCACTGCATCATGGAGTACGCTTCTCTTGGCTCAGTGCCAGCATTACAGTCACTGTCTAGGTGTCTAAGTGGTGTGATGATAGATACCACGAAAACAGCTCAGAACAATCTGTTAGCGTAGAAATGGTAGCATCAGCTCCTTTAACATAGTCTTTTGTTAAAATTTCTGCTACAATTTGAATGAACACAGATGTGATGAATAGATATGCTGATCGATGTTCATCACAATGTTTTACAGGCCTGGAACAAATGTGGTCTCCATGACAACTTGAGACTGCCTGACCGCAATGAGTTCATTCCAAGTGACTTTGACCTGGTACCACGAGAGGCAGAGGTAAAAATGGAGCAAATGAGTTCTGGTTATTTTCAGATTGAAAGGGTCACCATCAGTGTTGTACAGTTTTAGTGACACAGTATGTGACTGGGCATACATGCTGCCTACCTGTAACCGAAACTACCGGTATATGACATTGACCACTTCAGCCTCACCATATTAATGTTCTTCATGATCTGTAAACATCATATTATATTTGATCTTTGCAATGTTAACATCTTAGCATTTTTTTCATTCTTGCTTTTAAATACTGTTGCTTATAATTTTGTTCCTGTGACTTAGTAAAATAATAATAGTAAAAAAAAACTTGTTTAAAATATTCTCTCTCTCCCTCTCTCTCTGTTGATTTCTACAGAACACTCCATTGCCAGAAATCATCCAGGTATGCCTCCAGTCTTTCTTACATCACTGTGACGTCTGTGGGATTTCTAATAAAGATTCAGTATCGTTTGTTTCACACATGTGAATGACAAAAAAGTTTGATGTATATATATATTTGTACGAGATTTTGATCTTGATAAAAAAAGAGGACTTAATTTTACAGAATACGTGTCTATCTGATAGCACAGAAAATTAATTGAAATGCATTTCTGTTTTGTCATGGTTGAAATTTCTGTACAGGACACGGCCATGACACGAGTTTGGTTCAGGCAAGATGACAAGTTCTTGAAACCAAAGGCTTGCATCAGCTATGATTTCATCAGGTATGTCTCACAGGAATAAAAAAAAAAATCCATATTTTGAAATGAAAAAAAGTGGATGCTCGCCCCGATGGTGGAAGGTATCACCCATGAACCACAACACAGGTTTCACTAGATTTTGATCTTTACCATAATCATCTTTCAGGTTGATTTTGAAAATACTGCAATATCTGTTTGCAGTCCCTATGCGTACATCGACCCTCTTCATGCCAACCTTAGCTACATGTTTGTGGGCCTGTTCAAGGATGCGCTCAACGAATATTCCTATGCTGCTGAGATAGCAGGGTTACACTATAACCTTGACTGCTCACCGTATGGGGTTTATGTGAGTTGTTTATTAGAATTGTTCTGCACTTCTGTTTGCATTATTCATTCAGAACTGGATGTTGTTTGTAATCTACACTACTGAAAGGTCAGGACGTCCTGCTGAACAACTGTTGACTCCTGTATGAGACCATTAGGGAAATATGTTAACAGCTAGACCAACCTCTTTACAGTTTCAGTGGCTTGTTTCTGCCATGGGGAATTTCTTATCTTTACATCAACTTGTATCTGACACCATTCAAGATGTTTAAATTTTTTGTGGTGAAGGCAGTGTTCCTTATTTCGCACATATGTGCGTTGTTTACGCAGAGATTTCAGAATCTGATGCAGAGATTGTGAGGCTGTATCTTGCTGATTTTACAAAATGACCCTTTCAATTTGGCACTTAGGATCAAAGTGACCCTCTGTTTTGAAAGCTGTAAGGAACAGTGCAAGGAATAGTGACCTGTTGTGTGTTCTTTGGGTGCAGCTTGAAGTGAAGGGATACAACCATAAGCTGGACATTCTGCTGAAAAAGATCATGGAGCGACTCACAACATTCGTTGTCGACCCCCAGCGCTTCGACATCATCAAGGAAGCAGTGAGTAAATAAACTCCTAAAGTTTAGCTTAGCAGCAGCAGACTTCACTGCTTCACTCTCCAGCTAGGCAGTGCCTTGAGTGTTTCAAACTTACCAGGTCAGAAATGTGTGTGTGTGTGTGTGTGTGTGTGTGTGTGTGTGTGTGTGTGTGTGTCCCACCAGACCATACCTGATTTCCAGACCTTATCAGTTCTGTCTGCTGTTCATTCTATCACGGTTGTGCAGTGGTTGGTTGAGTGCAGACAGTCAGAAGATTGTTCTTAATTTTGTTTGTTTACGTTTCCTGAACATTCTGTACACTTTGTTTCATCCCGTGTCTGTGCAGTATGAGAGAGGGTTGCGGAACTTCAGAGCTGAACAACCTCACCAGCACGCAGTGTACTACACATCAGTTCTCATGTCAGAGGTGGTGTGGACGAAAGATGAACTGCTGCAGGCTCTTGAAGGTATGCATTGTGAAATATGTCTTGGTCAGTTCCTTGGATTACCTGATGGGAACCTGTATTGTATGTGTGTGTGTGTGTGTGTGTGTGTGTGTGTGTGTGTGTCAGTGTGTGTGTGTGCATGCATGCATGCGCATGTCTGTGTGTGCTTTCATTTCTAGTGATATGCTGGCAGTAGAACTGCAAAGGATAAGTAGGCATCATAATTTCAGGTAAATGACCACAGTTATATCCCTTTTGAACCTGTTGTGTGATTTGTCTCCCTGTCATGTGAATGAGGTATTCCTTTTCTGTGGCATCTGTCAGTGTACTGGTCTGAATGTCTGCATATATCTGTCAGGCAAGGGGACTGTCTATAACTCAATTCTTCCTTGAAATTTGTTCAGATGTGACAGTGGAGAGACTCCAGGCATTCATCCCTCAGTTGCTGTCATTGCTGTACATTGAGGCTCTGCTGTATGGCAACATCACCAAACAGGTACAGTGCAACACCATTGATCATGTGGCAACTAGCCTACACCTTTTCTTTTTTTCTTTTTCATGTGTCTTAGAAATATTTGTGTGTGTGTGTGTGACTTGTCACGTACACCTGTACTTGAGAGCTGGGAAGGGAAGAACAGATCAATAAATATTGATTCATGTGTCTCAGAAATATTTGTGTGTGTGTGTGTGATTTGTCACGTACACCTGTACTTGAGAGCTGGGAAGGGAAGAACAGATCAATAAATATTGATTCATGTGTCTCAGAAATATTTGTGTGTGTGTGTGTGATCTGTAGTTTCAGGTCTTTTCAAGGGTTCGCTACCAGAGGGTAGTGTCGATACAGATAGGAAAAAGAGAGTTCGTTCTGGCAGGGAACCCTTGATACATAAACACATCAGTTTCTTGCTTATTTCTGCAGAAAGCGCTAGATACAACAGCGATGATTGAGAAAATCCTGCGTGAGACCTGTAAAACAAAGCCATTGGTGCCAAGTCTCAACCGCCGGCACCGTGAGATACAGCTTCCAGATGGTCAGTTTCCAGAACATACTGTAGTAATAATAAGAAGAACTTTGTGTTGTGTCGGTGCTTTACCCAATTTCTTGAGTTGGCTCAAAGCACCGTGAGCTAAATGCAACATGCACACTCATGTGAATCACATGCTTTCTCTCATACACTGGACATGAAACCATTACACTCCATAGTTGGCTCAAAGCACCGTGAGCTAAATGCAACATGCACACTCATGTGAATCACATGCTTTCTCTCATACACTGGACATGAAACCATTACACTCCATAGTTGGCTCAAAGCACCGTGAGCTAAATGCAACATGCACACTCTTGTGAATCACATGCTTTCTCTCATACACTGGACATGAAACCATTACACTCCATAGTTGGCTCAAAGCACCGTGAGCTAAATGCAACATGCACACTCATGTGAATCACATGCTTTCTCTCATACACTGGACATGAAACCATTACACTCCATGGTGCAAGAGTCAGCTCAGCAATTTAAGTTTCGGAATTTGGAATTGCATGTATTTTCAAATTTTGTGGGTTGAACATTCCCAAAGCAGATGGGGAAGGAAGGTTGAGTGCCTTTTGAGAACTACCAATGATTAGCCCGAAGGAATGGTGCCACATGCAGGAGAGAAAACTTCGTCACCAATGCAAGAGGTCAGGTTCAAGCCCCACTTGGGGTAAAGAAGTCTTAACCGCTAAAACACTGACTGCCCCTTCCACCTTTACTTTGGATGATGTGTAGTTTAACCACTGGCCCTCAGCTTTACTTTAGTGGGCCAGTTACTTCACACTTTCCTCTGGTTTCATGTCTGGGTTGATCTGGGTTGTACATGTTTTTTGTTCAGTATCCGCCCTAACAACAACTTCTTTTCAAAACTAAAACAATACCAAAAACCCAACAAAAGTCAATATGTTACCCAATGGTAAGTTCACATTTGACTTTAGGTGTCGGAGACAGCTACTGAATGCCCTCACAATTACTAAAACTGATTTGGGGCTGGCTGTTTGTGACAATACTATCCTGACAGTGGCTCCTATTGTCGCAGAGTCTGGTTATGTATGGTATGGTGTGGGTAACACTGCAGGACCATCTATCCTTTTCAGGTTGTTACTACCTGTACCAGCAGCAGAATGAGGTGCACAACAGCTCGTGTATAGAGATTTACTATCAGTGTGGCCTGCAGAAAACCGAGACCAACATGCTTCTGGAGCTCTTCTGTCAGATCATTGGGGACCAGTGCTTCGACACGCTGCGCACAAAGGAGCAGCTAGGTCAGTCACCACTAGGAGTTTGCTTTTCATAAATTCTTTTTTTTTTTTTTCTGTCTTGCCATTATTCTATAAACACCTCTTCTTAAGCATCATGAGCACACTGTGATGGTGTAGCCGTGTTCTGTATCAAGTCGTCTTCTTCATTCTTTATTATCATGGATTCAGTGGACAGTGAAAAATTGTGTAAGGTTGTTTGCAACCACTTCGACAACGCGCTCACACTTCTGCAGTTGTTTATGAGTTTGTTGTACACATGTACATGTTACTTGGCTGATCTTACTCATATTTGCCACCCTGCCTATTCCCTTAATCCTGTCGATTTATGGATCTTGCATTAAAACTATGACATTATGGTGTCCAGTGAAGGGTGCAGACTGCTGCATGGTAATGTGGAGCCTACTGATACTGATTTGCAACACTTTACATTTTGAAATGTGCAGGAGATTTCCTCTCTAGCTTTAGTCTGCTCTGTGCCTGATGTGTAGTGATATTGTGACCGCACAGGGTACATCGTCTTCAGCGGAGTGCGACGTTCCAAGGGCGTGCAGGGTCTGCGTGTGATTGTTCAGTCTGATCGCCCGCCCATGTACGTGGAGGGCAGGGTTGAAGCTTTCCTGCAGAAAATGGAGGTGAAAGCGTTTAGCATGTTTTGCATTTTATTTTAACTTTTAAGGTTCTTGAGCTGTAATTTGTATTTGTAATTGGTATTAGGAAAGTGAAATGCATTTTAGTTTGTTTGATATGTAAACTATATGGCGCCAAATGAGTGGAATGATCATTATTGATAAGCTTTTTCATCTCAAACTTCAGACAGCTCAGTAGATGCCTTTTGTTAGGTCAGAGCCCTAGAAATTTGACAGTTGTTTCAGAATACACCATTTTGCACCTGTGGACAAGTAATTTACTGGCCTCTGACAGTCTGTAGTACCATCTGTAGAGATCTGAATGTACCTGTTTTTATTCCTCAGGAGGAACTGAAAAAGCTTTCTGAGGAAGACTTCCAGAAACATGTTTCTGCCCTGGCAACCAAACGACTTGAGCTACCCAAGCGACTGGCTGTACAAAATGCCAAGTTCTGGTCTGAGATCATTTCCCAACAGTACAATTTTGACAGAGGTAAGAATAGTCAGACTTCTGGGACACAAGTTCCTGTAAACTATTATTAATCTTTTTCTCTGATGCCTAAATATAATGAGTGATTTCAGAGCGGCAGATGTCTTCCTGATCTGGCGGTTGGCATGGAGAACATAATGATGTACCCGATTATTTTAAGGAAGAAGCATGTGCGCTGGTTTTGCTAGTCATTTCAGTTACCGTGCTTAGGTGTGAGTAGGTACCGTGCTTAGGTGTGACTGAATGTAAAAGAAAGTATCCCTGTGAGTAATTGTTTTTTGTTTTTTTTCAAGACATTGCAGTTACTCTGGCCTTTCTCTGTGTATTTCAGACAACGTTGAAGTTGCATTCCTCAGGAAAATAACCAAGGATGACTTGTACCAATTCTACAAGGTGAGAAAGAGTTTCTCTTTGTTCTACTTATAATACAAAGCTGATCAGTTTCCTCCACATTCTTTGTCCCTGGCTTCCCAAACTCTGAGAACTTGAATGCACTTAGGCATATTTTCTAATTTTTTTTTGTTGGTGTTTCGTTTCAGGATATGATCGCACATGATGCTCCAAGGCGCCACAAGCTGTCCGTCCACATTGTCTCTCAGGCTGGGGACCAGGAGGTTCCTGGTGGCACAGCTGATACAGTTGCAGCCAATGGAGACAGTCCTGATGGTCCTGCCACCTGCACCACCTCTGCCACAGGTCCTTCAAAATATATTTATTTATTGTATTAGCCTACCGGTTGTTTTGGCACTCATGCTTCTAAAGACAATTTTTTTTTTTTTTTTTTTTTTGCTGCCCCAACTCTTTGCCAGTTCCAGTGGTGTTCTTCCCAGGTCATGGGTGGAATCCACGGAGGGCTTGGAAGCAGGGGCAATTTTTATTATGCATGATGATAGAAATGAGGATGATGCTATGGAAGTCCGTGTGGGTTGGGACTGCGGGACAGGGCTGCATTCCACGCTTCCTGTCATAAATATCCCGGCATTAACCAGGCCCGGGAACTATGGCACCTGCAGTGCCGGCCGTGTATGTGTCGTACCAAGGGAAGCACCCCCAAAGTCGCACCCGTGAAGTGGGTGAAACTCGGCTGTGTGGCAACAGCCTCCCCTTTTGGCCCATAGCACACCCGCTCTGGGTAGGAGCCGACTTAGGTAGGAAAAATCCTGCTTGCCTCGGCTGGGACTCGAACCCGGGTCACCCGGTCCATGGTCCGAAGTGCTGACCACTACACTATGGGGGCCGGTAAGATGATGAGTTTTCAGTTTAGCGCCGGTCTTATCCTTTCCATCAAAATTTTAAGATTATAACCTTGACCGGGGTACTCTAGTGGTCTGATGGTGTGGTTACACCTGTCCACCTAACTAAGGAAGGGGTCAGGGAATATAATAGTAGTCTTCACAGTCTTTAGGTCACAGCAGAAAGGACTGCTGCTATGTAATGGCAAAACACAGTAAATCCACGATGTCATTCTGTGGAAAAAGACCATTATGTCAATGTCTTGTATCTTGAGATCACCCCTTTTCCCCATCAAAAGACATCATGGACTTACTGCATAGTGTCATTGCACGGCAAACTAGGAGACTATCGAATGAGACCGCATGTTCCTTGAAGGAGAAGCTTGTAATGGATCCTACAGTTTTGTAATTTATTTTCGTTGTGAGTTTCTAGCTAGTTTCCCCCAAACTCATAGTTTAGCAACAGCATATTCTAGAAAGGCGCCTGTGCCCAAAATTTCTTCCGTTGTAAAATAAAATTAGCATTGTCAGTGCCAGTGTCGTACTCACACACTCATTCTGTTTCCAGCCGGTTGTGGTAACGGACGAGGTGGACTTCAAGCGAAACCTTCCTCTCTACCCGCTGGCTAAGCCGTTCATCGACCTGTCCAAAGCACGATCAAAGCTGTGAACACTGGCAGCCATGGTCTCCAGTTTGTCTGGCAAGAAATAAATTGAGCATCTAAAGAAACAGGTTTTGTAAGATGCTAGCCTGGAATGTGCATGCCATGAGCGTGGATGGATTGGTTGACTGAAGCTCTTGAGTGATACACTTGACCGCCTGAAGATGGGCAAGGACAGTTTGCCAGTCAAAATGTGATTTAATATGGGAGATGTGCTGGTCATTCACTCGCTGTTACATGGTGAATGTTTGAAGAGCCCGTCGTCTTACCGAGGTATACGGTGACTCAGGCCTACACTCTTCACGTAGCGAGTTCTTATGTTGACTGCGGAAGAAGTCTCATTCACTCACGAAAAGACCCGTGAGCGCATAGAAAAGTTATAGCCGTGTGGAGTTTATTACAGCACGCCTCTGGTGTCACACTCTCAAGCTTCGCACATATGAGCTTCTCTCAGTGCACACACGGGTCTTTTTGTGAGTGAATGAGACTTCTTCTGCAGTCGGTATAAGAACTCGCGATGTGAAGAGTGTTTGCTTGATTGTCATCATATTCCTCGGTAAGACAACGGAAACATTCACCACGTAACACTCGCACCTACCTTGTTTCAAACCACATGCAGCTCACAAACTGTTCCTGCCCACTGACAGGGTTTATTGTGGTGTTAGAGCCCTCTTTGAGACTACCTGCATCCTGAAAGGGGCTGATGCTACCATTTTTATGCTCACTGCTTGTTCTGAGCTGTTGTCATGGTACGAGGGCCACTCATCATGTTTTGCAACCTGGACGAACTAATGACATCACTACTTTTCTGTTTACTACACATCGTAGACCACTTTCACAATACTTATGACAAAAAAATTTACTTGATTCCGTACAACCGATTATATTCCATGCAACAAAATGTCCGGTAAGGGTCAGGGGTCTTTTGCCAGCAGTGTTGGGTGTCATGGACCGCTGGTTTGAGGGGATGGCAAATTGTGTACAGGCTGATGGGAGGTTCTTTGAAACACTGGAGTAGACAGATTGGTTGTAAGTGTTTTTGAAAAGCCAGGTTGCAAAACGTAATGAGTGGCCCTCTTATCTATCATCATGCCATTTAGACATCTGGACAGTGACAGCGTCTGTAATGTTGGCTTTTAGTCAACAGAGGCGTACTTAGTGATGTGGCGACCACACTGAGTGCTCCAGTAGTATAACAACAATTGTAGAATTTGAATGTTTGACCGCTCGGGCAATGTGTAAACAACAGTGTGTCACATTAACAGCTATACTAATCATCAAGACAAAGTATTATGAGTGTACAGGCCCACTCATGAGCGAGACTGTGTCAAAACATAAGTTGGCTTAGCAAAGATGGAATGAAGGATTGGAAAATGCAGTGAACGTTTCTTTGTTTGCTTGTTATTACTTGAACTTGACATACATGGCTACCTGTGAAAACAAAACAAAACAAACCAAAAAAAAAAGAAGAAAAAATCATTTTGACTTAACCTTGGTCTTGCTGAATTAATCTGTCTTATGCTGAAAAAGCCATAGAGGTAGACTAAGTGTGGAATATTCCGATCTCAGCACCATCAGGGTTAAGCCTCTTTCTACATTATGTATTATGCTCTGATTTTGTTTTCTATCATGTTTTTCCTATTCCCCGAAAGGGCTGAGAATGAAATTACTTGACTTGGTTTGCAATACTTAAGTTGCACACGAAGTCATTTTGCTCACATGTTCGTACCTCCCTTACACTCGCCTCTTTCTCTCTCTTTTTTTGTTTTTGACACTGTGTGTCCAAAAGTTGTTTTGGGATCTTTTCAACTCTTCCTTCGCAGCACTGCTGCCATAAGGGATTGGTGGTGTTGCAGACTATTCGTATGTCAACATATGACTGCAAATTGTGAGTGACAGCATTGCGTGTGTGCGTGTATTTTGTGTGAACTTGTTTATGAAATTATTAGCTTTCCAGTGTATGAAAGCCTGTGGCTTTTGCACTGGCATTTTCAGCACTTTCTTTTACCGTATTTAAAGATATCAGGGTGTTAATGTAAGTTAGCTTTCTCTCATTGTAATGATGAGGAATACAGTATAGAGTGTGCACATTACAAGTGGCATGTCACGGTGAATGTGTGCTGGTAGATTGTTTGACAAGCCTGCCACCAGGCAAATGCCAATACTTTTACACTTCTGACATTGGTCAAATAATTGACTGTGGAGATAAGTGGAGGGATAGCAAGAGAACGGTTTGTGTGTATCAAAGAATTTCACGTTAATGGTTTGTGTGCACATATAAAAAAAGCATGAAATGGTGTGCATGTGTATACTGTATTTCAAATTCACATCAGATTGTTTGACCGTGTATGACAGCTCTTTGTGTGCGTGATTGCCAGATGATGTTGGCTGTTTTGTGGGGAATAATGGTTAGGGTTATGGTATTGTATTCCTCTATGTATTTGTGATGATACATGTATTTCTCTTTGCTACTTTTTTTGCAGTTTTGCTTTGTGAGTTTAGTGGGATCACAAAACAAACTCCAGTAGTGCTGTGTGTCTTTTCATCTACATCCAACTTTGGTTTAGTCTCTTGTTTTACTTTTGCAAACAGATTTATTTTTCGTGACTGCGTGTAAGCTGGATGGCATTAACTCACCCTATGCTAAGGTCCCCATTTGAAACCGTCACATTCACGCATGGCTGCAGAGGTCCAGTTTATGGGATCGCCAACTTCCTGTTTTTATTGTCATTACATCACAAAGAGAGGAACTAAATAGTATGTTAGCAAAATGGGTTTCTACCAGTTGAAGGAAAGCAACCATGTCTTAGTATGGTACACTGTACTGGGGAAAACTCAGCATAGAGAGAGTTAAAAACAAACACCACGTTCCAACTTGCATTTGTAAGTCATAGTTGTGAGTCAGTCTTTGCTTTTCCTGACATTGCACTTGTATTAGAACCCGACTGGTAGTACTGGTAGCTTATGCGTTTAGAATATTGTACTAAGTTGGCCCCTGGCTCCAAGTGGAGCATAGGCCATCGACAACCCTTCGCCATCGCACTCTGTTCTGGGCTATTCTTGCCACTCTAGTTGGTTAGAATATTGTACTAAGTTGGCCCCTTGCTCCAAGTGGAGCATAGGCCATCGACAACCCTTCGCCATCGCACTCTGTTCTGGGCTATTCTTGCCACTCTAGTTGGTTAGAATATTGTACTAAGTTGGCCCCTTGCGCCAAGTGGAGCATAGGCCATCGACAACCCTTCGCCATCGCACTCTGTTCTGGGCTATTCTTGCCACTCTAGTTGGTTAGAATATTGTACTAAGTTGGCCCCTTGCTCCAAGTGGAGCATAGGCCATCGACAACCCTTCGCCATCGCACTCTGTTCTGGGCTATTCTTGCCACTCTAGTTGGTTAGAATATTGTACTAAGTTGGCCCCTTGCGCCAAGTGGAGCATAGGCCATCTACAACCCTTCGCCATCGCACTCTGTTCTGGGCTATTCTTGCCACTCTAGTTGGTTAGAATATTGTACTAAGTTGGCCCCTTGCGCCAAGTGGAGCATAGGCCATCGACAACCCTTCGCCATCGCACTCTGTTCTGGGCTATTCTTGCCACTCTAGTTGGTTAGAATATTGTACTAAGTTGGCCCCTTGCTCCAAGTGGAGCATAGGCCATCGACAACCCTTCGCCATCGCACTCTGTTCTGGGCTATTCTTGCCACTCTAGTTGGTTAGAATATTGTACTAAGTTGGCCCCTTGCTCCAAGTGGAGCATAGGCCATCGACAACCCTTCGCCATCGCACTCTGTTCTGGGCTATTCTTGCCACTCTAGTTGGTTAGAATATTGTACTAAGTTGGCCCCTGGCTCCAAGTGGAGCATAGGCCATCGACAACCCTTCGCCATCGCACTCTGTTCTGGGCTATTCTTGCCACTCTAGTTGGTTAGAATATTGTACTAAGTTGGCCCCTTGCTCCAAGTGGAGCATAGGCCATCGACAACCCTTCGCCATCGCACTCTGTTCTGGGCTATTCTTGCCACTCTAGTTGGTTAGAATATTGTACTAAGTTGGCCCCTTGCGCCAAGTGGAGCATAGGCCATCGACAACCCTTCGCCATCGCACTCTGTTCTGGGCTATTGTTGCCACTCTAGTTGGTTAGAATATTGTACTAAGTTGGCCCCTGGCTCCAAGTGGAGCATAGGCCATCGACAACCCTTCGCCATCGCACTCTGTTCTGGGCTATTGTTGCCACTCTAGTTGGTTAGAATATTGTACTAAGTTGGCCCCTGGCTCCAAGTGGAGCATAGGCCATCGACAACCCTTCGCCATCGCACTCTGTTCTGGGCTATTCTTGCCACTCTAGTTGGTTAGAATATTGTACTAAGTTGGCCCCTTGCTCCAAGTGGAGCATAGGCCATCGACAACCCTTCGCCATCGCACTCTGTTCTGGGCTATTCTTGCCACTCTAGTTGGTTAGAATATTGTACTAAGTTGGCCCCTTGCTCCAAGTGGAGCATAGGCCATCGACAACCCTTCGCCATCGCACTCTGTTCTGGGCTATTCTTGCCACTCTAGTTGGTTAGAATATTGTAAGCGAGCATATTAAGCAAGCTGCCATGCGCTGTTTAATTTCATACCAAGTAGACTGCACAGCTTGCTTTGTACATGGGTAGCCATGGCTTTACCATGTGAGACGTGTCATGTACTTACTGATCACATTTGTGTCAGCTTCAGGCAGTCATTAGAGATGTGTGAGAGACATGCAAGCTGGAGCGACGGGTTTAGATGTCGCTTGCAGAAACACTTCTGGGGCATCACTTCTGTGTGTTGAGACATAATTTGAGTCTGTAGACTAGATTCTTAACTCTGTGATCCTCCTGTTTTATTTTTGGCTGTGAATGATTGCTCTGTTCAGGATAATTACCTATGATCACTACCTCACCCATGCATTTACGTCAGTGATTCCTACACTCACAGAAGGCAGCGCATATTCGCTGTACATGTGATTCTTGTCGATGTGCAAAATCCGTGAATTGATGTGAAGAGGAGAGATCCTTTATCGAAACGACGATGTGCAACCTACTTTTACCATCATTTCAGTCAAAAAAAAAAGAAGGCCTAAGCGCTATGTCTTTGACTCGCGGTTAGGCCTTTTTACCATGTGATTGTACGTCTTCAACTTTCCGAGCTAGCCGTAAGGGAACGTAACTTGTGTAGAGAAACGCAATGACAATGAGATAGATGTTGTTTCCCTTGCCTCGTTCACTGACCCGGTGGGCGATGCTCGCCTCACCCTTCACTTGGCATACGCATAGGTTTTCAAGCTGGCACAGGCCACACACGTTTGTTTGTTATAGTTCAAATCATTTCAATTTCATTTATTATCCCAATTTGGGCAATTTGTTATTAAACAGCGGCACTAAAGACACATCACAGACCTCAATGAATAAATACATACAAGATGCCCCCCCCCCCCCCACACACACACACACACACATCATCAGCACATCACATACCCTAAGAACTAAATACATAAGAAACTGCATGTAGATAAATCAGGGGCGCCGGAACCGGGGGGGGGGGGGGGGGCAGCTGCCCCCCCTGTACCCAAGCAGGGGGGGGGGCAAGAGTGTCTTTTTGCTCCCCCCTGGAAAATCAGGTGACTATGGCAAGAGGGGGGGGGGGGGCAAAGCCATGGTCTTGCCCCCCCCTTCCCCTACCTCTCCCCCTACCCCTCTTAGTGCTCTCTCCCTCATCCCACCCAACAGAGAACTTCTGTTTTTGCGGACCGAAGGCTGTCCGCTCCTCTGATTGCCCCCCCCCCCCCCCCCCCCCGGTTTTCACTTTTTTCGGGCAACGTCCTGGTTCGTAGCATTTGATCCCCCCCCCCGCTTTTCACTTTCTTCGGGCAACGTTCCCCCCTCCGAGATTCTGCCCCCCCTCCCCCCCAACATCTTCCGGCGCCCCTGTAAATAATTTAAATATGAGGTTAGCTTATAGATATGTAAAACGTATCTAAAAAGGCGACTGATGTTACAAACCAGCGTTTACCTGTCGGTTTACCGGCAAACTACGGGAGCCCGAAATGTTGCTGGAGTTTTTATTGCCCCGTCGCTGACATCATGACGTCCCGAATCTTAACTCTTAGGAGCTCGGGCCCGACCGCCAACCCTGTCCGCTACACGTATATGATAAGACTGGTTAAAAAAGAACAAGCCACTGCACAGCTGCAGCAGCAGCAGCCACTTCAAGCCACTATTACGCAAGGCGTGGGCCTTCCCGCTGGGCCCAAGACCGCTGCAGGTTGCGTAATAGTGGCTTGAAGTGGCTCTTCGTGATCTGAAGATGTCAAGTAAAACTGCGATTTTTGCATGGACTTTTAAAAAAAAGAAGAGAGTTAATACCCCGTGTAACCAACCAGCCAGTAAGTACGCATTTCTCGATCACAGATTTAAAAAAAAGAAAAGAAAAAAAGAGAGAATGGTTTCTGGCCTGCAGCGAGCAGAAACCCTTGAACTCATAGATCTCCCTAGAACCCCATGCATGCTTGAAGACAGGCAACAAGAAATGTAAGGGGTTTGAGTCAGCGTGTCTCATGGGAATGTGTTGTTCCGTTTTTCTTTCCTCAAACAATTTTGACGATGCACAAATATTCCAAGGTTGTTTTTGTATGGATGTGCAAGTGTGTGTGTATTACGCGTACGTGAAATGTTTGTTCAAAACCCCCTTTTTATGCAGTTTTTTGTCTCT
This sequence comes from Batillaria attramentaria, assembly GCA_018292915.2. Lineage (NCBI taxonomy): Eukaryota > Metazoa > Mollusca > Gastropoda > Batillariidae > Batillaria > Batillaria attramentaria. The sequence continues at coordinate 1,012,077 of JACVVK020000187.1, read as the reverse complement.
CTGCAAGCATGTTTGATGAGATACCTGTTTAACTGTAATGAAATGTGGCGCTTTCTCGTAGCAGGAGACAGATATTGGAAGTGGGGGAGGGGGGGGGGAGTTAAAATTATTTTTTGAGTTTACAACCGCTCGCACGAACGACCAAACCCTCTTTGATGACGACCAATAAAAGTTATTTTCTGACTTCACGATAATCACGCGTCTTTCCTGAATCGTGATAGACACCTAAACAGGATCATTCTGAAACTGATTATCCAGATTGTGGCCAGTTAGCAAGTTCCGTTGATGAGACTGGCGTGCACGAAGTTGACCTGAGTAAGGGTGTGTTGTGTGGATGTCCAAAGTAGAAGTTTCACCAGTTTTCATCTGAGAATCGTGATAAATAAAACACAAGAGCCGTCACTTTGTCTCTCTCACTCTTTTGTGTGTGTGTGTGTGTGTGTGTGTGTGTGTGTGTGTTTTTGACTTGAATGCACTCTAAGTTGTGGTAACAGCTCTCTCTCTCTCTCTCTCTCTCTCTCTGAGAGGCAAAGACTCTCTGCTGACGGCAAAGACTCTCGCACAATATGGCAGGCTATTAACATGATTACAAAAGGTAAAAAATCTCAGTCTCCCACGATCCCCCATACTCTCACAGCCAATTCTTTTAACAGTCATTTCCTAAATATAGCAGATACTTTAGCCCAGGAAAATAATAGCGACCCCGAAAATTATGTCTGTTCAGAACAACTGAAACTACATTGCAACACGTCTACATGTAAACCATTTACCATACCATTAATGACTGTGCTAGATGTTGGTAAGTCAATATCCAACATGGCAAACAAGAAATCGTGTGGTTTGGATGGCATCAGTAGCAAAATACTAAAAACGTCCCTGCCATATATAATTGAGTCATTGACATTTATCTATAATCTCTCTATTCAAAATAATGTATTTCCAGCGGCCCTTAAAAACGCTAAAGTTGTCCCGATACCAAAAAACAAAAATCTAAGCGATGTAAATGAATATCGTCCAATATCTATACTATCAGTTCTCTCAAAACCCCTAGAAAGACACATTCACACACATCTGCTCACATTCCTCGAAGAAAATAAACTTCTGTGTGCATTTCAGTCAGGTTTCCGTCCAGGCCATTCGTGCCAGACTGCTCTCACTCACATCATAGATAAGTGGCTTAGTGGTATAAATGAGTCAAAGCTATCTGGAGCAATATTTCTTGACCTCAAGAAAGCTTTTGATTTGGTGAATCACAGCATTCTGTTGAAAAAACTGCGGTTATACAACATTGGGTCCGGCGCATTATCATTCTTCTCATCCTTCCTCTTACACAGGAAACAGTAGAGTCTTTTTAAATGGCACATTCTCATCCGAAGGGATTGTTAAGTATGGAGTACCTCAGGGCTCCATCTTGGGGCCTCTTTATTTTGTCTTTATATCAATGACCTTCCTTTTTGTTTATCTAGTCCCAACGTGTCCTGCGAGTTATTTGCAGATGACACAACACTACACACATCCGACACAAAAGAGGCAACAATAAACAAAACACTCCAGCAGAGCCTCGATGAAGTATCTGAATGGTGTACCCAAAATCATATGATAATCAGCGTCCCCAAAACAAAGAGCATGCTAATAACTACCCGCCAAAAACACCAGCGGAAGCCTCTACCTCTCAAACTATCTCTCGGCTCAGAGCCCATACACCAAGTGTCAACGCATCGCCTTTTGGGCGTTACAGTGGACGACCAATTGAAGTGGGAGCCGCACCTAGAAAAACTTAGTAAAACCCTGTCTAAAAATCTTTTTCTCTTAAGTAAACTTAACCGCATAGTTAGCCACGACAGTTGCAAAGTTTTCTTTCACGCACATATAAAAAGTCATATAGATTACGCCTCCAACCTCTGGGACAAATGTGGTGATATTCACTTGAAAAAGATCTATTCTCTCTATAAACGTGGTATAAAGCTTTTACATCCTGGGCCCTTACCCACAGAAGAAAAACTTAGAGCGCTCGAACTTCTCCCCCTTACCAAGCATCTTGAGTTCAACCGGTGTGTTTTCATGCACAAGATAGTCCACTGTAAGGCTCCTCCATATCTTACCACGTTCTTTCAACCAAGTCAGCGACACAACGCAAGAAATGGCCTGTTCCAATTACCATTACCTAGATTGGACATTTTTAAAACAAGCCTCTCATTCTCTGGGTCACTTTCATGGAACCAGTTGCCAGCATACTTCAAATGTACCCCGAAGCTTCATTCATTTAAAACTCAACTTCTCAGATACTTACGTCAGTCATAGGTCCACGAACAATATCTGAACCATGCTAAATTACTCGTTATCAGATGGCACTATTACATGTTATCTTTTTACAAGTTATGTTGTATACTACAATTTCAAACACCATGCTATCTACTTCTTCACCTATTTTCCGATGTGTTTCCTTTGAATTTATTGCGCTTCTTTGTATCTTTGCATGTTTTTTTTTTTTCTACTTTCTTATTAGATTACTCCCTTTGTGCCTGGTATACTTTTTTTTGTAATGTTAGCCTTTACTCTTTTAGTGTTTCTAGATTAGCAGGACAGCTTGTAAGATAGTCAGACCATGCCTACAAGTCTTTATCCTGAAATAAACGTTTCAGTCAGTCTCTCTGTGTTTTGACTTAAATGCACTGTAAGTTGTTGGTAACATCTGTGTGTGTGTGTGTGTGTGTGTGTGTGTGTGTGTGTGCGTGTGCGTGCGTTCTTGACCGTAAGTTGTTGGTGACAACATACTGGCTGCACTGTCAGGTTAGACAAGCGTTTTGCAGCTCATACCCAGAAAATGAGATTTCCGAGAATAATAATAATAATAAAAAACAACAACATAACACCCCCCTTGCCTTTGATATATCGGCAAATGAAATTTCCGAGCTTAGAAACGGACGGCCCATGAAAAGGCTCCCCATACCTTGGCTTTGCTTGCCTCAAATTCCATGCACTTGTCTGGAGTGCGTGGTATGCAGTGTGGAACACGTAAATGTGGCAGTAAACGTCAGAATGTAGATGAACAACCGTGAAGTCTGCACTAGACATATACTTACACCGTCTCGCTGGTGGGGGTGTGCGTGTGTGGGTGTGTGCGTGCGTGCGTGCGTGCGCGCGCGCTTGTGTGTGTGTGTGTGTGTGTGCGTGTGGGTGTGGGCGTGCGTGTGTGTGCGTGCGTGCTATTGTTGTGATATTACATATTTAACTATTGGGACATGTTATATTGTGTATGCGGTTGTTGTCTGTTTTTACGCCGCAACCGAATTGCCTCCTCTTGAGGACAATAAAGAATTATTGAATTGAATTGAATTGGTGTTCACGGTAAAGTTCTCGATTTTAAACAACAAATTCAAACACCAATCATTATTATGTATTTCAACCGACCTTTTGTCAAAGAAGAATTTCAAAGAAAAAAAAAATGCGTTTTTTGTCATCTAAAACCGATGGCACACGAGCGTGTTTTTAGTCCGAACAAACAGCGAACATGGTGTTTTTTTCCGTGTTTCTCGTGTGATATGCAGCTACAACATGCTTTTGCCCTAATTATTCCGGAACGTGTTTTAAGCTGTTGTCCATGTTTGTTTGAGACATGGAGAACGACCAAGACAACCACCAGAAAGATTCAGACATTCATCAATTCATGCTTGAGAAAAAATACTTTGAGTACACTGGCCGGACAAGATCAGCAACATCGAACTCTGGCAGCGAACCAACCAGTCACCAGCTGAAGATGAGATCAAGAGGAGAAGATGGAGGTGGATTGGACACACCCTGAGAAAACCACCCGGTAACCTCACGCGCCAAGCTCTTGCCTGGAACCCTCAAGGCAAAAGAAAACGTGGAAGACCCAAGAACTCCTGGAGGAGGGACCTGGACGCGGACACCCGGCAGATGGGATACAGCTGGAAGGAGTTAGAGACGATAGCACAGGACAGGAGACGATGGCGTGCAGCTGTGGATGGCCTATGCCCACCCACGGGCTATAGGCATAAGTAAGTAAGCATGTTTGTTTGAACAATAACGTATCACGTGTGTCATTAACAGAAGCATCTGTTGAGCCGGTTGATATGAAACCCCTACCCCCCCCCCCCTCCACCCCCACCCACCCCCGAAGGCTGCCTGGAGCACGCATTTCAACTTATTTTTTAAAATTATTTTTAAAAGAATTCCTTTTCTCGTGTATTTTATGTTTTCTAATGATATAAAACATCACTGTTTTAACCCTTCAACAACCACGTACAGACGGTCCTATCTGTACAGTTCATTTTTATTTCATTAAAAGGTAGAATTTCAGCACCAATGAATAATATGTACAGGATAAAAGGGGCACAATGCCTGCTACTGGGTCTAAAAGTAGTAGGGGGGGGGGGGGCGGAGGGGGGCTTCATCCTTCTATCCCCTCAGTCTTTTATTCTCACACCCCATCGCCAGTCCTTATTCTTTATCACTGTTTCTCCCCCTCCCCCCCCCCCCCCCCCCGCTCTCTCTCTCTCTCTCTCTCTCTTTCTGTGTCTAGCCTGATCCTATGTATCTCTCCCTCAAGAAAACTGCCGAGCGGGTCCACACTGCGAAGCAATAATGGAATGAACGAGAAGATTCCACAGGGAGCCATTTAATCTTAGATTTATTTTATAAAAGTGAACTCCGGACAAAAAAAGCTAAAAGGATTTCTGCACGATGGGACTTCCTGAACAGTAGGTGAGAGAAATGTTTGCGTCGAGGGAACACTATGTCGCCGTACAGACAGCTATGATGGAGATGTGCAGACGTCGTAATGGGGTGAACTTAATGAAGCTACCACTATGACCGTTTTGTGTGTGTGTGTGTGTGTGTGTGTGTGTGTGTGTGCTAACAGTTGATGCACACCGTCTTCTTAAAAGAAAAAAGCGCATGTTTAAAGAGGATAATGCTACTATTTTTATGCTCACACACACACACACACACACACACACACACACACACACACACACACACACACACACAGAGCTGTTTAGTGGTATCTATGATTACGCCTGGACGGTGACAGCATCTGTAATGCTGGCACTGAGCCAACAAAAGCGTACTCGATGACGCAGCAACCACACTGAGCACTCCAACAGTGTAACAACAATCGTAGAAGTTGAATGTTCGAGCACTCGCGCATGAATGTAAACAACACTGTATCGCATTAAGAGCTGTACTAATCATCAAGATGGAGTATTTCGAGCGTAAAGGCGCACTCACGAAACTGTCCCAAAACATAAGCTGGCCTAGCAAAGATGGAACTGGTCCGTTTAAGCGCACGCTCGTGATAAGAACTTATATGGCCTTCGTCAGTTTTATTGTTCTCAGGAGAGAACCGCTGTGATCACCGTAGTTTCAGCGCAGCGGCCGAAGCCTGTGCGAAAACATTCGGCATGTTCCGCTGATTGTCAAAAAGTTGTTGTTGGGGACCCCCGCCATCACAATGGGTAGCAGTGGAACACTAAACACGTCCACATTTTTTTTTGTCCTTTCCATTGGGATCGACAGTGGCGAAATCAGAGGCTGGATGTAAACCAGTGATGACCCAAGTGATACTCCATGGCCCGAAATTAAACTGGATGAAACGTGACCGAACAGTGAATAGTTATCCCTTAAAGGTCTGCAATCTCAGCAAAACTGCGGCTCCTTCGAGCCACCGCCGGCGACTGCCTGAAGCATTCGTGGCTGGCTGAAGTCTGACCATGGTCAACGTAGCTCTGTCTGTGATGGTGATGGACTTAAAACTCCCACCAAATTCGACTGTGCATAATCCAGGCAACTCTGTCACAGTTGCAGAGTTTCCAGCGCTTCGGGGACCCTTATAAAACCAGAGCACGAGTTTGCCGTGACATTATTTGGCTTTTGGTGCGTGAGCGAGACACATCGCTACAGCGCCTAGCGGATGTTGAGTGCTGCACGATCTTTCTCGCTCAGTGTCAAAACGCAAACTGAGCTGTGAAATCAGGCTGCCCTTAGGCTTAGCTTTTGTTGGGGTTTCAGGGACGCTGAAAACTTTGCAACTGTGACAGAGTTGACTGTGCTTGCACGGTGGACTCTGTAAATTTGTTTCACACTTCGGAAAGCTTTTTGTTGGGAGCTTAGATCTTTAAATGGACATTGTCGTATTGCGAAGGGCACATCATCATCATCATCATCATCATCATCTTTTCATGCATCCTACCTCAGGCCTCATCTTGGTCTTACTCCTATGGAGCTAGCCTCACGCATCAACATCGTCACCGACAGGACGACTGAGGGACTGGCAGTGACGCATACACCGTACAACAAATCGGTCTGGACAAGGTCTTTGACTCCTGGGTCAATCCTAAGCTTTTGGTGACCAGTCCCAAAGGAAAGCACGACTGGAAAGCCACTTCCCTTACGCACCCAGGAGATAAATAAACTATTCAAAATATGCAAGGTGTTTATTCCAGCGAGGCCTTTGACTTCTGAGTGAAGTCGACGTTCTGTAGTGAAGGAAACTTGACGTACGTGCGGCCGAAAACAGGAAGTAAAATAGGCTGCGTTGAAACATTTGTAACAAACGTTGGTGGTTGTTTGGTCCACTTTCGTACAGCCCCAAGGCCCTAAGCGCCATGAGTTTGATAAACACTTTAAGCCATTGAACCATTTGACGTTAGAAGTCCTCCGTGACGCACGACATTCTGCATCATCGTCAGATCCGGACAGCGCCCAGGAAACGTGGGGATCGTCGCTCACGACCTGATCCCAAACACACCGGAATGGGCGTGTCCATCATCAACCATCCCACCAAATTTCTCGAAGGTTCCAAAATACACCCCCCCCCCCAAAAAAAAAAAAAAAATAAAAAAAAATAAAAAAAAAAATAAAAAAAATCAGGCGCTTGCTTGAAATTGCACATACAAAAATGTTGTAGAAAAGCTTCCATGCACTTACTTTGTTTAATCTTTAATTTATTGTCTTCACAGACGTGGTGACAGGTCAGAGTACCAATGAAAACTTGTCAGCATGGTAGGGCGTTTGTTGCTGCTTGTTGTGCACAAGTTCCGTTATGTTAATGCTAGGTAGGATTTGTTATATCACCAACCCCCCTCAAAACAACAACAACAACAACAACAACAACCCCAAAACCCAAATACTTAAACCAAAACCAAACCCAAAAGCAAAAACAAAAACACCCAAACCCACCAACATCATCAAAACAACAACCACAACCACTGCAACAACAAACATGGATATAATACGTACCTTGTCACTGTTGGCACGCCCCCCCCCCCCCAGCCCAGTCCACCATCTTTTCATGTCATTAAAAAAAAAAAAAAAAAAGAGAAAGATTTTCTTCCAATTTGATTGCGAAGGAATTCCTGCTTTTGGATGTGTGCAAGAGGAGAATTCCATGTTGATTTAGCACCCATACCACAAGAAAACACACAATCAGAGTCGGAGAGCAAAAACCTTTCCGAGGTCTTCTCTCTGACCAGGAAATTTCGGCAAAACCACAAAATGATCTGAGTGAATTTCAGGGGGGGGGGGGGGGGGGGGGGCAACCTGACCCGCCACAAGGGAAACGACTGAGGTCGGCACAAAGTTAGGTGGGGACAAAATCGTTTAGGATGTCCACATTTCTCGCACTGCAAAGCTTTGTATTTTCTTCATATTCCTGTGTTCCAAATTGCTGACGCAGTCCCCTCGGGTTTGAGGAGATTGTTAGGGCTGAAGCACGAGCTGAGGCAGCGCGTCCGACTAAGCAGGCACATTACTGAACGGAGGTCACGTGCACGGCGATGAGACCCAGGTCAAGCAGTCTACCCTCATTTGGGAAAAGGGAATGAGCGCCATTGATGTGATAAACATTTAGGCCCTTTTTGCCATTTGACGGTAGAGCTGCAATGTGGTATATGAGACCGATTTTTCCTGACTTTGGGGGGCGAGCCGGGGTGGCCGAATGGTAGAGCGTTGGACTTCTAATGCTCGGGTCGTGAGTTCGTATCCCGGCTGGGGCCAAATATTTGTGCTGGCCTTTTCATCGTTGCCCCGTCTTTGATATCACCCGTATGTAATGGAAAAGGACGTTAAACTCCCAAACACCCACCCACCCTCCTGACTTTGGGACTGCCCATCGGGGATTCTCTCCGGGTGATCCGGATTTACTACCTCCCGGCAAAAATGAATTGTGTGGGTGGGTGGCGCTGCACCGCGGCGATACGCTTCCCCCTTGGAAAGCAACCCGAATGTCTCGGGAAAAAACCCCCCAAAAAACCCCACAAAACAGCCGTGAAAATGACAGCCGCGCGCGAGCACACACACACACACACACACACACACACACACTCACGGGTGGGTTGGGTGGGTGGGTTGGGTGGGTTGGGTGGGTGGTTGGGTGGGTGAGTGAGTGTTTAGGAGTTTTACGTCCTATTCCGCCAAGTGTGGGTGATATCACAGACGGGGCAACGAGAAAAAGGCCAGCACAAATATATAGCCCCAGCCGGGATTCGAACTCACGACCCGAGCATTGGGAGTCCAACGCTCTACCATTCGGGCTATCCCGTTGGGAGTCCAACGCTCTACCATTCGGGCTATCCCGTCCCCCCCCCCACCCCCCCACATACACACACACATTGCACCAAGAGACATTTTCTGTCAGTGGGGGAAAAAATGTCGATACAGGGGCGCCGAAAGATGTTGGGGGGAGGGGGGGGGGCAGAATCTCAGAGGGGGAAACGCCAGAGCCACTTAAAGGTAGGACGTTGCCCAAAGAAAGTGAAAAGCAGGGGGGGGGGGGGGGGAGTGATAATCAGACGACTTTCTGCCAAGTCGTTTTGATATTTCATGCAACTGAGTTCTCTCTTGGGTGGGATGAGGGAGAAAGCAGGAATGGGGGGGGGGGGGGGGGGAGGGGGGGCAAGACCAGGGCAAAAAGATACTCTTGCCCCCCCTGCTTGGGTACAGGGGGGGGGGCAGCTGCCCCCCCTGCCCCCCCCCCCCCCCCCGCCCCCGGTTCCGGCGCCCCTGCGATATAATTTATCGTAAAACTCCTACAAGTTTCGCGCTATCATCAGATCTAATTCGCGCATGCGCGTTTTTAGTTTACGAAGAAGCTCTAAATTTAAAATTGCACTCTTACAAAACACAAACTGTAAATTGAGATCACACTCACCTTCCGTTCGGGTAAAATTCGGTCAGGAAATTTTTGTTCTCTCTCACACACCCCAAGAGTTTTTGCACTTCACGTGCATTCGAGAGATTGTGTGCCTTTTCCTGCCGGGAATGAAATGATGAATCCAGCAAGAACCGTTGGAATCTTTGGCTATGACCCGAAATCCTGTGTCCTCAGGATTAACTGCTGTGTCTTTTATTATGTGTCTTTTATTGTGTGCCTTTTATTGTGTGCCTTTTATCTGGCATTATTCTCATGCCATGTCATTTTATCTTCTTTTTCTTAACTTCGTGAGGGTTTAGAAATCGCTGACTGTAGGCGCTATGTAACTATATAACCTCTTGTCTTACTTTAGTTGCAGAATTTTAGACGTGTGTGAGTTTGTGTGTGTGTGTGTGTGTGTGTGTGTGTGTGCGTGTGTGCGTGTGTGCTTGGAAATGCTTACTTGAATGTCAATTTGTTTTTACCTCCTACTGTATTGGCGCCTGGAGCTTCTAATGAGGGACAGGAATCACATTTAAATGAATTTTATATTATTATTATTATTATTATTCAATATCCATTATCATTATTATCATCATTATTATTATTAACTGCCACACTGCGAGAGTTTTTGCACCTTCACGTGCATGCGAGAGATTGCCTGGATCCAACAGCACGTGCGCCTTTTTGTCTGCGCGGAAACCGTGTGGCCGTTGCACTCTCTGGCTATGACCCAAATGCCGTAACTGTGCCAGTTTCTGCTGTGCACGCAAATGGTGTGAAATAGCCACGCTTCATTATTACAGCACATATTGGATGGCCTCCGGGTTCATCAAACTCGGTTAGTGTTCCTTGCACCTCCATTACACTTTTACGCCTTCACTCAGATTCATATTCATGTTTCTTTCGGTTGTGTGTGTGTGTGTGTGTGTGTGTGTGTGTGTGTGTGTGTGTGTGTTGGGGGAGGGGGGGAATGGGGGGGGGGGGGGGGGGAAGGGGACTAGGATGAATGGATGTTGGGATTTAACAAGTAAATTGAACTCTCAGTAACTATACTGACGTCCAAAAGAAACGCGAAAAACAGTGTCTAGTTTCATTTATTGCATAATGAAAAAATCGTAACAAAATTCAAATTTCATTAATAATGTCCAATTTTTTGTACAGCACAACACTGACGTATTGTCCATAACACAGTAAGGTTGCGGTGACGATGCGCCATTTGCGCTTAACAGAACAGTCAATAGCGAGTATGACCCCCATTAGCATCGATGACGGCCTGGCAGCGGCGGGTCATTGAGCGGACCAACGTGTTGCTGGCTGCCCTGGGAATGTTGGCTCAAGCCTGCCGGACGGCCCGATCAAGTTCAGCGACAGCTGTGGGCCTTGGGACCACCCTATTGAGCTGTGTCTGGAGCAAATCCCAAAATTGCTCAATAGGGTTCATGTCAGGAGATAACGCTGGCCAAGGCATCACCTGGATGCCCGAGCGCTGCAGGAGGTCCTGGGTAGCCCTGGCAGTGTGGGGGCGCGCGTTGTCGTGCTGGAAAACCCAGTTCCCGTGGGCCTGAAAAAAAGGGCAGCACATGAGGGTGCAGCACCTGGTCCATGTACCGCTGCGCTGTGATGCCGTTGCCGCGTCCAGGACCCAGGCCTTGGAAGATGACGGGTCCCAGCACCTGGTTGTGGCCGATGGCGCCCCACAACATGAGGCTGGGCCCGCCCCAGGCGTTGTTTTCCACGACACAGTTGTCAGAATAGCGGTCACCTCTTCTTCTCCATACCCGAACACGCCCGTCGGCATGGTCAATGCAGAAACGGCTTTCATCGCTGAAAAGAACGTTCTGCCAGCGAACATTGTTCCAGTTGAGGTGGCCTTGCGCTCACTGCAGGCGTGCCTGTCTATGGCGCACGGTGAGGACGGGTCCCCTGGCTGGACGGCAGTTCCTCAGCCCCCTGGAGCGCAGTCGCCGGCTGGCCGTTTGCCTAGAAATGGGTGCCTGGTGTGTCCCTATAACAGTTCTGGCTGTTTCTGCACCTGTTCTGAAGGGATCTTGAGCATGGATGCGGAAAATGTGGCGATCTTGCCTTGGCGTGGTCACTCGAGGTCTACCGCTCCGCTGGGCATCAGCAGTAGCGCCAGTTGTCACGAACCGATGCTGAAGACGATAAATGTGGAAATGTGGTATTGGAAAGTCGCAGCCACGGCTTCTGGCGTGTCCCCAGACTGCAGACGTCCAATGGCCCTCTCGCGTTGTGCAGAAGTGAGTCGTGGCATCGTGATAGCGTCGAATGAGGGACTGATGAAACCTGTATCTTTGTGCCCTTTTTATCCCCTAGTGACAGTGAACACTACTCACTGCTCAGCTTTTGTGCTTTGCTTGCACATGCAGCTGAACTGCACACGAAATGTGTCACAGCTAACTCGGGCTTCACGTGGACTGCAAGTGCGCTGATGCGGTAAAATTCACAGAACGCTTCCCTCAAACATCGGTCTTGATATACTGGGTGCCAAAAATAACGCAACTTTTGTTAATACCGGAAAAAAATGAATTGAAAGATGGAAGATATTTTTCGCGTTTCTTTTGGACGTCAGTATATATGCTCTGTATATAAAAGCTGTCAACAGTTAAAATCTCGGTGGAAATTGTCGTTAAAATGTGTCAGGTAAAACATGAAATAAAGAAATAAAGAGTTAAAAGGCGAGGGGGGGGGGGGGAATCAACCAACCAAACAAAACGTCTTTCAGTTATGGCCTAAGATGTTTTAATTTGGGGGGTGGGGGGGGGGGCAGCGTTGAGCCCGAAACATAGCCTAGGTCTGAAGGTGATCTGCACTCTTGTAGTTATGACCTAAAATGTTTTACCTGTCACCTCACGCTGCGCAGTTATAGCCAACCAGTTGTCACGTACTGCACCAACTCCAGACAAACCAATTAAAGGTCTGCAATCTCAGCAAAAAGCCGCAAACATTGTGTTTTTTTTTGTTTTTTTTGTTTAACTGCGACTCCTTCGATTGGTGCATAATCCAGGCAACCTGTCACAGTTGCAGAGTTTTCAGCGCTTCGGGGACCCTTATAAAACCAGAGCATGAGTCTGTCGTGACATTTTTGGGCTTTTGGTCAGTGAGTGAGCGAGACACATCGTTACAGTGTCTAGCGGATGTTGAGTGCTGCACGATCTTTCTCGCTAAGTGTCAAAACGCAAACTGAGCTGTGAAATCAGGCTGCCCTTGGCTTTTATTGGGGTTTCATGGACGCTGAGAACTCTGCAACTGTGGACAGAGTTGACTGTGCTTGCACGGTGGACTCTGTAAATTTTTTTCACACTTCGAAAAGCTTTTTGTTGGGAGCTTAGATCTTTAACCCCGTGAAACCCTATCAGGGTTAGGTTACATGAGTCATGTCCCCACACTATGGACGTTTAAAAGATACCATCCTATTATTACTTCAGTGCAGAGGATTAAATGTTATTGTCGTCTGCATTCTAAACGCTCTGTTGTATTACTGTCACCAGGTTTTATGTTAGAAGACTTCTGTTTTGGCACAGTCCCGCTTGTGACTACTATCTAAGCTTATATTAGATATTAGTAGAGCTCCGAATGCAACACACTGACGTTTGATAGCCGCGCAAACGAGGAAAACTCAGCCGTCCGGAGCTACCACGTCGAGTGTCGTATATCATGTTTTATCACTGGTACTTGTTCTTGGTTTTAAATTGTCTGTCCTTTATCATTTCTACACAGTTGTGTTGTATTTGTTTGCGTGTGCGTGTGCGCGTGTGCGCGCGCGCGCGCGTGTGTGTGTGTGTGTATGTGTGTGCGTGTGCGTGTGCGCGCTCTTTTACTTTTTTAGTTGTTCTTACGTAGTGTACATTGAGTGAATGGGTTGTTTTTATGTTTTTTTTTTTTTTTTTTTTTTTTTACTTCGGTTTTAGATTGTAAGGCGCCTAAAGCTCGTTCCCCGGGGATAGGCACCCTATTAATATTATTATTATTATTATCACGACACTGTCGCCGGTTACTGCGTTTTGGCTTCAATCAGCTGAAGGCAAGCCTGTCTGTACATGTATTTATGTGTGTGTGTCTTAGTGATGTGATGCTAGACGCCACCACTACCAGCACAGAACGATCTGTGAACCTAAATACTGACCATCTTAACATAAGAGCATTTACAAACAAATTTAGATGAACACACACGTGTACTCAGCGTTGAGTGATCATCCACGGAGGGTTGGGTTGGTGGCTCCACGCCTCTTTCGTGGTGATGGAGATTTCAAAGATACAACTGCGAACGAATTTGGACATTCCCACCGTTTTTATAACCGCAAAGCGGCTTCTAATATTGAAGAAATGTGGCGCTTAGGAGGCCTCTATGCTTTTGATGGCGCGCGCCCACTCTAATCACCATTATCATATTCAAAATCACCATGTCTCCCCTGCACAGCACGAAAGCCCGTAACTCACTCTTTCTTAAACTGACAGTAGAAGCAGTTCATGTTGTGTAGCAAAGGCGTTTTGAAGTTGGTATGTATATGTAATAATAATAATAATAATAAGAAGAAGAAGAAGAAGCAGCAGAGCTGTGTCCTGTGTAGGCGCGTGATATAAGGGCAGTCGACGTCCAAAACTTTTGAATCGGAGTAGCACCGGACTGAGAAAACACCGGGCCATTTTGCTTAACACCTTTGAATCCGGAAATCAGTGTCACGGACAGTCAGTCCCGCTAGTAAACTACAGATTCTGCTCGTAATCCACGGGGAGTAATTACTGCTCAGATTTCACCATTCATCAAAGAATTGACTGGAAATATCAGATGGTCGGAGCGGACAGTGATGCGAAGCGTATGAAAGAGAAACACCCAGCGACTCGCGGAAATACCGGTAACTCGAGGTCGATTTTATTGACGGCGCTTTGGGAGTTCTCTGCTCCTTGCCAACGCACGCGCACTGCGACTGATACTTGTCTTCCGGTCACAGCAGCAATGCATGGGGGTATATCACGTGACTTGAAGGTCGCCGGGGAGTAGGGAGCATACGAGTTGCAGTAACCTATCGTTAGCGAAAGCCGCCAAAACACGGACCCGGCCAGTATGCGGCAAAACACAGGACCCGGAGAGGAGAAAGGAAACTGCACACAGTGCCTGAACGGGCACGAAACAGTGCAAAGAAAAGAACGACGAAATGAAAGCCATCCTGCTACCCCACAAACAAATGTGGACGGAGTACAACTCACGCCACATGTCATTAATAACTACCCAAATTAATGACGAAATGAATAGCATTTCTAAGACGATATATACGGGTTGGTACGCTGATGAGAGCAGTCCCGGCAATCTAATGCAAAACTTGCTCGAAATACACTTGATCTGACAAAACATTGACCTGTGTCACTCATGTGTATACGGCCGGCCAGTACCACAAGCCATCACATATAGTGTGCGTAGTGAACACACTTTATCATCCCACGAACATAGAGACCTCGTATAGTTCAGATGGTAATAATTATGGTACGTCGCTTACACTGAGCCGGCAACATTGTATGAGACGCACCAGATCGTCCAAACTATACGGCGACAGTAAGTGACCATTTGATATCGTTTTCAGCCGTAGTTACTGTAGTGAAGCGTCGGTAATGTGCTTGACTGGGTATTGCTTTCTCATGACGTCTGTCGCCCACCGCCGTGCGTTAGTTCTGACCACGTCTGTCTCCACTAACCAGTCCCCACGTCACTCTGATTATCGGCATTTAGTACCGGCTGGGGGAATTGTCAACCATTCAGCAGCTTTCAGCCAAATTTCCATCCCTCTGCAAAAAAACAAAATCCAGGTTTCAGTCAAAGAAAAGGAACGGGGGGGGGGGGGGGGGGGGGGGGGGGGGGGGGAGTGCACACAGAGTCATGTATCATGATACATGTAATGCCATATGGGACAGTCTAACTTCATTTTTGAAGACTTGCATGTTAGTACCAAGGCGGTATACGTATGTGGTGGAAAAGGACGTTAAACTCCCAAACACCCACCCACCCACCAAGGCGGTACAAGTTTAACTTTTGGGTGCCGGAAGAGGCTTGATACGTGTAATGCCATATGGGACAGTCTAACTTCATTTTTGAAGACTTGCATGTCAGTACGAAGGCGGTATAAGTTTAACTTGTGGGTGCCGGAAGAGGCTACTAAATCAAAAATGCTAAAATTTGTGGTCCCACAGTAGTGAGCTGCCACTGCACCCTGGCCTAGGTCTGAGTATTAAATAATAATGAATACAGTTTATATAGCGCCTATCTGTTTTCTACGAAACACTTTCTGCGCTCACACGCGCGCGCGCGCGCGCGCGCGCACACACACACACACACACACACACACACACACACACACACACACACACACAGAGTCTAATGTCTTTGACAGGTCTTACACACTTGAAAAGAGAAAGAAAAACAACTGACAACAACAACAACAAACAACAAAACAGATAAAATAACATGAAATTTCGAGAAACAACTTTATGGGATGGGGCCACTCCTCCTTGTTTCCGTTCTGCGACTCTCCAGCCTGGCAGTAGCCAAGGGGATTTGGTCTTTGAGTTAAGGTATCCGATTTTGGACCCTGAGCCGCCCATTGGGATGGATGTTTCCTTTCCAAATCGAGTCAAATCACGTGAAGACGCGTTTACGGTGAATGTCCCGCCCCCGCGTACACACTCACGCACAAATATCAAGTGTGCACGCAGGCTAAAAATTCAACGTCGAAGAAGAGGTTGTGGCCGATGACGTGGAAAACAGAAATACTATCGCACGCATCAGAGTGAAAAGCAGGGTGAAGGTTCAGTTTGCACATAAAGTAGCGCTTCGCGGCAGCCAGCTTTCACTGCTTCGTCCTCCAGCCCTGCGGCGCCTTAAGCATTTCAGAAGATCGAGTATGTGCGCCGAGAAGTCTACCATACCATACCATACCATACCATACCATACCATACCATACCATACCATAGTACCTTTTAAAGATCTAAGCTCCCAACAAAAAGCTTTCCGAAGTATAAAAAAATTACAGGGTGGGTGTTTGGGGGTTTAACGTCCTTTTCCACCACATACGGGTGATATCAAAGACGGAAAAAAAAAATTACAGAGTCGACCGTGCAAGCACAGTCAACTCTGTAAATTTTTTTCACACTTCGGAAAGCTTTTTCTTGGGAGCTTAGATCTTTAAAAAGACAAAGGCCAAGGCCTCTGCTCAGTGAGGTTTGGTTGGTACAGACATGTGGCAGTCGCTGCTCAGATCCGGCCCTGAAAACTTTTGTGTCCGAACGACAGACAATGTAGAACAAAATGACGCACTGTCGAGAGAACGGACGGATGTTCTGAGAACAAAACAGGAGGCACCAAAAAGAGGTTCTCCACACAGTAATTTCAAACCACGATCCGCCAATCAACCGTCCACATTAGTAGCTGGCGTACGCCGGGGCCAATCCCTTAAAACCACATGGGTCCTTCCCACCACTTCCTTTTTTCTTTCGACTGCCAAAACTCGCGGACATGATTAAGAGGTCCCTTAGGGCCCTTGCACACTGGCGTCACGCGACATTGTCGCGCCACGCGTGCAGCAAATTTTGTCGCGCGTCTACGTATGCAACCCCTTGAAGCGCGAAGCGACAGGCGTAGCACGATTGAAAAATTCTGTCGCGCGGCGATAGGAACTGTTCTATTCGGCGCGCTTGACGCGCGCGTGTAGCGTGGTTTCAGCCAATCAGAAGAGCCAGCCAGCAAGGGCCCACTCGCCATCCTCTTCTCTTCCAAGATGGCGGCGGAATTGCGCGAAGACGAAATGTTTCGCCTCATCGACCTGTATCGTGAACTGGAAAACCTCTACAATTTTCAGCTCGATTCATATCACAGTCGACGGTTATGCCGTTTTGTTGTGTCACTCTCCGCTGACTCACACTACGGTAAATACATAAATGGAGTAAACAAAACTAGACACAACTGAACCGCCGGCCGGGGTTGTCACTGATCTCTCATCATCCCAGTCTACGATATCATTCTACAGCAAAGCCGGGTTTGTTGTAGCTAAATTCTATCAAGTTATCGTGGCCTCGACCACCAGTCTCTATTCAGACTGCGAACAAGCAGCCTGAAGTTTATGATACGTTTCAGATCCCTAAAATTTCGCATTCCATCGCACACTCAGAAGCACTGACTCGTGGCGAGATCTCCAAAGCATGGCACTGACGCGGCGTGCGTTAACCACGTGTGTGAGAGCCCAGTAGTGCCTGAGTCACGCAAGGCGCTACAACGCGTGGCGCGCGCGATGTAGCACCGACGCTAGTGTGCACCGGGCCTTAAAGTGTCCCTGAACCCCCATTTTGAAAATTTTACGGCGGAAAGGTTGGCTATTTCTTAGTCCAATGCCGTTCTTTGCATGTTCGAAACCCGCATATGGAGCTCCGGATACCACTGTCAGCTAATGGAACAGCGCAATATTCAGTCTCGCGCACGTTCTTCCACCTAGGCCATTATAATTATGGACAGGCAGGCAACATCCGCTTCTCTTCCTCTAGGACAGAGGCAGACTCCTACCCGGCCACAGTCAACCCTGTTCCGGGTCCGTCGCTTCTCTAGGTCCCTGCGACGACGTCCAAATCCGGCTAACCGAGTGGGAGGGTGGGTGGGTGTTTGGGGAGTTTAACGTCATTTTCCACCACATACGGGTGATATCAAAGACGGGGAAACGATGAAAAAGCCAACACAAATATTTGGCCCCAGCCGGGATACGAACTCACGACCCGAGCATCAGAAGTCCAACGCTCTATCATTCGACCACCCCGGCTCCCCGGGCTAACCGAGACCGAGCCGAGCTAAGTGATACCTACTAAGGAAAAAACCCCAACAACAACAACAACAACAACAACAACAAAAACACTCGGTGACTAGGAAAGTGGACAGTTGCGAACAACTTTGAGGTCCCCGTGTTATTTCGCAGTGTGCACATAACCGGTGAAAACTGTCGCATTCACCAGCACAGTACATTTTCAGCCCGTTTAGAGATTATTACCTGCATGAGTTGTCCCCCGTGCATACACAGACCCGCAGCAAGCATGCATTTTTCGTGGCAGCTTTGTGCTCTGCCACGAAAAATGCGTGCTTGTTGCGGCAAGGGAGACAACTCATACAGGTAATAATCTTTAAAAGGGCTGAACATGTACTGTGCTGGTGAATGCGACAGTTTTCACCGCTTCTGTGCACACTGTGAAATAACAAGGGGACCTTAAAGTTGTTTGCAACTGTCCACCAGTATTTTTGTTTTTTCCTTCTTAGGTATCACTTAGCTCGGCTCGCTCTCGGTAAGCCCGATTTGGACGTCGTCGGAGGGACATAGAGAAGCGATGGACCCGGAACAGGACTGACCCACAGTTGTTTTGGGCCGCTGCTTCAGTGAATAGTGAATACGCATGACCGGTCAGCAATGGGCGACTGCACTCCTGTCGACTGATCAAAAGGGTCGAGCCTTGCCGCAACAAACACGCGTTTTTCGTGCCAGTGCACAAAGTTGCCACGAAAAATGCATGCATGCTGCGGTTCTGTGTATGCACGGGGGACAACCCATGCAGGCAATCATCTCTGAAACAGGCTGAAAATATACTGTGCTGGTGAATGCGACAGAACTCATCGCATCTGTGCTCACTGTGAAATAGCACGTTGATCACAAAGTTGTTCAGAACTGTCCGCTTTCCTTGTCACCGAGCGTTTTGTTTTTTCTTCATAGTAATTAGTTGTCTCGGCTCAGGTCTCGGTTAGCTTCTTTCGGGTCAATACAGAGGGTAAGTGTAGTGAAACCCGATGGTACAGAGTTGGGTCGAGCCCCCACAATTCCTGCGGACAATACAGAAGAAATGATTATCATTCATTCATTCATTCATTCATTCACTTATACCGGCCATTAATGACATTGGCCAAAAAGCTCGGTGAATTATTTTTAGGTTTCCTAATACGCCAACGGAAATGAAAGCAGGGTGTGTATGAAAACCACGCATATGCACCTAATTGTCTTGGTGATAGTGACTTTGAAGATGGCCGCCTGAGTGGGAAGGTTTGTTTTCCAGCAGACAACAGACGGAAGAACACCCACGCAAGAGTGTACTTTTAGCGAGACCGGCAAAGTTGAGCAAGACCAGTATAGCTTAGCATAACCAGCGCATTTTAGCATGACCAGCATAGTGCAGCATGAACAGCAAAGTTGAGCAAGACCAGCGCCCGTATGGAATAGTCGAGGTTAGGGCTTTTAGCCCCGGGTTAGAGTCTAACCTCGAACTAAACTAGCTCTAGGGTTAAATTTTCTGTTGTTTTTTGTTTTAAATCAAGAAGCGGGCCCATTCCAGCAAGGTGCCTAAGCTGTTATAGAAGGATTTTTTTTCTTCCTTTCTTCGCTTCCTTTTTTATTTCATTTTGTTTTGGTTTTCTTTTGTCCTAGTCTGGGTTAGGCCCGTAGCCGTGGGTTAAATTAACCTCGACTTTTACATACGGGCCCTGCATAGTTTAGCATGAACAGCATAGTTTAGCATGAACAGCATAGTTTAGCACGACAAACTTTGTTTAACATCACCTTAGTTCTCACATATTTGTTGGAATAAATGGAATGTATGCAGTGTGGACTTACCAGCTAATCGAACTCCAATGCACATGCAGACTGTTTTGTTTTGTTTTGTTTTTGTTGTTGTTGGGAAAGAACATATTTCAAGAGGAGGCTGGGTTTATTTTTTCTGCAAGGATTGGCTTTCCATATCGGCTCGTTAGAAATGGTAAAAAATTATCATACGAGTTAGTGGTCCGTCCGCTTTATCACATACTACTACTACCACTAATTCAGCCGCTTTATCTCAATAATAATAATAATAATTCAGCCGCTTTATCGCAGTTATGATAATAATAATAATGATGATGATGATGATGTTGATCATGATTAAGTATGTAAGAGGGTTGACTATGCAGCGTGCGCGATCAATGTTTTTCCTTCACTGTTTGCAACGTTTAGTTGATAAAGCAGATCTGAGGGCCTCCCCGTTTCTGTCACGTGGCAGGCACACGCATGCGTAGGCGTCGACTAGGCAACACCAAGTTATTGCCACCACCCCCTCTCCCGGGCTCCAGCCCGTCCGCAGCTACTGATCACCGTCGCTCTGCGGGACGCCGCGGGACCTAGGTTGAGCTGTTACGTAATGGCATAGCGCGTGCCTTCATTAGCTTGCTTTACGTCCTATGGCTTTTGGCCCTTAAGGACAAGTTGTTTCTGGTGTGTGTCTTTGGCTGCTTGGCTGGGCGAGTGTCTTTGGGGTGTGTGAGGGCTGTTTTGCTTAGCTTTGGGCAACGTCAGAGGATCTCTGCTTGGCTCTCAGATGCCTGGTCTGGGTTTGTTTTTCAGTGCCTCAGTTCGGCGCGTGCCAAAGGAAAAGGCGGGAAACAAGGGGAAAGTAACGCTAGCGCTCACGTCCCCTGGACTGAAAATAAGATCCACTCCTACCAAAGGGAGTTACTTTACTCGCGCTAACTATATAGTCCTCACGGCTTTGTGCTGGCGAATTTACACGTGAAGGACTCCAGTAGATGGCATCGTACAGCATTTTTAGCTCTGCTAATCATTAAGGCAGATGGTAATAATAATAACAATAATAATGAGTATTGTATAGGCGCTCTACCCAATTTCATGAATCGGCTCAAAGCGCCGCAAACTGAACCCAACACGTACGCTCACGTGAATCACACACATTCTCTCACACACTGGACATAAACCCATTACAATCACGTGGTGCAAACGGTCAGCTCAGCCATTTAAATTTCGGAATTTTAGAATTGCATTTATTTTTCAAATTTGGTGTGCTGAACATTTCCAAAGCAGAGGGGGAGGAAGCCGGAGTACCAACATGGAATATGGGCGTTTAACCTGAAGCAAGGCACACAAAAATTGAAAAAAAAATGAAGTTGTACCCAGTTAAGGCCTGACCCCCAAGCTTACAATTCAGGACATACACACCGGTTGTCCCTCCCCGGAATGGGGGGGGGGGGGGGGTCGCTATTTCAGGCCAGGCATCACGCTAGGAATTACGAGACAAAGATCTACCGCCGGCCGTTGTGGAGCCGTCCAAATTAACGCCCAATTCTCTCCTACGACCCGGCGTTTATTTCATTGCTATTCTAGTCCCCAGCGGAAAGGACATGTTGCTGACACAGGAAATGAAACGCCTTTGTGGGTCTTTTTGTAAGACCTCGCCAAAACCTCGCCTCCGTTCCATTTCCCACAGTTAGAGAAACCTATGTGCAAAAGTCGGTTATTCCTGCTAGCCCATGTGCAGCCCATGTGCAGATATTCGTGACTTTTAGAAGCACGTGTGTGTGTGTGTGTGTGTGGGGGGGGGGGGGGTTCGGGGTTTAACGTCCTTTTCCACCACATACGGGTGATATCAAAGACGGGGCAACGATGAAAAAGCCAGCACAAATATTTGGCCCCAGCCGGGATACGAACTCACGACCAGAGCACTACAAGTCCAACGCTCTACCATTCGGCCACCCTGGCTCCCCTTTAGAAGCACTAACAAATTAATAATAATAATAATAATAATAATAATGAGGATTTGTCTGGCGCTCAACCTCCTGCTGGAGCTCTCGGCGCCTTGCAATGTTTCATTTGGCCATCTCGACCGTTTTCGGGACTTCGTGGCTTCTCACTTTTAGAGAAATTCGACGTGACTTTCTTTGAGCCTAAGGTCAAGTCCTAAACAGACTGGGACTAGACAAAACTTCTAAAAATAGCCACTAATCAGTGCCGTTTAGTTAGTCCTCAGTCCGCAACCAAATAGCGTTGCTCAGTGCGCGGTACACTTCTGGGGCAACATATAATAATAATAATAATACATTATATTTATAAGGCGCCTGTCTCTGAAGGACAGACTCAGAGCGCACACACCCACACACATACCCACACCACACACACACACACACACACACACACACACATGAACATGGACAGAGGGTCCCAGTTATCTATGGAAAGGCCTGACGGAACAGGTATGTTTTGAGCTGTGATTTAAAGGCTGACAGTGTGGGGACATCACTGAGGGCAGAATGCAGCGAGTTCCAGATTGTCGGGGCGAGGTAGCTGAACGCGCGTTCACCGGTAGTTTTCATATTCCGCAGAGGAACTTTGAGAAGTTTTTCATCAGAGGATCGCAGTCTGCGGGAGGGCTGATAAGTAGAGAGTGCAGCTGACAGATACTGAGGTAAGGATCCGGTAAAATGACGGCAAGCAAGGACGGCAATAATGATATATATACACTGGTCAGAGTCACCACAATGGTATCAGATGTTACACTGTGACCCGAGTAACTGATTCTGATGCACAGATTAATCGCACGCTTACTTTTTCACTTAATCCTCTTCGCTCCGGCCGGAACATAAGGCGCCAACAAATCTCCTCCAGGCGTCTTGGTCTTGGGCAAACCAGCTGAGCTCGTTCATACGATGCAATTCTGCATCAGCCCCCCGGCACGTTACCCAAGGTTAGATGACTTTCTGAATTCTTTGTTGGCGTTTCCGTAGCAAGAAGTTTTTTTTTTTTTTTTTTTTTTCCTGTGGTGGGTTGCTAGCCCAACGCACGGGGAGTCGGTGGCTCAACGGTTTGAGCGTTGGACTCGAGATCGAAAGGTCCCGGGTTCGAATCCCGACAGGGCCAAAATTTGTACAGGCCTTTTTCACGTTGCCCCGCTTCCACTGACTGTGAGCTGGATCTGTTTGTGTAACTTGTCCAACACAGTCAAGGATACATAAAATGTGGCCGACCTGGCAGTCTGACTGGATTGAATAGGTGTTCAGCTGGACTGTACAGTTAGGGTAGCTATTCCCCCCTCCCCATAACCTGCCCCCTAGGGCCGTCTGTAATCATCTCGTTGTGGCGTGGACGATAAACCCCAGCTAACCAACCAACCAACCCAACGCACAACCCTCCTCCTTTCTCATCCTGGGCTTGGGACCAGGTAGTTCGGGCTAACCAATGAGTGTTCGGGGAAGACACATCTGACACACCTGCTTAGGGACCAGGCAACGGCGGAGTTTTAAGCGCACTCGATGACTGAAAAGTTTTCCACACACTGTAAATTGTATGCGTGTCATACATATTGAGACTAAGAAGTTTTTTTTTTCTTTTTTTCTTTCTTTCTTTTTGAGAATCAGGAAGATGGTCCAAACTGAACCGTTTTGGAAGGTTTTTTTTTTGGTTCCTTCCATCATAATCGTCCCTTTGTTTCAATTTTTTTTTCTTATTTTATGTTTACACTTTTTGTTTTTCTTTTTTTAAAACAAATATTATCAGATGTACAGATTCTATATAGAAAATACACAGCAACACCGATTTTTAAACAAGCCACTTTGCGTGCGTGCGTGCGAGCGTGTGTGTGTGTGTGTGTGTGTGTGTATGTGTGTGTGTGTGTGAGAGAGAGAGAGAGAGAGAGAGAGAGAGAGAGAGAGAGAGAGAGAGAGAGAGACTTTAAGTTTAAGTTCACGACTGCCCGATATAACAAGCCCCGGTATTTCGCTCGCTCGCAAATTGCGAAAACAGCTTGCGTAGGCATCATCTTGGTCTTGTTCAAGCGAGCAAAAGATGTTTTGCTCCGTGATTTAAAATTGATTGAAGATCTGACCGGCCCTTTCAGCTGCACGTTCGCCTTTTATGAAAAAAAAGAAGCTTCCTTTCCCCTTGAAGTGTTTCCCAAACAGTATGTTGTCGACAGTACAAATGGGGGCGTATTAATTAATCTTGCAGCGTTCAGCAGCAACAACACTACAGGCACGCACACACGATCGCTCGCTCGCACGCACGCACGGAGCATCAAAGGATCAATGAAGCTTCGATGTTTATCAATGGCAGAGGTAGTTAACTTGGGACGCTCGATTTTCGTACTGAGCGTTTCTAATTCTGATAATAATTAATAATTATGTAGCTACTGAAGTATAAAGTAATAACCGAACACACACAGACACAGACACACAGACACACAGACACAGACACAGACACAGAGAGAGAGAGAGAGAGAGAGAGAGAGAGAGAGAGAGAGAGAGAGAGAGAGAGAGAGAGAATGAATGGCAATTGCAATGACAATGACAATGACAATGACAATAATCTTTATTTTCGAAAGGTAAAAGTTTTGGCAGAAATACCATTCTGGAACCTACTGTTGCTAAACTACGAAAATATGAGCAAAGGAAGGAAAATGTAAAAGCTACAGGAATATAACGGACAAAAAGTGTAAAAACAAATTACATATTTAAAAATCAATGAACACACGCACGCACACGCACACACACACACACACACACACACACACACACACACACACACACACACACACACACACACACACACACACACACAGAGAGAGAGAGAGAGAGAGAGAGAGAGAGAGAGAGAGAGAGAGTTATAATTTGTCACCAGCACGTTACGTCATGTTACACCTCCACCCACAAACCTCGGCAGGCCAACAGGCACACGAGCAAATATTTACAATCGAAATCACAGCTAATGCACACCGTGAAAAACCCTTGTGTCACCACTAGGACCGTTTTAGGCAACAAAACCCGGTCAGGGTAGCGGTCCCCAAATTATCACGTTTCTGTGCTCATTCAGAATCACTGGGTGAGGTTTGAGAGGAGGGAAAATAGGGCCTGTATATGACTCTACGTTACGTAGAATATTACAGGAATCCCGGCAGAGTTTTACCCAAAATAGTCCCTCCGCTTCAAAAGACTGGTTCTTGTTAATTTTCTGCCTGGCACTATTTTCGCGTAGTAAATATGTCCTCTCTGTAATTCGGTTAAACATGTGTGTGTGTGAAGTGGTCAGTGTCGCCAATACAACAATTGAACAAGGGGGATGAGGGAATTTTTAGGGCCGCGCAAGCCACAAAGACTAATTCGCGGCTGACAACAATTGAACAAGAACAGATGGAAGCATGACCGATTGAAAGAGAAATGGGACATTGACCAAAGTAAAAATCAAAACCGGAAGGGAGTTATTAAAATATCTAGGTTCAGTTCAGCTCCAAATAATAATAATAATCATAATAATAATAACTGGACAGGCGCTTTACCCAATTTCATGAATCGGCTCAAAGCGCCGCGAACTGAACCCAACACGCACGCCCACGTGAATCACGCACATTCTCTCACACACTGGACATAAACACATTACAATCACGTGGTGCGAAGGGTCAGCTCAGCTATTTAAGTTTCGGAATTTAGAATTGCATTTATGTTTCAAATTTGGTGTGCTGAACATTTCAAAAGCAGAGGGGGAGGAAGCCGGAGTACCCGGAAAGAACCCCCGACGATCTCTGAGAATGACACCTCTGCGCTCGGATAAGCCCATAGGCACTCCACCCACTCTTCTCATAGGTCTTCCCAGAGGCATGTTTGATACTGTTGCGTCATGACACAAACTGACCGTGGGGGTCGCTATTTTCGCTATAGTTTGGTGTTTCTTTGAAGGACCCTGTTTGGCGGGTGTGCCAGTTTGTTGTGATTTTTGTTGTCACGAGAAAGCTCGATTTTCCTGAATATTTTTTTTTATTTGGTAGGGCAAGGTACATGCCAGGGGGTTGCCAGAGGAAACAAGCTGCCAGTGAGGCTGGGACTTTTTGCACACAAGAGCGGCACAGGTGAATGGATTTAGGTGATGTGGCTTTCTGGCGTAAACAGAAAGTAGACTAGCTTTACTTCAGTGAGGCCTGAGGGGAAAGGGGACATTCATTAAAAACAACAACAACAACAACAACAACAAAACCTCCCGTCAGGTACGTGCCTTTGAATGGTGTGTGCAGTGTAATTTATGTTTCTAGATTGAAGCATTTTTAGGGCACGGTGGGTGGGTGGGAGTTTAACGTCCTTATCCACCACATAAGGGTGATATCAAAGACGGGGCAGCGAGAAAAAGGCCAGCACAAATATTTGGCCCCAGCCGGGATTCGAACTCACGACCCGAGCATTGATAGTCTAACGCTCTACCATTCGGCCACCCCGGCTCCCCAGTATTTTTAGGGGTGACTATGACGCCTGAGGCTTACAAGGAATATATAGGTATTTTGGGGCCTTGTGCATTTGTATTCTTTGACCTGTCTCAATGTTTGTCTGGTTCATAAGGACCTTTTAGGCTGTTTCTACGCCTCTGCACTGCAAGCGTGATGCGCCTTTCGATGCAGTTTGGAAAGAGGCTGATCAGAAAGTGCGTCTTGCAAATCGTACGTGAACATCAGGATCCATGACATAGTTTACGACAAAGACCATGTGAGCCTGCATGGTCGTGCCTGACACCTGTAAGATTGCGCAGAACAGTTAGAACTATGTTGATGTTGTGAATTAGTTTCTACCGTGGGTGGCCGCCCTCGAATTGTACCACTTTTTATACTTCACATTTATTCTCGGATCGTGTCACCGCATACCTTTCCATTAGCGCTTTGCGTCTGTCGGTCACTCCTATGGAGTAAAAATTGACCGTAATAAATTCGCACATGGCAAGACACGTGATCTCTTAAAATGTCCAGGGCCCGTATGTAAAATCTGAGGTTAATTTAATCCACGGCTACGGGCCTAACCCAGACCAGGACAAAAGAAACCCAAAACAAAATGAAATTAAAAAAAGGAAGCGAAGAAAAAAAGACAAAAATCCTTCTTCCCGATTTCTTTCTTCTTTCCTAATTTAAAGCAACAACAACAACAACAACAACAACAACAACAACAACAACAACAACAACAATAACAGAAAAGTTAACCCTAGAGCTAGTTTAGTTAGAGGTTAGACTCTAGCCCGGGGCTAAACTCCCTATTCCCGACTTTTACATGCGGGCCCAGATAGTTCACAACGAAGCCTATAGACATTCCGATGACCTGAAAATACCGAAAGGTGTCTAAGTTGTCTATATCATTACCAGAGGCATTGCCTTTTAACAGACAAAATACGGTTTTTTTGTCCGATCGTGGTGTACCTCCTTTTCACGTGATGCGGTTTTACGGAGGGGTCAGTTCCCGGCCAGCCCTGTCCATCCGTTACCACCAGCACCAAAATGCTGACAGGAATCAACAATATTATTGCCTTTTATCCAGTGTCCATAAAAACAACAACAACGTACAGACATGCCAACTATAGGCACATTTAATTAGTACGTGGTGTTATTGTTATATATTATCATTACCGGGAAATCCGGACCCCCCCCCCCACCCCCCCCCCCTCCGAATGCGTGGGAGGGAGAGGTGGGAGCTGGGGGGATGGATGATGGTTAGGAATTCAACTAAAATCAGATGGAAAAGGAAACGGTAATGACTGCGAAGTGGTTACAAGTTAAGCAAAAAAAAGCGACATAAAAGGGACAGAAACTACTTAACTTTCACAAAGGACGGCACGGGTCAACGTTTCGGCTTTCGCCTTCCTCAGGACACAAACAAATGGGACATAACTTCATCAAACAAAAGGTAACTCTGCAGACGTACTGACATACAGTACACGGCGCGGGGAAAAAATGAAATGAAACGGTGGGCGAGAAAAGGACCAGAAAACAATAGTAAAAACATCACAACACCCATCCTTTCGTGACAGAAGACCATGGACTGTGTGTGAAAAAAAAAGTGGGGGAGGAACGAACAGAAAAAAAACCCAGTAAAAAATAGCTAAGACATCACAACACCCATCCTTTGGTGACATAAGACCATGGACCAAAAAAAAAAAAAAAAACCCAAACCAAAACCAAACCACTAATCATACCAATACAGAGAAGACAGCACGTGTTTTACCGCTTTACAAACAAAATTCACAAGTTTTTTTTTTCTTCTTTTTTTTTTGGGGGGGGGGGGGGGGGGGGGGGGGGGGGGAGGGGGGTGGTGGGGGGAGTAAATGCGGTATTGTTGCGGAGGCACATAGCTCCATGCACGAATCACAAAATGCGAATGCAGCGCTTTCACTGTTTCACGTCTAATGGTTTATGATGTGGAAACATGATCACTCTGATAAGCACGTCCGGTCCAGTGATGCGCTTTGCTTGAGTGGTATTGCCTGATTTTCTGATCTGGAAGGTGAAGCGAGAGTCACGTGTAGATGGTAGATTGTGACCAATAGCATCCTTTCGTCTGTTTGGCCCATTTCCCCGAGGGAGGTGGACTGACAAAAATAGCCGTTTACGTAGGTGAAGAGCCGTTTGGTTTTGGTGAGCGCGTATTTAAAGGTCTGCAATATCAACAAAAGCCACAAACTGTGTGTAATTAAAAACACACACACACAACCCCCCCCCCCAAAAAAAAAAAACAACCAAAAAAACCCCAAAAACCCCCAAAAACAAAACAAAAAAAAAAAAACACCAAAAAAACAAAACCCCCAACAAAAAAAAAAAAAACACAACCTAACAGACTGAGGCACTGAAAAACAACCCAGACCAGGCATCTGAGAGCCAAGCAGAGATCCTCTGACGTTGCCCAAAGCTAAGCAAATCAGCCCTCACACACCCTAAAGACACTCGTCCAGCCAAGCAGCCAAAGACACATGCCAGGAACAACTTGTCCTTAAGGGCTAAAAGCCATAGGACGTAAAGCAAGCTAATGATGATGACTGCACAGCTCAGTTTGCGATTTGACACTGACCGAGAAAGATGGCAGTGGCAAGTCTTCTCGTGCAGCACATTACACACGCTAGACACTGTAGCGATGTGTCTCCCTCACTGACCAAAAGCACATTGACCAAACTCACGCTCTGGTTTTATAAGGGTCTCCGAAGCGCTGAAAACTCTGCAACTGTGACAGAGTTGCCTGCATAATACAAAGTCGCAAGAGTCGCAGTTAAAACACACACACACACACACACACACACACACACACACACACACACACACACACACACACACACACACTGTTCGCGGCTTTTTGTCGAGATCGCAGACCTTTAAAGCTATTGGCTCAGTGATGGACTGGGTACTGCCCCCGGACGACCATAGAGTTAAAATAAATGTCATGTGCTTTGGACAACACTTGACTGATCGTTTGGAGCTGTTTTGGTGGTGTCTAGCATCATACCACTTAGGCACAGGCACAATTAGACAGCCTCTCATAGGCTGCAAACAGAAGCTCTCCCACAACCCCCCCCCCCCCCAAAAAAAAAAGAAGAAAAAAAAAACAAAAAACAAAACAATACACAACAACAACAACAAAACAAGCAACCCCCCCCCCAAAAAAAAAAAAAAAATGAGAGAACAACACCCCCCCCCCAATAGAAAACAACAACAACAAAAACACAAAACAACCCCAAATCAACAACCAAAAAACCCTCCCCCACCACTCCCCCTTTCCCCCCCAAAAACAACAACAACAACAACAAAAAACCCCAACAACAACAAAACAACAACAACAACACCGCCAAAACAACAACAACAAAATAAACAAACCCAAAAACACCCCCCCAAAAAAACAACAACAACAAACAAACAAACAAACAAACAAACAAACAAACAAACAAACAAACAAACAAACAAACAAACAAACAAACAAACAAACAAACAAACAAAAAACCTCAGCTCCTGCAGCAGTCTTTGTCACACAGCTAAACAAGAGAGTATGTGGTCGTTGAAGTTCTCTTTGTTCGCACGGCCGACAAACCTCACCTATCTGCATTTCCAACTCTTCTCACTTTAGATAGACTAGTGACCCTTTCCAGCGTGCAGGCGCACTCACAGGGACAATTACTCCAACACTTCCTCCTAGTGTTTCCCAAGTATACAGATGCTCGAAACGCAACAGTCAACAAACTTTCCTGTCAGTATAAACACACAGATCTACTTCTTCATGGCAACACTGACCTTCCATTGTCAGTTAACGTACATATTTTTCACACAGTTCTAGAGTTTATCACACTTTTGGCACGTTTTTCTTAGCCACATAAATAAATACATACTATGATCGACTGTAGCAGCTGACCGCCGTTGATATGAAAATGCTCAGGGACAAACTGAGACCTCCCCCTCCCCTCTCTCTCCTATAATTCGTGAACCACCGTCGCAAAGGTTGCTTTAATTGAATTTGTATTGAGCTTGTCATAAGTACGTCTTGTTTATGCTCACACGGCTATTCTGTACTTTCTCCAGTGCAGCAAAATAAATCTGTTTAAACCAAAGTGTTATGTTTAAAACCTAGAAATATCGAAGGGTGTTCTTTTATTTCATTATCATGAGGACACCTGTACAGGTTACAACTTTACCAGTGGCCATTTATATGAACCATTCTTTCTGAATCTAGGAACATGCAACTCTCATTCTCACTACTCACGGGGGAGCCGGGGTGTCCGAATGGTAGAGCGTTGGACTTCTAATGCTCGGGTCGTGAGTTCGTATCCCGGCTGAGGCCAAATGTTTGTGCTGGCTTTTTCATCGTTACCCCGTCTTTGATATCACCCGTATGGAAAATGACGTTAAACCCCCAAACACCCACCCACTCACTACCCACGTATTTTTGGATTTTGGGTCTAGAGTTTGTGAAAACAGCCGAAGATCACACACACACCCAACCTCTCACATAATCCATCAGAGATTATACGTTTACTCGTCAACACCGAACTAATTCAGATAATGGATTTACAATCTGTAAATCTGAAATCTCTCGAAAGAAGCCGCAAATACGGAAAGCAGCTGCTCGGGGTGAAGTGCGTAACTGAATGCCCGTGATTATTTCAGTCGTAGTTTCTTCGTTACACAACTTTGCTCAATATTTTAAAAATGACAGAATCTGTATTCGGGTTTCCGCCTTGGACACACCAGTGTGGGCGTAGGGAGGGTTGTGCAGGTGGAGCATAAAACCTGTGCACAATGGGTGTCCATCCAAGAATAACAACACAAGATACAGCCACAAATAACAACAGAAATATTGGAATGGCCATGTCCAGCTTCAACAAACTTTTACGACGAAGGTTGGTTGGTTGGTTGGTTGCTTGGTTGCGGATTTAACACATTTCGTACCGCGCACGTGTATCTCACGTTCTTGACTCTTTTTCGATTTTGACCCTGTATGCAAAAATCGGCAAGATTAACGGTTCCTAAACGGCTCTTATTATGACTATAACCAAAGTGCAACACTTCCACCAAGCCAAACGTGTATCCATGCAGACACGAATTAATTATTATTTTTCTTAGTGAGGCCACTGGTGCAAAACCCCAAACTTACTCGGTAGGAATTGCGTTAACATCCTTTTCCACCACATAAGGGTGAAACTAAAGACTCTCTCTCTCTCTCTCTCTCGTAGCTCTAATTTATTATAATTACTGCCACTACAATACCGTTAACATGCGCTTGTTCCACCGCTGAGCATTATTATAAGCGATGCTTGTTCATGCTCAGTAATTGTTCACTTAGCACAAATTGTATTGCAATAAAGCTGTTAAAACCAAGCTAAAGACGGGGCTATAAGGAAAAAGGCAGCACACAGTTTTGGCTCCCAGCCCAAATTCAATCTC
This sequence comes from Batillaria attramentaria, assembly GCA_018292915.2. Classification (NCBI taxonomy): domain Eukaryota; kingdom Metazoa; phylum Mollusca; class Gastropoda; family Batillariidae; genus Batillaria; species Batillaria attramentaria. Next base: position 980,420 of record JACVVK020000187.1, on the reverse strand, counting down.
ACGACCCGAGCATTGAAAGTCCATTGTTCTACCAGCACGCTGATTCCATCTCCCCTGCAACACAAACGAAAACGGTTTATGCTAGTCAGAAATAACAACAGGAATATTGAAATGACCATGTCCGACTTGTGTTAACAGGTTACAGACCAGTATTAGCTTCCGGATCATGTAGTAAGAACTACGCTAAATATAGTACAAAGTCTTTGCCCCTTTTAAAATTTGTGAGCAGAGTAAAACATGGCAATCTGGTGCTTTTTGTTGGTTTGTAAACAAGTTTCATGCCAGGTAATGGTAAAATTAGAGAAAAATGAAGCTGACTTGTGGACTATTTGTATTCATGCGCGGCTGGCACAGGAGCCAGCAGACGACCGTGGAATGAGGGAGTATGTGGTCGCTGCCAACATTGCCAAAAAAACCGGAATAATCGAATTTGTTGAAATTTATTCTACACATGAACCTATGGCTGCCTGATTTTTGTGATTTTTTGGTGAATTTTAAAGCATTTCTAGGGTGTCATCTGCAACCTTATGTGTAAGATGAATATATAGCGTTTTCCTCCAAAAACGCATCTCTGGTACGTAGCCCAAACTGTTGTCATGGAGGACCAGCTGTTTCTTGCTGCGTCATTGACCCGTTTCCTGTAATAGTGTCCGACTTACCGTCCCTGAATGTACGATATGTGACTGCGAGAAATGTCCCAGGAAAGCTTTCTGTTTCCGTCCGACAGTGGTTTATTTCTATTGTCAGATCAGCCAACGGGTTTCGTCAGCAGACCATTCTGGGAAACACGCTAATTACACAGACTGAATGAATCGGTCGAAACTCTGCCAGTCCATTGCTCCTATCCAATGAACGCAGTCGATGGTTTCCAAATAACATGACGTCATTTGACAGTTGGAACGCCAGCAAACGCCCCCAAGGGTAAGGCATAAGCGTGCCCAATAATTAATTATGCAAGTTGTCACCGGGAGCAAATGTCCATGCAGTGTGTTTGCATAACTGACCAATAATGCATCATGCGCCCGGATACACACTGGCATCGTTATTTCGATGTGTCCAATAATTGTTTGTTTTGTGTTTAAACACATGCAAGCTTATATCCACCAAAAAACCCAACAAAAACAAAACATAAACGCACACATACACGAACAGACACCATAATTTTAAATACTGGAAGAAGATTGTACATCCTTTAATCAACTGTCCATTATAACGGCACACACAGTCAGCATATTTCTGTACGATGCATGTCTGTTATTTAAAAAAAAAAAGAAAAAGAAAAGGTGTGTCCAATTTTACACTCGCGAAACTGGCCCAGGACGTGAAGATGAGACGTTCCGACCGCCAACCGAACAGCTCGAGTTCTGAAACAGCGTCAATTAATCTCCAGAACATTAGTCGTCATTCGATGATTTGTTAAAAGGTTCCTTTTTTGGGAAGACCGTTATTTGTATCCGGCTGCCGACCATTCTTCGTCGGCTCCACACTGGACACACCCACATTACGCATCCTCATCTCTTGACAGGGGAAGACCCCCCCCCACCCCCCTTGGCATGAACCGTTTACAGTCGCACATTTCTTAATCTCGTGCGTGGATCTTGCCGATATTCGCGTCAAACATTACTGTGTAGATTCCTTGAAGGTGGTCCTCCGGGATGTTCCCCCTGACAGCATCTTTAGCTTCTTGAAAGAGTCAAATCTGTTCTATAAAATTAGACACCTCAAGTAATACGGACCATCCTCGACCTCTATATGTTCGATGTACAAAGAAGTGAAACCGGATAAACCGGACCATTTAAACCGGATAGATTTTTAAAAAATATATATTTACACCTTGTTTTATTGTCTTCCTTTTTATTTTAATCTGGCGAAGGACCTTGATTAGCCGCGAAATAGTCTTTGTTGCTTGCGCGGCGTTAAGCACTAAATAACTAACTAACTAACGGCTTCCGATACGTTTGGCGGAAAAGATTTATACTGGCTGCAACAGACATGGCACATTTGTTGTTTTGGCTGTTGATAAAGGCTGACTTTTCTTTTTTTATATGCTTTTCAGACAGGCGTCTCCAGATATATCTTCAAATCACTTTATGTGCCTTTCCTTTAAAAAACACATGTACAGTAAGTATGACCAGCCCCTCCAACTACCCCACCCCCCTCCCTCCACCCGCAAACAGTATGGTTCTGGGAAGACAGAAGACAGTCCATGTTGCAGCTTGCTAACTTGGATCCTTTCAACGGAGCACCCGTTGATTTGTTTTCGTGCACATTGTGGACTCCATGCTGTAAATAGTACACTACAAGGGAAATAAACAAATACATAAATTCATTGACAAAGGAAGTGGGATGGTACGTGCTTGCACGTGAAGAAGACATCAGAATTTTTGTAGACTGAGATCTCAGTGGCATGGCACGAAAAAACAAAACAAAACAAAACACTGGGTCTCCCACTTTTTCTGTCGCGAACACGAGTCTCGAGGACGGTTTTCCATTTTGGGAGAAATGGTGGTTTGTGTCCAGAATGAGAGGCTGAAACCTATATTCTCCGTCAGATAATCGGACTAGAAAAATATATGATGTTGCGTGGGCGACCGATCTTCACTCAGGCGTCTCGTAAATTGACGTAATTCTGTTGCTGGTCTAGCCTGCGGTGAGTCCTCCTCCCCTCTCCCCCCCCCCCCTCCCGACTTGTCCCTCTGTGTGGGCGAGTCTCGGCTGAGCGGCGCCTGCATCTCCCCAGGGACAGAGTCCGATTAATCGGGTTTAAAAGCCAGCAGTCGGGCACGGGGAAATCCAGGGCCACAGTTGGACACTTGCAGATGCACTCAAGGAAGAACAGAGGGTGCGTGGGTGGGTGGGTTGGTAAAACGTTTATTCTGCAAGGGGTTTCACCACGTGACTTGAAGGTCTACGAGGAGAACGGGGTATACGAGTAGCAGGCATCTGTTGTTGGCGAAAGCTGCCAAAATAACATTTCCGCAGAAAAGTCGACAAACTAGTTGGCACTTTTCTGCAGGAAATCGTTTTTCATTGAAAAACCTGTAGAAACATACCCACCCCCCCCCCCCAAAAAAAAAACAAAAAAAAACAAAAAACAAAAACAAAAACAAAACAAAACAAAAACAAACTGTTATTTTGTCACCCCTCGCCAGTGTTTTCTGCAGAAAAGTCGTTTTCTTTTTTCTACAGAAAAGTTAGTTTATGCATAAAACCCCTGCTATTTCCGTTTTTTGCCGATGTTTCTGCAGAAAATACATGGTTTTCTGCGGATTGCCGATTTTTCTACAAAAAAAGTTGCTATTTTGGCACCTTTTGCCAATGATAGATGCCTTCTCCTTGTATTTTCCATTCTTCTCGTAGAGCTTCAAGTCCCGTGGGGGAGCCCGGGTGGCCGAATGGTAGAGCGCTGGACTTCTAATGCTCGGGTCGTGAGTTCGTATCCCGGCTGGGGCCAAATATTTGTGCTGGCTTTTTCATCGTTGCCCCGTATGTGGTGGAAAAAGACGTTAAACCCCCAAACACCCACCCACCCACCCTCAAGTCACGTGGTTCACCCCCGTGGCCGGGGTTTCTTTTTTTTTTTTTGCCCTGGCGGGGCTGGGATCGCAAATTCTGGATCTTTCTTCCGATTTATTGTCTCCCTGAGTGCAGGCCCATGCTTGTGTAGGGTGGGTGGGTGTTTGGGGGTTTAACGTCCTTTTCCACCACATAGGGTGATCCATGCTCATGTAACTCTCTGCTGACAAATCAATGTGTCAGAGGCAGTGTCTGCTATCGTACCACTTAGACACTGCACAGTGACAGAAACTCACAGGTGGACACTGAGTTAAGAGTTGGCTTCAAGCGGAGCGACTATCGAGGAGTCAGAGTTGCGGGCAACGGTGGAAAAGGACGTTAAACCCCCCACCCACCCATCCACGCCGTCTTTGCTAAGCCAACTTATGTTTTCGAACAGTTTCGCTCGTGAGTGCGCCTGTACACTCGAAATATTTTATCTTGATTAGTACAGCTCTTAATGCGAGACAGTGTTGTTTATACTTTGCGCGAGCGGTCACGGTCGAACATTCAAAGTCTGCGACTGTTGTTACACTACTGGAGTGCTCAGTGTGGTCGCCGCGTCGTCAAGTACGCTTCTGTTGGCTCAGTACTAAAGGTCGCACGCCGTGTGTGTGTGTGTGTGTGTGTGAGAATGTGTTTGGACCTGATGGACGATTTTCTCTATCGTTTTGTTTCCTGTAGTTTAGTGCATAATTTTCTGTTTTGATTTATCTTTTAATTTTTTTTCTATTTTAATATTACCATTCTTTAAAAAAAAAAAATAGTAGATAGTCTCTGTAGCATTAGCAACGGCAAGTGTGCGATTTTCTGTCGAAACTTTTAGCGTTGATAAATAAATCATCATCATCATCATCATCATCATCACCATCATCATCATCATCATCATCATCATCATCACCATCATCCTCAATGCCAGTATTACAGACGCTGTCACTGTCCAGGTGTTTAAGTGGTGTGATGACAGACACCACGAAAACATCTCAGAACAATCCCCTGCAAGCGGGACTGGCAGCATCAATGAAAGCTAACCTAGTCCACACACGATCGATTAGAGTGATCCGAAACTTAGGGAGAAAAAGACCACTGGACAGATAATTATCTGCTGCGTGTTGCGTGCTTTTGTCGTGATGAAAATGCTGGTTATTTTTTTTAACCACCTCTCGTCAACCCGGAGCCCTGATTAATAAGTTCTGAACGAGGGCGCAGCTGATTGACTGAAAAAAAAACCCCAAAAAAAACAAAAAACAAAAACAGAAGCAAATGAAGCAGACGTTTGGCATATGTGCATGGAGTAACTTTGGAAAAACAACAACAACAACAAAAAACACGTTTCTTGCGTAGAATTGTGTTCTGCCCGTGCAGTCAGAGCTCGACTAAAGGTTAATGCTGAATAGACAGACCGTACTGAATACAAAGCCGGCTTGCATTTCGCTTTTACTGTGCCCGGGAGGACATGCCAGTCTTTCATTGCGCGTCTTTCTTTACAACGATCCTGAAAATTGAAATACGGGTTTCTTCGGGGGTGGGGTGGGGTGGGGTGGGGTGGGAGGAGAGAGAGAGAGAGAGAGAGAGAGAGAGAGAGAGAGAGAGAGAGAGAGAGAGAGAGAGAGAGAGAGAGAGAGAGAGAGTAATTCAATGGGGTAGGGTGGATGGGAAAGTTTTTTTCCTTGACACTGAGAATATAAAAACGGAGACCCATGCGTGTCATGAATCTGTGGAAGACAGAAAAACTTCTAAAATAACTGTGAAAGAAGATGTCATTTAAATATATGCTTTTAAGATCTGCTGGTTGCAAGTGAGAAAAAAAAAAAAACAACCATGTTAGATGCAGTCTGTGTGCGGAAGCAAATCTTCGCCAACAATTACTGCTCCAAGTGCCAGTGTGCCTTACAAACGCATCTCTCCTCTGAATGAAGCATCCTCTTGGGGCAATCACACGCAAGAACAAAATCAAAACGGCACGTACTAAAAACCAAAACAAAAAAAAACAAAAAAAAACAACAACAACAACAACAACAACAACAACAAAAATATTTCTTTCTGTTTGGCTTTGCAGATTATTTTTTTAACATTAGGCAAATTATACCACCGCAGAGTTTGTCCCTGGAGGACATTTTTAAAGAGACAAATTTACAACTATACTTTTGTTAAAATAATGAGGGGAAAAAATTACCATCATTATTTTTCACTTACTCTTGACAGTCGAATTGATACGAATCTGAACTGTAAATGCCTAAGGTTTAAATGTGAATTCCATTTCCGTCTTTGAGCTTAAAAATCGGAACAAATTTTGACCCTTAGTGGATTCAAACCACAACCCTCCAGTCAAGACTCGGGAGCCTGGATAGCCAGATGGTAGAGCGTTGGACTTTCAATGCTCGGGTCGTGAGTTCGAATCTTGGCTGGACTGAGCCAAATATTTGTGCTAGCTTTTTTTTTTCCTTGCCCCGTCTTTGATATCACCCGTACGTGGTGGAAAAGGACGTTAAACTCCCAAACTCTCACCCATCCAGTCAAGAGTCCAAATTCCTTCCAGCCCTCTGAGCTGTCCTGAAGCCCCTTCTGAGTGAAGACAGAGAGAGGAGACGTGTCGTTGTGACGGGGACGTGCTAGTCCGGTAAGCAACCACGGGTGTCTTCCCTTTGCCTGAGAACCAAACGACCCAACTGTTGTGTCAGCGACCACAGTGAGAAGAACGTTTCTAAATTGTCTACGTGCCCTTAGTCACGACTGTGGTAGAGGTAAAGGAAGGGGGTGGGGGGCGGGGAGGGGAGGTGGGGGGGGGGGGCGGAGAGAGTGGAGGGGAAATAATTATGGGACATTAAACCTGCCAATTCTGACCCTACGTGCTGTGGGCCACGATTAGGCCGGTGCCCGGGTCAGTTTCATGCCAGACGTCACGTCCACTGCATCCATGTCCTGTTGAACGGGATTATTCCATAGATCTACAGTCTTCACAAAAAGTTAAGGACCAGTCAACATAATGGGTGAGCAGGGTGACAGTTTTAATAAATCAGAAAAAAATAAACGAATAAATTTTTTCCCGTAAAATTCGGTAGCAAGGTTAAGGGGTAATTAGTGAACATGGCGACCACTGTGTGGATGGCACATGCGCGTCACACAGCATGCTTGGCGCGTGTGAAAATCTGCAATTTCGGCAAAACTAGACCGAGTTTCAGTGTTCAGTGAGCGATACCTGGGGCTTTCTGCACGGCAAAAATGAGATGCAGGTCAAAGAATACATCCCTGGTTATGAACTGTGCTCATTTGTTTGCCTACATAAGCCGCCGTTTCAGCGATGTTCAGCACTACACCAGCATGCCACCACGACAAAAGTTGAATGATATTTGCAAGTGGTCCTTAACTTTTTGTGAAGGCTGTATGCTAAGCCAGCTTATGGTTTCGAACAGTTTGTACGCCTGTACGCTCGAAATACTCTATCTTGATAATCAGTACAGCTCTTCATGCGATACATTGTCTAATGCTACAACTGATATGCTCACAGATCGTTCGGGGAGCCGCGGTGGTCGAATGGTAGAGCGTTGGACTTCCAATGCTCGGGTCGTGAGTTCGAACCCCGGCTGGGGCCAAATATTGTGCTGGCTTTTTCATCGTTGCCCCGTCTTTGATATCACCCTTATGTGGAGGAAAAGGGCGTTAAACTTCCAAACACCCACCCACCCACCCTCACAGATCGTTCTGAGGTGTTTTCGTGGTATCGATCAGTCACACCACTTGGACACCTGGGCCCGTATGTAATAGTCGAGGTTAACGCTTTTAGCCCTGGGTTAGAGTCTAATCTCGAACTAAACTAGCTGTAGGGTTAATTTTTTTTTTTTAAATCAAGAAGCGGGCCCATTCCAGCAAGGTGCCTAAAGCCGTTATAGAAGGATTTTTTTCTTCCTATCTTCGCTTCCTTTTTAATTTAATTTTGCTTTTGGGTTTCTTTTGTCCTAGTCTGGGTTAGGCCCGTAGCCGTGGGTTAAATTAACCTCGACCTTTACATACGGGCCCTGGGCAGTGACAGCGTCTGTAATGCTGGCACTGAGCCAGCAGAAGCGTACTCGATGACGCGGCGACCACACTGAGCGCTCGAGTAGTGTAACCATAGTCGCGGAATTTGAATGTTCGACCGCTGGAGCAAAGTGTAAACAACGTTGTATCGCATTAAGAGCTGCACTTATTGTCAAGAGAATATTTTGAGCGCACAGGCGCACTCACGAGCGAAACTGTTCCAATAATAAGTAGGCTTAACGGCGGTGAAATTAGCCCGTTTAAAAAAATGCCACCAAAAATGAGGTTTAAAAAACAAACAAACCAGACTTCATGATATTCTTCATCCAGTAAGCAATCTAATGCTCGGGTCATGAGTTCGTATCCCGGCTGGGGCCAAATATTTGTGCTGGCTTTTTCATCGTTGCCCCGTCTTTGATATCACCCGTATGTGGTGGAAAAGGACGTTAAATCCCCAAACACCCACCCACCCTCCAGTAAGCAAACGGATAGATTTAAAAAAAGTGCATAAGTACTCTGCTGTAGTGAGTCCCATTTTTCGACGCTGGGCATACATGGGTTATCCTAACCCTCCAGACACCAATCCACCCACCCACATCCCAGCTGAACGCCTGCTTGTGCCAAACGAGTCGATTATTACGAAGAACTGTACGGACTAGGGCCAGCCTCAAGCAATCTTGTTTAGGATAACTGAATCAGTGAAACAGTCAGTCCTAATCATCAGGCCACAGGCAAAAGACAATCGCAGCCTATTCCCGGGGGACACATATTGGCTGGACAAGATCGTGACGGAACAATTTCTGGCTGCAACATCTGTCAGAGAATCTTGCTTTGTGTTAGAGTGCTGCAAAACCCAAACAGCGGTAGTAGTCATTCTGGAGACGAGGGTGGATGTTTAAGGGTCTAACGGCTTTTATGGGTGATATCAAAGACGGGGCGACGAGAAAAAAGGCCAGCACAAAGATTTGGCTTCAGCCGGGAATCGAACTCATGACCTCAGCATTGAAAGTCCAATGCTCTATCGCTTGATCCCAGCTCCCCTACTGGACACGATAATTATTTTTCTGCATATGAATCGCCTTATCCTGAGTAGCGGTTATAAACGCTTTCATGTGTGATCGTGAGTTCGAATTCTAGCTGAGGCCAAATATTTATGCTGGCCTTTTTCTCGTTGTCCCGTCTTTGATATCACCCTTACGTGGTGGAAAAGGACAAACTCCCAAACACCCAGCCACCCGCTTTCATATGTAATCTTTTCAAGGGAAGCCACTCTGATGTAAAGAATGCGATTGTAGTATGACTGAGGTACAAGGCAACCAAACTCAGGATTTACCGTTCACTTGTTTTGTTTTGTTTTGAAAATTGCAGAACTGGGAACGTACGAAGAAAATGAAGCCGATGTCTGCCGTGCAATCGTGCTTTTCATTTTCACGTCCCCCCTTCTCTCTCTCTTTTTCTTTTGTAGCAACAGCATATTGAAAATTAACCATTGTATGGCTAAATCTTTTCCGTTGAAAATAAAGTTCGTTCGTTCGTTCGCTCTCTCTCTCTCTCTCTCTCTCTCGTATGTGGTGGAAAAGGACGTTAAACCCCCAAACACCCACCCACCCCCTCTCTCTCTCTCTCTCTCTGTATGTGTGTCTGTGTCTGTTTCCCTTTCGGGAAATTAGGGCTGCTACGCCACCCACATCCTCCTCGAGGGACCTGGAGAAAACCCCCAAAGAGTAGCCCAGCGCCAGGACCACGAGTGCTGTCCCTAGCTCGCCTTGTGAATGGTGCGTTGGATTCGCCAATACGCGCGATGCCTGGGCTCCACAGAGACACAACACCGTAATGGGTGGCCGCAGAAGGCAAATGCTTACAGTATCGGCAATAACAACGTATTATGAGAAAATTCTTTTGCTATATCCGGATCTTTTGGGGATGTCTGTTTTTCATCAGGAACCGAGGTTAAGAACTGAGGTTAAGAACTGAGGTTAAGAACTGAGGTTAAGAACTGAGGTTAAGAACTGAGGTTAAGAACTAGGTTCACTAACCGTTATTTCTGCTTTAGTGTCTTTTTGGGTTTGTCTTTATGTTTAAAAAAAATAAATTCATACACAATTTTCCATTTATTAAATAATAACCAAAAACAAAAACGAACAAACAAACAAAAAACAACAACAAACAATAACAACAACAACAAAAACACGCACACACCAAACCCTCCCTTCTGCCTATATTGTAGCAATAACGTCTGTATGTGTTTCGCCGGGTATGTTACCATGTCCAGATTTTGTCTAGCCCTGGTGGCGCAAGGGTATTGACAAGATCAAGCGATGAAGGGGTTGACGAGTGGCAGGGCAAGCAAGGTGCGTCTTTCAGCCACGTTAGCCATATACAGTTAGCGTTCTTGTTCTCTAATAATTATGGAGAATGTCACGGTTAGTGGTGAGAATAGTAGAACTGCTGCTGTTTCTTCGGCTGGGTATTGCTTCCTCTCTCCCAGCCCCCCCCCCCCCCAACGCCCCCCCCTTCTCTCTCTCTCTCTCTCTCTCTCTCACACACACACACACACACACACACACACACACACACACACACACACACACACACACACACACACACACACACACACACACATGCGCGCACGCAAGCTCTCTCTCTCTCTCTCTCTCTCACACACACACACACACACACACACACACACACACACACACACACACACACACACACACATTCACATATACACACACACATGCGCGCACGCAAGCTCTCTCTCTCTCTCTCTCTCTCTCTCTCACACACACACACACACACACACACACACACACACACACACACACACACACACACACACACACACACACACACACACACACACACACACACAAGACAAAGACGTGTACAATGTTACTTTATAACTCTGTAAATGCACCCACAAACTCAACACCAAAAAAGAGGAAGATGATCTAAGCACTTATATAAGAGAGAAAATAAATGTGCGATGTCGCAAAAAGGTACACCACGACGAATGTGGTACACGTAATCTTGTGTGCGGGAATCAAATTATGCAGAACAGTTAGAGGGTGAAAATGAAAAGGAGACCACATATCCGTATCAGCCGACTGCCCGAGTTCCGATTTTACACACACACACACACACACACACACACACACACACACACACACACACACACACACACACACACACTACTTTACCAAATGGAGAAAGATGATGTAAGCAAAAAAAAAAAAAAAAAAACAGGGAAAAAAATTCGCGATGCCATAAAACAGCTCTAACAAATGTGGTACTGCATGTCATCTTGATTACGGAAATAAAATTAGGCGAGAACAGTTACAGGCTGAAAATGGAAAGGAGGCCACATACTCCCACGAGTGACTGCAGGTCAGCAACATAACACACAGGTCAAACAGGTCAGCAACATAACACACAGGTCAAACAGGTCAGTCCCGCTACTGTCTATTTTCCTGCGTCCGACAATTTACAGACGCGGTCAAAATGTCAAGAAAAGGAAAATCGTCATCATACTGCTGCCCAAACATTCCAGCACTATTATTGTTTATTAACCGTAGCGATACACATTTGGTAAGGATATTATTGAGCTCTTGATACATTGCCGTAAATAAACATTATAATATAATATGTAAAACATTATGATTTGTATCATAACAAAACACAAAAAACAACTATACAAGCAAACAAACAACCACCAACATCAACAACAACAACAACAACAACAACAACAACAACAACAACAACAACAACAACTACAACTACAACAACAACAACAACAACAACAACAACAACAACAACAACAACAACCACAACAACAACAACAACAACAACAACAACAACAACAACCAAAAACCCAACCGAAACAAAAAAACACACCAAACGAAACAACAACAAATAAATACCAAAACATCATAAATCAACAGCGACAACAAAAAGGCTTGAACATTACGTACTATTCGCTCACTTACAGAAATCAGTCACTCTCGATAAATGATTTAAACCTTGCTTACATGGCGGTTAAGCTCATATTTTATTTAGAGTCTAATTTTTGACGCTGTCGAAACTACGTGCAATTACCTCCACAGGGAATAAACAAGCTAAAACAACAACAACAACAACAACAACAACAACAACAACAACAAACAAACCCAAAGAAGGGTGCGACTTACCTACCCGATTTTTTTCTCTCACAAATCACAGAGTCAGAAATCGAATGAGAAACAGGTCGAGTGCAGGTTTTTGTTTTGCATGAAGAGTCTTCTCTGAAACTAGGTTTTGGTTTTTGTTGCCCGCCCACGCCAGTCAGATATCAAAGACAGCGAGGAAGGGCGGAGAACAGTTTTGCGTGACTGTGTCGCATCCGTCTAGGCTGGGGAATGACCTTCTCCACAACAGACACATCCATTCCGCAGATAAGTTTTTGATACATATATTTTTGACCTGCAGGTCTCAATACGATGCTGTGTCCCTTCTGGCCAGAAGAAGAAGTAGAAGAAGAAGGAGAAGAAGAGGAAGAAGAAGAAGAAGGAGAAGAAGAAGAAGAAGAAGACGACGAAGAAGAAAAGCAAGAAGAGGAAGAAGAAAAAGAAGAGGGGTAGGGGTGGGTGGGTGGGTGTTTGGGTGTTTGGGGGTTTAACGTCCTTTTCCACCACATACGGGTTGTCACGGATGCGTGACTTAGGGTAAATCATGTGCTGTTATGATTTCCTTATGACGGGGTGGTATGATTTCCGTATGCATCGTAACTATGTTCTGTGTGGCACACGTGCTTTGTTTTCTGCACGGGCCACGCATGTATCCCTTGGTGAAGGTTTTACACGGGACATTTGTGGATAATATGCTGACCTGTCCGTTTACCTTGTTAAAGTCGATACAGGTAACCCGTTTTACACGTGATGCAGGTGTATCCTGTGCGATACTCACCCTATTCGCCCTAACAGTATAAAAACCATTGCTATTCACTTGCTATTCGCATTTGGCCCGGTAGTACCGACACGGTTGTTCCAGAGATGGCACGAATTTTCGTCCGTGGTCTTCTAAGGTCTACCGTCTGTAACCCCTCGCATCTTGCATATGGAGGTAAATGGTTCATATCTGTTATTTCCCGTATTAGGTTTCAGGTCAGCTATTTTCTCTTGTGTAGATATTACCAACGGCCAGGAAGTTAGTATGAAACTTGACTATTGTGGCCGAAGTGTTATGTCGGCTAAGTAGGTTTGGTTATTAGCCGTTTTACCAGTGAGTTTAACACTGACCTGTCTGCATATTCTGCTGACTTGTCCAATGTGACAGCTGTAGGCTTCTGCCTTTAGCGTTTAGTATGTGCAGTTTCCTTTAGCGTTCGTAACATGGGAGCGTTCGCTGGTTTGTGCCATGGGTTAATATTATCCCATAGATAGGCAGTATGTGCTGGTTGAGCCCAAGGACTTACAATAGTGTATTGTTGCACAGGGGTTCTAGCCCGAGTGGCTGTTTCGGGAGCCAGAAGCTGCCCTGTAGTCCCTTGTCCCGTGGAGGATTTCATGGCCCTGCGACGACTGAAGGGGAGGGAGCCTGACTGCCCGTATCCGGGATTCAGCGTGGGTGCTGGTCCGCGAGAGCATCAGCTGTTGTGATGCTATTGTAGAGCTGCCGAGCCAGTTCTATTTTCCGCCGCCTGTGGTATTGTCTGCGGCTTCTAAAACTGCACATCTGCACGTCTGCGCGCTTGACCATCGTTGGAGGTACCATCCCGTGCACGTTAAAATGCTCTGAGCGCTCTTAGATACAATTATTTATATCATTTGTATTTAGGCATAGTATTTATTGCCTTGATTGATTATCTTGCCTGTTCTTGATTGGTATTGTAGCTGTACTGTGACGTGTTATGCAATGACTGTTCGTCTTGTCAATAATATTGTGGTGGTGTGAATCCCCGCACGTCTCAGTATCAGTTTCTGTTGTGCGACTGCGTGTGAGTGAGAGTAAAGAAAGAGCACGCGCCTCTTACACCCATACATTACAGCACACACGGTCGTGACACGGGTGATATCAAAGACAGGGCAACGATGAAAAAGCCAGCACAAATATTTGGCCCCAGCCGGGATACGAACTCACGACCCGAGCATTAGAAGTCCAACGCTCTACCGTTCGGCCACCCCGGCTCGCCTAAGAAGGAGAAGAAGAAGAAGGACTGAAATGCGAAAGGGAAAGAAATAAAATCTATCATGCACACAATTTTCCAAGGTAAGGTTGTAACCTGTGTAAAGGAAACAAGTGCTAATAGTTTTTGACGGATAACAGGATACACATTTTGATACTAAAAAATTCAGTGTCAATAGTTACTTCAATAGTTGCCTCGAGGTTGATACTGTGAGCGAAGTGCACTTAGAAAAAAGACAGAAAGAAAGAAAGAAAGAAAGAAGAAGAAGAAGAGAAGAAAGGAAAAAAGCACGCTTTCGCTTTTTAAAAGTTTCGCCAGGATTGGATTGGGGGTTTTAGTAGTATATTTCTTGTTTCGTATCCAGCATCATGATTTTGCGATTGGGAAACTTATTTACTGGCTGCTGTAACACTAACGCCCGTGAGTTTCGATAGTGTAGTAGGAACCGCCGAAAAGTTGAACTAACAAGGAAATGAAATATAAAAGAAAGGGGGTGGGGAGACTGAGGGAAGAGGCATGCAACATTCTCTAGGCTGTCGTAAAACGTCTCAAACATGATTAAACACGGTGTTGCATGGTTTCCTACGCCACTGAGTTAGTACGGATGCGGTCCGGGCCTTCCCAGCCAAATAGCCGAAGGTACGAACCAAAAGGATTAAAATCTTTGATTCTAAAGGATACAGACCAGTATTAGCTAGGTTACAGACCAGTATTAGCTTCCGGGTCATGTAGTAACTACGCTAAAGATAGTAGAAAATCTTTGTCCCTTTTAAAATTTGTGTAAAAATGGCAATCTGGTGCTTTTTGTTGGCTTTGTAAACAAGTTTCATGCCAGGTAATAGTAAACTTAGGGAAAAAATGAGGCTGGTTTGTGGACTATTTGTGTTCATGCGCGGCTGGCACAGGACCAGCAGACGACCGTGGAATGAGGGGGTATGTGGTCGCTGCCAACACTGCCCCCCCCAAAAAAAAAACAACAACAAAAAAACCCAAAAAACAAACAACAAAACTGAAATATTGGAATTTGTTGAAATTTACTCTACACACGAGTCTATGGCTGCCTGATTTTTGTGATATTTTGGGTCAAATTTAAAGCATTTCTAGGGTGTCATCTGCAACCTTATGTGTAAGAGGAATATATAGCGTTTTCCTCCAAAAATGCATCTATGGTACGTAGCCTGTACATGCATGGATGCTACTCCTACAGGATGCGGCCGCAAGACAAGAGAACTCTGTGTCCTCGATGACTCAAAGAACCTACGTGACCCTAACTTGAGTCCCACTGTATACCCGACACCCAGAGACTTTGGGGGAGATCTGCACTCGATACACTCATGTCTCACATCGTTCTCACGCCATTTTGCCAACAATCGCGAATCTTTGATCTTTTTTCCCTCGGAGTGTGAAAACTGATGACTCGGTCGCTCTTAACAAACACACCAGGCACGGCCCGAAGGTGTGGGAGGTGGGTTGGGGAGGAGCGGGATCAAACACTCATGACCTGCAGCGACACAAAAGGACGGTAACAGCAAAAAGGCGGACGGGAAGAGTGTAACACAAAAAGACGGACGGCAATCAGTCAACTGACACGGATGATAATCACACTTGAATTCAGCTCGGCGCGGACGGAGATCGGTTTGAAAGTAGGGCAGACTGGGAAGATCAGGTCTCAGTTTGTCTGTCCTCTACAGTGTATAGACCCCCGCCATTCAAGCGGGGAATCGGGGAAGGGAGGAGAATAGACTCAGTGAAGCTACGCCGGCCGGTGACCTCACCCGGGGCCAAAGGTTATCGGGTTACAGGAAATGATACCCCATTGTGTCCCCTTTTCTTTCCACTTTGTGATCACGTCTGTGTCAGTCTAGACGTGACTACCCGCAATAGTGTTAAAGATCTGCCGTATCCAACAAACGCTGCAGGAAATAAAACCCATTATGTCCCGGCCTTTTCTTTCGCAGTGTGATCACGTCTGGTCTAGGCGTGCCTGCCTACGATAGTGACAGAGACGATTTGCCCTACTATCCAAGAACTGAATCAGTAAAAACTCCAGTTTTCAGCTCCAGTATGTGCCGAGCCTGCGACTGTTGTAACTGTGACAAAGTTCACTATCAGTTACGTAGTTGTCTGCGCCTCCAACTGAAACTCAGTAAAACTCTAGTTCACTTCAGTGTGCCGCGTACAGTCACCGACGGAGAAACATCACAGACAAGCAGCTAGTCAAAGGGACACGTAGAGTAGCGATATTTCGTCGTCGTTTGGCGTGATTGCGAACTCAAGCGGATTGGGGTTAAAATGCAGTTGTGGAGTTTTGGAGTTTTGTTGACACGGGACATCTTTAAACCAAAAGGGGCGGGTGGCGGGGGAGGGGGGGGGGGTTCAGTGACGGGACTATGGATGGTGCATGAGGCCTTGACGTTATATATTTGTCTGTGTGAGTTTGCCCCCCCCCCCCCAAAAAAAAAAAAAAAAGAAAAAAAAAAGAAGCACAAACAAACAAACAAACAAACAAACAAACAAACAAACAAACCGAAAAAAAAAAAAAAACAGCGACCGAGCAGAAAATAAACTGTTTCGCTTGTCGTCACAGTTAGTTTTTTTGAGGGGGTGGGGGGGGGAGGATTTAGTTTTCTATACTGATTTGCTTACGGAGCACTGAGTTTTGGCAAAGCCGAGTGCTGTGAAAGTGAACGAGGGTGGCGAAAGGTGGGGTTAGGGGCAAGACATTAGGATGGGATGGAGGAAAGGGGTGGGCGGGGGAGGTGAGGAGAGGGGTTGGTCTTTTTCAGTTAGTCTTTCAAGTTCCACACATCGGCTCTCCAGTCAAACAGATTATGACACATGGCGAAATATGATGCCATCCCGCCCCCTCCCCCCCCCCCACTCCCACACATCCCCCTTTATCTCTTTATCCGTTCTACACACATACACACCTCGAGACAAACTGTCGTACCTGTTCGTGCATGAACTACGCTAGTCTCCCCGTCGACTTTTGCTTGTGACATTTAATCTCATTTGCTGATTTGCGCTAAAGATCACGGAGCCGGTGGCAGTGTGTCTTTAAACTAAGGAGCGTCCATTATCAAGAGCCACGCTTCCTCCCCAACCCCCCGTCTGTGCTCGATTCAACACGTAGCCCAATATTATTACGCGGTCAGATACGGGTATGAATAGGCACAACCCTGTTCCGGGTCCGTGGCTAACTCTATGCCTCTGCGACGACGCCCAAGTCGGGCTAACCGAGACCGAGCCGAGCTAAGTGATACCTAAGAAGGAAAGAAACAAAAATACTCGGTGACAAGGAAAGTGGACAGTTGTCAACAACTTTGAGTTGTCCCCCGTGCATACACAGACCCGCAGCATGCATGCATTTTTCGTGGCAGCTTTGTGCTCTGCCACGAAAAATGCGTGCTTATTGCGGCAAGGGAGACAACTCATGCAGGCAATAATCTCTAAACAGGCTGAAAATGTACTGTGCTGGTGAATGCGACAGTTTTCGCCACTTCTGTGGACACTGTGAAATAACAAGGGGACCTCAAAGTTGTTCGCAACTGTCCACTTTCCTTGTCACCGAGTATTTTTTTTCCTTCTTCGGTATCACTTAGCTCGGCTCGGTCTCGGTCAGCCCGACTTGGGCGTCGTCGCAGGGGCCTAGAGTTAGCGACGGACCCGGAACAGGGTTGGAACAGGCACGGCTGGGCAGCAAGAAATGTCTCACCGTGGCTTCAAAAGGAGATAACATATTTCTCGAACCATTTAACCCCAAGAATTTGCACGGTGCTTTGGCAAACGATTGTGGGCGCAAAAATGTATGAACAGTTGAGCACACAGCGACAGCACTCCCATGTTTCGGAAGGGAAAATGTGGAACAGTGGAGAAAAGCGAAAACCGGATGTGAAGGTATCGACATGGGAGGCGGAATTCGTAGGCATCCGGTTTTTCGGGTATGGGTGGATGGGGGTGGGTGTTTGGGAGTTTAACGTCCTTGTCCACCACGTAAGGGTGATCTCAAAGAAGGGAGAGCGAGGAAACGGCCAGCAAAAATATGTATGTTTGAATGTTTATATGTATGTATATAATATACCCGGGGCAAAGAATGTTTCCTTCTTGCACGTGGCACCGTTCATTCGGGCCACTCGTCGGGGGTTATCTCCGGGTACTCCGGCTTCCTCCCCCTCTGCTTTGGAATTGTACAGCCCACAGAATTTGAGAGTAAATGCAATTCTAAATTCCGAAACTTCGCACCACGTGATTGTTATGTGTCCAATGTGAAAGAATGCGTGTGATTCACGTGAGCGTGCGTGTTGGGTTCAGTTCGCGTCGCTTTGAGCCGATTCAAAAGTTGGGTAAAGCGCGCCGTCGGTATACAATACTCAATTATTGTTATCATTGTTATATTGTCACTTCGCTCTACCGCTGCCTCTTGCTCGCATCTGCTCTGCATACGGCCTATAGTGCGCTGACCGAGGCTTTGTTCTTGCAAGCTGCGTCTCAGATTTCTTACCTCCTCTTAATCTTTTCCTAGGCGCAGGCCATCGATTATGCTTGCCTCGCCGATAAGTGTGTGTGCTTTGTCGTCAGAGCAATACACCGTAGTCACCTTTGATCTTGGGAAACGGAGGAAAGATCCAAGGTGGCTACAGTCCCCAACTACACCTAACCACCTTAACCACGCCCCCCTCCACCCCCCCCCCTCATGGTCCCGCCCATTCAGACAATTGTCCCACGTTCTTTACCTTGCGAATGGCTTCCTATCATCGCTGATAACCCACTTTTTCACTAT
Organism: Batillaria attramentaria; assembly: GCA_018292915.2. NCBI lineage: Eukaryota > Metazoa > Mollusca > Gastropoda > Batillariidae > Batillaria > Batillaria attramentaria. The sequence continues at coordinate 961,908 of JACVVK020000187.1, read as the reverse complement.
AGTCTCGATCTGGCCTGCAGTCACTTTGGTATCACAACACACACACACACACACACACACACATACACACACACACACACACACACACCTCCGGTCACAATCGGCAAGTAACCGTAGATAAGGCCCAGTACTCCAGAGATACGGGTTGTGTTGTCAAACAACGCCGACCCGGCCAATGTTAAGGACTATTGCAAGACGTGGTTAATTAGGCTTACAGCAACAAGAGCAACAAACGACAAGTTTCGTCACACAAGTGTTGAAAGACAGGTAATGGATAGGCCTGACCCTAATTTAATTCCACTGTGTTCGACAGGACAGATTTCCAAGATACTGCTCCCTTGATTACTTTCAAGCTCAGGGCCCGTACGTAAAAGTCGAGGTTGATTTCACCCACGGCTACGGGCCTAACCCCAGACTAGGACAAAAGAAACCCAAAAGCAAAATTAAATAAAAAAGGAAGCGAAGGAAGGAAGGAAAAAATCCTTTATAACGGCTTAGGCGCCTTGCTGGAATGGGCCCGCTTCTTGATTTAAAACAAAAATAACAGAAAATTTAATCCTAGAGCAAGTTTAGTTCGAGGTTAGACCCTAGCCCGGGGCTAAAAGCCCTAACCTCGACTTTTACATACGGGCCCAGACGTTTCCAGTCACGTGCCAAATGACCTCCGTATCGGTCTTGTTAAGGACAGTTCTAACGCGGAACCAAAACAAGCATTATTACAGCTAGTACAAACCATTTCTCTACTTTTCTTTTTGTTTTTTAAATTATCGCTTCTTTCCTTGAGGTTTGGTTGATATTTTGGTTCAGACGGGTTAACTAACTGGGCCCGTATGTAATAGTCGAGGTTAGGGCTTTTAGCCCCGGGTTAGAGTCTAACCTCGAACTAAACTAGCTCTAGGGTTAAATTTTCTGTTGTTTTTTGTTTTAATCAAGAAGCGGGTCCATCCCAGAAGGATTTTTTTCTTCCTTTCTTCGCTTATTGTTGTATTTAATTTTGCTTTTGGGTTTCTTTTGTCCTAGTCTGGGTTAGGCCCGTAGAACAGAAGTGGGTTAAATTAACCTCGACTTTCACATACTGGCCCTGGATCTGAGACAGTGTCTGCCCGTCCAGAGTGGGTGGTAGAGTACTATTGTCAAATGGTAAAAAGGCGCTATTGCTTGTAAAAATCCATGGCACTTACAGCTTTTACCAAATGGCGATAGATTACCGATTCTTCAGTCTCAAAGTCTTATGACATGTATAGAACCGGTGACGCGCGCGCGCGCGCCCGCACACACACACACACACACACACACACACACACAGAGCTCTACTGAGCTGTCCCACTGCTCGCCCGGGCAACTCTGGCACGCTGAAACTGAAAGGTCACTGACGAGTGACGATCAGGTTGTCTCGAGACTCGACGCAGCACTTGGCAGCTTGCCAGTTTCTTAGATTAGCGTCACGTGCCATCAACAAATCCAACTTATCAGTGAGAATGGGCGCTACTATAAAACGAGGTTAATCTACAGCCACCCCGGGTCGGTTAGCCGTCAAAACAAACTTTACCGTTGCCGTGACCCCGGGGACTTTTCAAAATGGCGGTCGGTGGCAATTTTCATCCGGCCGCATAGTTCGAGCGCTAGTCAACTAGACATTTTTTTTCCACACGTACAGGGACGAACGCATCTAGGTCAAGATGTAATTGAGTTCATCTGGGCCCGTATGTAATAGTCGAGGTTAGGGCTTTTAGCCATGGGTTAGCTCATTCCACCCGAGCTACGACCATAGTCGTAACAGTTTGTTTACGTTTTACCTCCCCCTCCAACATGTCTGCTGTCAGGTTTCTTTGGCAACTCGCTACAGATCGCGTCAAAGTAAAATACAGCATCTAAGCTGCACTTCCTCTAAATATAAAATCATGTGACCCACATGGTGCAGTGTCACCACGGGATCCAGGCAGCTGGTGCCAGACTGGTGGTAGCGTCAGTGTTGAAAGGGTTAGAGTCTAACCTCGAACTAAACTAGCTCTAGGGTTCATTTTTTTTTTAAATCAAGAAGCGGGCCCAGTCCAGCAAGGTGCCTATGCCGTTATAGAAGAATTTTTTTTCTTCCTTTCTTCGCTTTCTTTTTATATTTAATTTTGATTTGGGTTTCTTTTGTCCTACTCTGGGTTAGGCGCATAGCCGTGGTTTAAATTAACCTCGACTTTTACATACGGGACCTGAATATACTGAACCGGACAATCAGAGTGTGGCATAAACAGATTTTAAGTATTATTGCCGAGGAAGCAAAAGGCCAGAGCTTTGTTTACAGCCCACGTCAGAAATCAGCCCATGTTAATCTTTGAGTTTCCATTCCAGCAAGATGCCTGTGCCGTTATCGAAGGATTTTTGCTTTCTTTCTTCGCTTTTAAAAAAAAAAAAATTTTGTTTTGGGGTTTCTTTTGTCCTAGTCTGGGTTAGGCCCGTAGCCGTGGGTTAAATTAACCTCGAGTTTTACATACGGGCCCAGGGCAGTGACAGAGTCTGTAATGCTGGCATTGAGCCCACAGAAGCGTACTCGATGACGCGGCGACTACACTGAGCGCCCGAGTAGTGTAACAACAGTCGTAGAATTTTAATGTTCGACCCCTCGCGGACACTGAGTTGTAAACAACATTGTACCGCATTAAGAGCTGTACTAATCACCAATAAAGAGTATTTCGAGCGTACAGAAGCTCTCGTGAGCGACACTATTCCAAAAGATAAACTGGTTTAGCAAAGATGGAATTTAGCCCGTTTGACGTGATGTGGCCGATTTGAGGATGAACCGTACGACATGATCACCTGACACAGTCAGATATTCAGCGCCATCTGGCGGCGGGAGTGTACTGATGATGGACGCTGGTCCATTTGCGGAGCGGAAATGTCCACCTAGTGGTGGTTTTATCTCGGTCACAAGAGGTCTTCATCAGACTATCGGAACACTCAAGTACTACCGAAACCGAATGTCAGACATAAGACGGGAAAAAACAAAAAACAAAAAAACTCCGTAAAACTGTATAGTGGCTCAGACCACAACAAAGACTGTGTAGTCTTTGATCACAGGAGCACGCTGAGAGAGAGAGAGAGAGAGAGAGAGGGGTTCTCTCAGGCTTCTGTTTATTGTTCTTCTCATGCAGTTACTCAGTCTTACAGTTTGATTTCCTGCAGCATGTATTTAGTCTTATAAAGCGCCAAGGTTTGTGAATGTGACAGCCAAATATAGCAAACCAAAGCCGGGAAAAGCTGGAGTTCTCCGCTAACACCGGGAGCCGGGATGGCCGAATGATAGAGCGTTCGACTCCCAGTGCTCGGGTCGTGAGGTCGAATCCAGTCTGGGGCCGCATATTTGTGCTGGCCTTTTCCTCGTTGCCCCGTCTTTGATAACACCCTTACGTGTTGTAAAAGGACGTAAAACTCCCAGACGACAACAGCCGAATTCGCTAATACCAGTGTGGTAATAAACGTTAAGCCTGGCAATAGTTTAAAACAGCTCTCAGTTACATGTGTATAGACAAACGACATCCTCTCACTTTTCCAGAACCCTTTTAGTTTATTAACCTTTATACATCCCGGAGGATAACACAACAAAAGTCCATTAATACCTTACATGAGAAAGCAAGAGGCTCGTGAACCAGGACACCAGAATGTACGTACGACTCAAGCCCAGATCTGGATAAAATAAAAGGAGTTGGACCTGCATACAAGCCGAAGAATTCTGCTGCGTGAAGTACTTCGCCTAAATCTACTTGCTAAAATGTAGTCAATGAAGATCGACCTGAATTCACTTGAAAAACGTAGATTGATTTCAGCGGTGACATCTGCGCATGCTCCCAGCTGTAAATCACTAGTCATTTACCGTAAATTAAACCACAGTGCCCACCGAAGGGTAAGTATGCCACGGAGGAAGAGAAATCAGGGTTTAGAGGCACGGAAGCTATGATCACACGCATAAAGTGGAAATGTGTGAACATTAACAAAGCCCAGAGCGATGTCAGGAAAAGTGGGGTCTGCCGACATGAAATGCGGTTATGACGGTGACCCCTGGAACTAGAGACTCAAAACTTCTTTAAACTTGGGAAGAGGAGGAGGGGTGGGGGGGGGGAGGGAGTGGCGGAGAGGCGTGGCCTATTGGAAACGGGTGGTGGTAGCGGTTGCGTAGAATACGTTTTTAGTTCTTGAAACGTATTGTATGTACAACAAGGCTTTGGGGGCGGAGGGGGTGGGAGAGAGGGGTAGGGTGGGGGAGGGCGATGGAGAGGGCATGGCATATTCTAAACTCAAGTAATGGAAGGGGGTTGGGTGGGGATTGGGGTGGGGTGGGGGGTTCTAGGGGAGGGGGGGGGGGCTGGGGTTGAAGTGGGAACTATAACTGAAGGGGTTGGAGATGGCTCAGCGGTTGTGGTGAAGTAGGACCATGGACACATTTAGAGTTCTCACTGAATGCTCCTGATACGTCTTGCGATAGGAACAAAAGGGTCAGGTGATAACGACTACCCTTTCGGGCGCGCTGAAAAGAAACCGTTCGAATCACGCTGAGAAACCCACAAAGGAGAGGAAATTATATCAAACGAAATTCTCCGTGCAGAGAAGACACTCTCCGCAGCGTATGGAAGGACGGGAAATAACGTGAACATTACGTTTTTATCTTTCTCTATCAGGTTATTTTCAGGGACACAAAATTGGGTACATTTTGGGGGTGTTTGGGAGTTTAACGTCCTTTTCCACCACGTAAGGGTGATATCAAAGACGGGGCAACGAGAAAAAGGCCAGCACAAGTATTTGGCCCCAGACGGGATTCGAACTCACGACCCGAGCACTGAGAGTCCAACGCTCTACCATTCGGCTATCCCGGCTTCCCCGTACAGAGGGAAGCTTCTTCCTGGCTGTGCACAACAAAGTTCACGAACCAACCCTGAATGCATTTCTCTGGTGGGAAAAAGTGCCTCGCATGGTTCCAAATAGCCGAGTGCAAACGCTCACTTCTCTTGGTTAGAAAGTGTCACTGTTTACTAACAGTTTGCTAACTTCTCTTTGCTCCTGATGAGTACTTTTTATCGCTAGCACCACTGGCCGCTCGTGCTCGTGCTGATCAATTTGCACTTGGCGACAGGTGCTGACGTCTTCCTGTGTCCGTAAGAATTCGAGAGAAAATCTGTTAATAGTGGTTTTATAAGATGCATTGATCAGTTAATGGAGATGATGAAACAGATTGAGCGTGTCCGTCAGAACCAAACCACCAATGGCAGACATTTCCTTATGTCAAAGTCCACACGGATTTTATACGTATCAGTATGGAATGGATAAGGAAGAACCCCCCCCCCCCAAAAAAAAAAAAACAAGTTACAGCACTTTAGGCAATGCGCTTGCTGCATCACCAACATCACCAAACATCACCAAAATAACTAAGGTACAGTAATCCTACTAGGTGTTCCTTAATACGTGGCAGTGCGGGTTTCAACGTATACTTGTGGCCGCCTCTGTCCGATAAAGAAACATTTAGCTTTCCACTTCGCTAGCCTACAGTTTCATCTCATGTGTATACAAGTTTTTTTTTTGCATACTCCGACAATGAGCATCACACAGACACGCGAGCGTAATAGGCGTAAGGACACAAAACGAGCGTGGGTCATGTTTGGTGTTTATGTGATGTATCTTGTCTGGCAAGTGTGCTAGTCTGCGTTGATTTTTGTTGTCATGAGAAAGCGTGATTTTCGTGATTTTTGTGTTATGTAGGTCAAGGTCCATGTCAGGCGGTCGCAAAAAGCTGTAGGCAAGCTGCCAGTGAAGCTGGGACTTTTTTCACAGAGGTCGAGCACTAGTGACGCAAGCGGATTTCTGTGAACTGGTTCTCTGGCCTAAAGAGAAAGTAGTCGTTCATTACTCCAGTGAGGCCTGAGCGGAAAAGAGAAATTCAATTGTTTTAAACTCCTGTCAGTTGCGTGCCTTTGAATGGTCTGTTCATGGTAGTAATTGTTTCTAGATTGAAGCATTTTTTTTTGGGTGACTATGATGCCTGAGGCTAATAGGGAATGTATAGGTATTTTGAGGCCCTGTGTATTTGTGTCCTCCGGTCACACACACATCACCTGAGCATAGTCTGGGGCGCCTCCGTAGTCCTGCGTGCCAACAGTCGTAAGTGTTTTTGGTACTCGGATAGTCGGGTAAGCTCGCACTGTAAGTGGGGGGTGGGGTGGGGGGTGATGGGAGGGGTGGGGGATAAAGACACTAAACTAAATGAAACTTTGTCAGCATACAAGAACATCATTCCCTATTTTTTTTGCATAGTTTACAAAAAAGAAAAAGAAAAAAAAAGTCCAAGGCTTTTCCAGGCAAAGAACTGGGCTGAGACTAAAAGGAACAATATTTTACGTGAAGAAGGAAAGCCTCAGCAGCAACATATTTCATGAATGGTAAGGGATCGGTTTACTGAAACTGTTCACTGTAAGACTGTCCTCGTTTTCACTCACGTCCACCTCGTAATGCAATGGTTTACAATACTCTGGCATCACCTAAAGAGAAAAAGCCCATATTTTACAGACGAAAAGAGGCCAAGTCCGTATTTTACAGGCGAAAAGAGGGTGTGCGCTAACATATAAAACGGAAACAAACAGTAGTTCGACAATAAAAGGGCCGAAAGTGCCACGCGTTTGATAAACACTTATACACGATTTTACCATTTGGTGGTAGAATTAAGGCAGGGCACGCAACATAAACTCCTTCTAAGAAGAAAGAAAATCTTCACAAATGGTACGGGTGTGGTTCACACCTAGCAGGACCTATTTCTAAACACTTGTACCGGATCTTGCGCGATACATCGTGGATTAATTACAACTTTCAGGGAAAACAGTCTTCAGACTTGCAACTTGACGTCAAGAAGGGCTTTAGATGTATATTAACGTCGCAGCGTGGGAGGGACCGAAAGGCAAAGGAAGTTTATGGTCATCTTGGTGTTAATGTCCGCTAACGCTGTTTTTTATAGTCCTTTTTAAAACCAGGCAAAGTGGCCAAGTCCATTTAGAAGTGGAGCAAATGAACGGAGTGACATTTGAAAGTCTACCGTGGGCCAGTGCTCTCTGTGTGTGTGTGTGTGTGTGTGTGTGTGTGTGTGTGTGTGTGTGTGTGTGTGTGTGTCTGAGAGAGAGAGAGAGAGAGAGAGAGAGAGAGAGAGAGAGAGAGAGAACAAAACCAAAACTTTATTTTTCACTGATAGAAGTTGCAGGCGCATAGCCCATTAACAACAACAACAACAACAACAACAACAACAACAACAACAACAACATTGCCGTTACAATACTACGAAAAAAGAAAGAAAGAAAAGGAAACATTACCATTGCCACTATTAAAACATGAACCAGAAAATCAAAATCAGAGAGAGAGAGAGAGAGAGAGAGAGAGAGAGAGAGAGAGAGAGAGAGAGAGAGAGTTTCTTCAGAAAAAGGTTTTTGTCGTTTTGTCCTAAAACGTGTTTTTCGCCGACTGGACTGGTTCTGCATGCTCCGTTTTTGGCAGAGACAAATGAATCAGCATGAAATGGCAAAAACAGATAAGCAACGAAAGGCCATTTTGTGAAGTCTTGATGAATCATACAATTATTCAAAATAAGAATATTATGCACATTTGCTGTATTGAAGAAAGGGTACTTCCGATTTCCAGCAGATAATCATGGGTATCATCATCTGACTTTCATGTGACAGGTCTGTTAGTAGGGCTTCGTACGGAGAACTTCGCTGAGCAGCGTAACCCACTTGCATGTAAATTAGGCACGTTACGGGTACCATTAGCTAATCGCAGCGCGTAAGCAGCTCGCGGCCTCTGCCGTGTGAGCCTAATTTACATGTAAATGGGTTACGCTGCTCAACGAAGTCCTCCGTACGAAATCCTACTAAGTCTCACTAATTTATCACTTATCTTCGTAATAGGGAATAATGCTACCATTTTTATGTGTAACCGGGTGTCAGGGGTCCTGTTCATGCAGGCAGGGAGACCAAACACAGAGGTCGCTATGATATGAGTTTTTGTTTATGTGTGTATACTTGTCCACAAAAAAGATTTAAAAAAAAGAAACTGACGTAACAACTGCCACCACACCCTGTGTGCACAAAACTGACTGATGTCACGGTTCCTGCCGGGGGTCACTTATATCTTAATTGCCCGTTTCGGGATGAATAAAGTGCATTTGAATTGAAAAAAAAAAGCAAAAAAAAAAAAAGCACCGGACTTCCCCAGCTCAGCCACAAGTTTGTGACGTCAGCTCTGATACGTCAACGAATCTTGCGTGCAGTTATGATACGCGTCTGGTCTACATGAGCACGGATTGCTTTTGGTGTTGTTTTTGGTGTGTTTTTTTCCTATGATTGTTGCTCAGAAGCCATTTCAAGTGACGTGAGTTGGTCTAAGATACGTGTTCAGATAAACCGAAACGCACCAAAACTCTTAACTCATCCGGATCCTTGTTCCGGATTGTGTTATTGTACCTTTTTCAAGAAATTACCAGCTCATGAATAATTCAGTGGCACACCTCCTGAAACGATTATGACAGAAGGATGCCTGTCCCTGTCTGCACGAAATGCCCTTACTTATACCCCCCCCCCTCCTTCCCTTCCACCGTTGCATAAAACAACACTGGAATGAAAGGATACGTGCATTATCTTTCTGTGAAGATAGTTGTTTTAGCACTGACGTAAGCATTGAAACTGAGCCTCATCCTCCCCCCAGTGGCCTCACACAGACACAGACACAGACACACACAGACACGCACACAGACACAGGCACAGACACACAGACACAGACACAGACACACAGACACAGACACAGACACACACGCACACACACACACATCATAATCAATACACGTCTGCATGGATTTAAATTTGGCGTAGCAGAAGTGTTGCGCTTTGATTATACTCGTGTTTGCTGCAGTAAGAGCCGTCAAGGAACCCGGCGTTCATCTTGCCTGAATTTCGCACACAGCGCCAAAACCGAAAAAGAGTCAAAAACGTGGGATACTCATGCGCGGTACGAAATGTGCTATTCCGTAACATCCGCATTTGTAGTTTCTGATTCCAAGATCTATAGGCTTCGCTGACGTACTGTTATGTGGTGTTCTGCAATACGTAGAGCGGATAGCGGAAAGCGGATAGGCCTAACCCCCCAAAACGGCGAGGGGGTAATGTTCTAACGGGCGCGGCACCCCAACAAAACCGCCTTGATATTTTCCTGTAAAATTGTGTCACTGATTCTGCTAACGTGAGAGACCCAGACAGATCAGGTCAGCATTTACGGTTCCGGCTGAGCTGGGGAATTCCTGGCAGCGTGTGACGCAAACGAATGATTGAGGGTTTAGGACTGACGTTGTTGTGACGCAAGCATTGTAGATCTGCAGATGTAAAGTTGCGTACACCGCAGCATGTGGTTACCCGGGTTTTTAACGGTAAATGACTGGGAATGCGGCGATGGAAATCTGCTTTTAAAGAAAAGGTGATAGACGTTACGTCTCAGCCACGCAAACGTGCACGCGCACATGCACGCCTGCACACACAGAGAGTGACAGACTGCGGAAACACACACACACACACACACACACACATACACACACACACACTGCGAACACACACACACACACACACACACACACACACACACACACACACACACACACACACTGCGAACACACACACACACACACACACACACACACACACACACACACACACACACACACACACACACACAAACTATGACGTGCGAAATTGCCAACTGTTAAGAAAGAAACCGCTTATCTTGCTCAACCAACGGCCTCAGACGTGCAGCAAATCAAATATGAAAGCGATTTAAGTGTCCAGCCGAGCTCATAAACCCATTCAAATGGCGACAACCTGTGGTCTCTACGCAGAAAGCTGATGCCCTTTCTGTACCGCCCGACATTAACGTACTCACCTGACACGGTTCTTTCACGTAGTCACTCGTCTGCTGCTGACTAGCAAAGGGGGCACCGGTGTACATCTGAACCCATAGTGTGAACTGGGGGTATAGACTTGTAAGGCACAGTTCTAGCGTCTGGCTTGCAAACCATGTGTGCGTTGTGTTTTGTGTGTGTGTGTGTGTGTGTGTGTGTGAAATTGTGATATATATATATAATGAGAAACGCTGTTGTTTTTACTCACACACACACACACACACACACACACACACACACACACACACACACACACACACACACACACACGTCTCACAACTCCCGCCAAAAAGAACGCAGCAGCATAGTGGGCACGTAAGGTTCCTATGACGCAGATTTCGTTACCTCACTGTGTGCGATAAACCCCAGCTAACCAACCAACCAGATGTGTTTCCGCGGTGTACGCTGGCTATGGCTTGCATACTCTGGTTCCCCGTGGATTTAACGTTTGTAAAATTTGGGTTTTCCAGAAAGTTCCTTATCGGCAAGAACGTCTGCACCTTTTTATTAGTTTTCATCTCCAGTCGTCAGAATGATGTCATAACCTGCGTGAGGAAACACATGTTACAAAAAGGAACCCCCATGTCTCAGCTATCTGGAGATTTTTTTTTCCCAACGATACGAAGAAGCACGCGGCGACCCTTTTCCATGTGCCTTTATCGTCTCTCCTTCGCTTTTCAATACACACAAATGACCCAGTTCACATATCCATTAAAAAAAAAAGCGCAACGTTAGGAGAAAATGCTGTCCCCCTGTGAGAACATTTGAAGGTGTTTATGGTATGGGGTAACCAGAATAAACTCCGAAACTAAGTTTCACCCGTGCACTGATTATCAAGTACCTCTGGATGGTACTTGCTTCAAGAGGCGTGAGCGATAAATTCCTGAAATAAATTGAACTAGCTTTAAAATAATAATAGCACTTGGATTGCCCTCGATAGAGACAGTGACATTTTAGTTTAGTTTAGTTATTTAGGGATTAACGCCGCGCAAGCAACAAAGACTATTTCGCGGGTAGAGACAGTGACATTAATTTTAGTTTAGTTTGGTTATTTAAGGCTTAACGCCGCGCATGCAACAAAGACTATTGCGCTGGTAGAGACAGTGACATTAATTTTAGTTTAGTTTAGTTATTTAAGGCTTAACGCCGCACAAACAACGAAGACTATTTCGCGGGTAGAGACAGTGACCAAAAAAAGTGTAAATGATACTGTTTCGTATGAAGAGCTGTATTAATCATCAAGATTGAGTATTTCGAGCGTACATGAGAACTCACGAGCGAAACTGTTCTAGAACATAATTAGCTGGCTCAGCACAGATGGAATTGGCCCGTTTAAACGCTCATATGCAGTCATCACAAAAGCCAACTTACATTTTGGGACAATTTACAGCTCTTGATGCGATACAATGAGATTGTTGCCTCACACTTTGCGCGAGTGGTCTAGCTACAGACTGCGAGCCGGCGAAAATTGTAAATTCTGCAACCTATTCTCAGTGGGTTAACTGTCAGCAATACTAGCTGACTCCTTGTGATATTCGCCGTCGCGGGTACCCTTCTGTTGGCTCAGCCGGTGCCAGCCCTGTGGGACGCTGTCACTGTGCAGGTGTCTGAGTGATACGATCTTAGACACTACCAAAAGAACTCATAACGATATGTGAGCAGAAAATTGATGGAAGGCGGGCTTTAAATGGGATAATTCCATCCGTGCTGAGCCAACATGTTTTGGAACAGTTTCGCTCGTGAGTGTACCAGTACCGCCGGAATACTCTGTCCTGATGATTAGTACAGCTCTCAATGCTTGACGTTAACACTCTGCCGCGCGAGTGTGTCGAACATACAAATTCTACGACTGTTGTTACACTACTGGAGCGCTCAGTGTTGGTCACCGCGTCATCGAGTACTGACACATTTGTTTGCTCAGGGGAAGCATTACCGACGCTGTCCCTG
>JACVVK020000187.1:882500-945000 GCA_018292915.2 Batillaria attramentaria | reverse complement strand
TGCACTATCAAAATGATGAAAAGACTTCTTTTTTTAGGACCAACGAGAAGGGGACACCTTCGGGCAGATGATAAAGGCCCAAGTTAAGACGACAGAAGACACGTCCGAGGCAATCGAGAGGGGATGAGCCCCCCCACAAAAGTGCAGCCCAAAACTGGAAGTGCTATCAAAAGGAAGTCAAAGTGGATCCGTCGTATGGTTATGCCCTGGAAGATAGCCCGGAATTCCCTCCCTCATTCTCTCTCCGCCAGTTACCCTCCCTTGAAACTTTCAGGAAGAATCTTAAAACCCATCTATTTTCATCCCTGAACTGTTTGCATCATGTTCTCGGTGTGCGCCTAGGTCCTGATCTTACACAGTTTGTTGAGTTCGTATCCCGGCTGGGGCCAAATATTTGTGCTGGCTTTTTCATCGTTGACCCGTCTGTGATATCACCCGTATGTGGTGGAAAAGGACATTAAACCCCCAAACACCCATCCTTATACAGTTTAATAATAATAAATGGTATTTGTAGGGCGCATTGTTTTTCTTAGAATAAAACTCAAGGCGCCAATCATTCACCGACGCTCACGCACATTTTACAAACGGTGGACACGCATACTAGTACGCTGGTGAAACTGACTAGCTACTGACACATGAAATTACTGGAAGGCTTTACAAAAGAGGAACGCTTTCAGATTGCTCTTGAAAATAGTTTTGAATATATTTCTTCCTTTTCACTTGTTATTTGATCTTTCGGCGCTCAGAACTATATATGTATGTATGTATGTATGTATGTATGTATGTATGTATGTATGTATGTATGTATGTATGTATCTATCTATCTATGTGTGTGTGTGTTACAGCACTATTTAAGTATTATAGTTATTGTCATTATTATTATTATTAAAATGGTCATCGTGAGAGACCCAGCCCCAAATTACAGCTCTATAGTGTAACCCCGGTTGTCAGTCGTTCTGATCTTCCACAAAAACTCAAGTACAATTACTCTGAATGTTAGTCGATTCCGGACATGGACGTGAGCTATCGGGGATTCAGGATTCCTCCCCTTCATCATGAAGATATTACACAGCCGAAAGACGGCTGAGTAGGCATGTTAAGAAACAAAAAGAGAGAGAAAAAACAAAACAAAAAAACAATTGTTATATATTGCTGTATTTTGTTGTTACACGTCCATCGTATTTGAATATTCCTCCGCACCCCAAACGGGGAGAAAGGGAGAAAATCCTTGAATCTTTGATTCTTGTCAATGGCGTTGCTGTCGAGATGCCCTTTCTCGTGAAACACTAATGACGTGTAAATCGTACTGAACAAAATCCTCTTTGATTTTACTTCCATTTCCATTCGACAGGTTTACTGTGCTGATTCTGTCTCGGCGTGGCGTCTTACGGCTCATTGTCCTTTGAATGACACCCACGAGGCTGACCAGAGCTAAGCGGGCGGGCGCGCGTGGACACACACACACACACACACACACACACACACACACACACACACACACACACGCACGTACCGCACGCACATACCCCGTCCACACACAAACACAAGCACATACGTCCACCCCCTCCCACCATCACCCCTCCCAGAGAGAGAGAGAGAAAGAGAGAGAGAGACTGTCCTGTCCCCGTCATCGAACCATTTGCTGAACTCCAGTTCACACGATTAACGTCCACACTGACTCGTCAAACGATGTCCCTTCGGTGAACTCTCCATAAATAAACGGCAAGCAACCTTTTTATTGTCTACTGGTACGTGTACTCAAACCGACCTTTTAAATGAGACGGTGACACGGCAGGGTTGTGTGTTTAAGCGGCCAGCGAGTATCAGGTGCAATCATTACTTCCATCAGTCAATATTACAGGGGGCATTGACCAGTCCACCTGCGGCCATAGTAAAGAAAAAGAAGAAAAAAAAAGAAAAGGGGGAAAAAGATCCCCCCCCCAACAAAACAAAACAAAACAAAACAACAAAACAAAAACCACCAAAACAAACAAACAAACAAACAAACAAACAAACAAACAAACAAACAAACAACAACATGGGGATCGAACTTTGTTGGAAAATGCAAAATGTAAGAGTAGAACTGAGTCTCCAAAAATTGATTTAAAGTAAAAACAAAATATTCGCCAGTGCTATGCACACCATTTCAGTTGCACTTACAAACCAGCCAATAATTCAGAAGCCTACCACCTACCCCCCCCCCCCCCCCCGCAACCAAACAAAAAACAAAAAAACAAAAACAAAACAAAGACAAACCACACACACACACACACACACACACACACACACACACACACACACACACACACACACACACACACACACAAACAACACCAACAACAAAAACAACTAGAGGAGCAAAGCCTCCTTGGCTCACTTGTGAGATGGGTCAAAGTCATTAAAAAGAGTATGTTTCTAAAGCTCTTATCACTATCACTAGCTATCATGAAGTAAGGTGTCTTGTGTTCATAGTTCCTAAGAAAACGGCAAATGGCAACATAACAGTTTTCCCAGGACAGCTTCTATGACCTTGACCTTGGGTCAAGGTCATTCAAATGATATCTGTAAGTGAAGAGCTTATCAGTGACTATCATTATGCCAAATTTGATAGCTCTAATTTTTGTAGTTTCTGTACAAATGGTAATGTAAAATTTCACAACAGACAGCTGTAATGACCTTGACCTTGAGTCAAGGTCTCTCAAATGGGTATGTCTGCATAGGTCTTTTTGCTGCCTATCATTGTGCCTTGTTTGGTGCCTCTGCTGTTTGTTGTTTCCAGGAAAATGCTAACGTTAAAGTCTCCCAAAACATCTTGAATGGCCTTGACCTTGACTCAAGGAAATTGAATACAAGTACGCCAGTACATGTACAAGTTATGCCAGTACAGGTTTTGTCAATGTCTATCATGCCATGCAAAGTTTGACGCCTCTGGTACCACTACATTCTGAGAAAATGGCAATTTTAAATTTCCAATAAGACAGCTTTGATTACCTTGACCTTCAGTCAAGGTCATTCAAAATGATATGTCTTGAAAGGTCTTGCTGCTGTTTATCAGCAAGCCAGGTTTGGTGCTTCTGCTATTTATTGTTTCTGAGAAAATGCCAGTGTTAAGGTTTTGAAAGGTTTTCCACAAAACACCTTGTATGGCCTTGACCTTGATTCAAAGTCACTGAATACAGGTATGTCAGTAAATGTGTTGTCAGTGTCTATCATCATGCAAAGTTTGATGTCTCTGGCTTTTCTAAATTCTGAGAAAATGCCAATGTAAAATTTCCAAACAGACAGCTTTAGTGACCCTGACCTTGGGTCAAGGTCAGTCACTATGGTATGTTTTGAAAGGTCTTATGGCTGTCTATCAGCATGCCAAGTGTGGTGCCTCTGCTGTTCATTGTTTCTGAGAAATTGCCAATGTTAAGGTTTTGGAAGTTTTTCCTCAAAACAGCTTGCATGGCCTTGGCCTTGACTCAAAGTCACTGAACACAGGTGTGTCAGTAAAGGTGTTGTCAATATCTATCGTCATGCTAAGTTTGATGTCTCTGGCTTTTCTAAATTCTGAGAAAATGCCAATGTAAAACTTCCAAACAGACAGCTTTAGTGACCTTGACCTTGGGTCAAGGTCAATCATTATAGTATGTTTTGAAAGGTCTTATGGCTGTCAATCAGCGTACCACGTTTGGTGCCTCTGCTGTGCATTGTTTCTGAGAAAATGCCAATGTTAAGGTTTTGGACGGTTTCCGCGAAACAGCTTGCATGGCCTTGACCTTGATTCAAAGTAACTGAATACAGGTATGTTAGTAAAGGTGTTGTCAATGTCTATCATCTTGCAAAGTTTGATGTCTCTGGCTTTTCTAGATTCTGAGAAATGCCAATGTAAAATTTCCAAACAGACAGCTTTAGTGACCTTGACCTTGGGTCAAGGTCAATCACTATGATATGCTTTGAAAGGTCTTATGGCTGTCTATCAGCTTGCCAAGTTTGGTGCCTCTGCTGCTCATAGTTTCTGAGAAAATGCCAATGTTAAGGTTTACTGCGGACACACAGACACACACACACACAGACAGACAGACAGACAGACACACACACACACACACACACACACACACACACACACACACACACACACACACACACACACACACACACACACAGACACACAGACAGACGACGGAGGGTTATTACATAGACTCACTTTGTTACACAAGTGAGCCAAAAACCAAACAATGAAAAAAACAAAAACAACAAAAACAACAAACAACAAACAAAAACAAAACAAAAAACAAACAACAACAACAACAACAACAACAACAACACACACACACACACACACACACACACACACACACACACACACACACACACACACACGCACGCACGCATGCACGCACGCACGCACGCACGCACGCACGCACGCACGAACGCACCAAAAACAAAACATTTCTTGTCCCCTTCAAAGCAGCGGTGCTTGCTATTAAAAACGTCAATTAATGTTTTTCAGTGTCTAGATAAAAATCGATAATGTTCTTCATCAAACATACTCGACCTTCTCTCTGTTTTGTCGGCCAAAACAAAACACCATCGACATCAGTTGAAAAGCAGACCCACGCTCGATATCATCTGAGCAGTGATTGGCCTTAAAGGTCTACAATCTCAACAAAAGCATGCACACGATATGTTTTTAAAAACTCTGTGACTGCCCTAAACGCACAAGTAATAGTTGCAGAGTTTTCAGCGCCTCGGAGACCTTTGTACAACCAGAGCGTGAGTCTGCGGTGACTTCATTGTGCTTTTGATCAGTGAGCGAGACACATCGCTAGAGTGCCTAGCGGATGTTGTGTGCAGCACTAAAAGACTGCAATCTTTCTCGCTCAGTGTCAAAACTCGAAACTGAGTTGTAAAATCAGGGGCCGCTAGACGTTTCCAGGGGTTTCGGAGTCGCAGAAAACTCTTACTGTGACAGAGCTGACTGTGCATTTTGTACAGCTGCAGAGCGTTAAACACACACACACACACACACACACACACACTCACACACACACACACACACACATACACACACACACACTCACACACACACACACACACACACACACACACACACACACACACACACACACACACACACACACACACACACACCGCACGCGGCTTTTTGTTGAGACTGCAAATCTTTAAGCACACACGCGAAAGTACGACACAAACGACGGCGACAAATTACAAAAGAAGCAAGGACGGTCTACAAACACAGTTTTATCGTTCGTTATTGACCAGGCCATTTGTTTTTTGCCTTCCAAACGAAAACACACAAACACTCTGTTCAAGTTCAAGTTCCAGTAATTTATTCGTACCCTCTTTTTAGAAAAGAATGCTGTTCAAGTCTGGGACAAATGGCCTGTTCTAAATTTTGTGTTCAGTTCATAGTGATTTGTAACGTCTGACCTACAACTTACTACTGTGTTCAGGCAATTTACTCTAGATGAATTACACAAATAATTGAGGCTTCTCAAAATTCTCAAGCGCAACTTGAAATCTTGGCGAGCGCTCTTTCAGTTTTGTTGTTCCAACCTTTAGGAATTTTCTGCCCCGCAAGTCTGAGAAATACGCCCACACTGTCCGTGTTCAAGAGCAATCTTAAAACGTTCCTTGTTTGCACAGCCTTTAAGTAATTTCCTCAGCCGCGTGTTGGTCTTTGTTGCTTGAGCGGCGGGAGGCCACTAATAAAAAACTCCAGATTTTCTGTTTTAACTTGTCGGTTTCACCAGTGTAAGTCTGTCCATCGTTGTAAAATTTGTGTGTGTGCGTGCGTGCGTGCGTGTGTGTGTGTGTGTGTGTGTGTGTGTGTGTGTGTGTGTGTGTGTGTGTGTGTGTGTGTGTGTGTGTGTGTGTGTGTGTGTCAGTGAGTGATCGGCGCATTGAGTTTTATTTAAAGAAATGCGCCCTACAAATACCATTTATTATTATTATTATTATTATTATTATTATTTTTTATAAACAAATAATTAAACGAAACAACAACAAAATGTGTCATCCATAATTATGTTTCAGAGAAAAAAAAAAAAAAACCTGCCCCTTGAGTTTGTCTCAAATCACGCTTGCTGCTGGGACGGTGAACTCTAACCAACCAACCAGAGAAAAACGGAACTACAGCCCCACTACAAAAAGTTAAAAATCGACCACCAAAAAATCGTTTGGGGCGTGGCGGGCATGCTGTTCGTTTGGAAACAACCGGAAAGCCATTTTCAAGACAACTGTAGAAGACTTTTACAGAATTGAAATTGGTGCTGGCAGCTGGCGGACAAATTTACATTTACAAGCTCGGAGGACTCTCTAGCGAAACAAGCTGCAATCTTGGACATACCGTGCTGTGTTTAACAGCGGGAAATGGAAAACATGACAGAGTACGCTTTAATGCACTTCATCAGATGCAAACTCCCTATTTTCATTCCTCGGCACACCGGATGTGGGTTGTTAAAAGTCTGCAACCTCAACAAAAAACAAACAAACCCGCAAACATTGTGTGTGTGTGTGTGTGTGTGTGTGTGTGTGTGTGTGTGTGTGTGTGTGTGTGTGTGTGTGTGTGTGTGTGTTTAAACTACAGCTCCTGCGACTGTGCATAATGCAGGCAACTCTGTCACAGTTGCAGAGTTTTCAGCGTTATAAAATCCACAGCTTGAGTTTGGAGCGACTTCATTGTGCTTTTGGTCAGTGAGCGAGACACATCGCTACAGCGTCTAGCGGGTGTTGTGTGCTGCACGAGAAGACTAGCCACTGCGATCAAAACGCAAACTGATCTGTGAAACCAGGCTGCCCTTGGCTTTTATGGGGGGTTTCAGGGACGCTGAAAACTCTGTAACTGTGACAGAGTTGACTGTGCATTTTGCACAGTGGGATAGTTAAAAAAAAAACCAAAACAAAACAACAACAACAACAAACAAACAAACACAAAAAACAACCACACACTGTTTTGGCTTTTTGTTGCGATTGCAGACCTTTAAGCAAGTTCGGAAGCAAAACACGTGAATAGTGAACGGGAAAATTCCACTTTTCCAGACATAAAACTGTCGCTTGCTACGCGCAGGGCACTTGCCGGAACAGCAACAAAACCAACAGCAACAAAACCAACGGCAACAAAACCAACAGCAAGGACACACATTGCCCCCGCGAACACACGTTCACGACCAGGTTCATTTCCTTGCGGCACTGAACAGTAAGCTTTTTATCAAGTTACATATGGGATAATTGTAGCAGTCCTTTTCAGCAAATACTCGTAGAAGTCTCCGGTGTCACAAACAAAGGTAAAGACTCAGAGAGATTCAGACTCAGACGTTTTAGTGTTTAGACATTTGGCCATAGTTAGAAGACAGGGTATCCATCGTAGTGGCTAGTTCAGTCACGATAGTGTGCGTGCGTGCGTGCGTGCGTGTGTGTGTGTATGTATGTGTGTGTGTGTGTGTGTGTGTGTGTGTGTGTGTGTGTGAGAGAGAGAGAGAGAGAGAGAGAGAGAGAGACTGGGGCGTTGTGGGATTAGTGGTGTGTGTGTGTGTGTGTGTGTGTGAGAGAGAGAGAGAGAGAGAGAGAGAGAGAGAGAGAGAGATTGGGGCGTTGTGGGATTAGTGGAAGGGGAGGACGGGGGCAGGCGGATGAGGTGGCGAGGTGGGTGGGGGTGGGGGTGGTGGTGTTGGTGATGGTGGCAGTGGTTTACTTGTACGTTAAACAAAAAACAAAAAAAAAACAAAAAAAAACAACAACGGTGAACGTGAGTAATGGGCTTCAGTGTTACTCCAAAACTGAAGTGGGAACCGGGTCATACGATGTACCGTAAGCTTCTGACTCACCACCCCCTGCAAAACGCAAACAGTAACCTCTCTTTTCGTCTCCATGTGACAATGATTCATTCACGCTAGTCATAGCTACATTTGACAAAATATTACGTCCACTTCCTCTGGTCGTCACCACCGTCGGACCCTCCGGCAAGACTCGGCGCAAGCGCTGACTTCTACCGGAAGTGACGTTGAAGGCACGAGCTGAGCGCGTGGTTGCCTCGAGCGTGCTGCGGAAGACGTGAGTGGGATCAGGTGTTCATGCTGGGGACTACTCGCTGACACTTCGTGAAGTACTGCGACTTTCGTCGCTAAAATGCGACTGCCCGCGTTTTCGGATATTTTTTTTGTTGTTGTTGAAACTACGTATAGCCTAGTTTAGTTCTTGTGACGCACACGCAGCTCTGCTGAAAGTGGGCCTATTCCAAGGAGAGACAATGATTTTTTTTGGAGGGTGGGGGTGGGGGGTGGGGGGCAGTGGGGGGAAGGGGGGGGGGGTCTAGCTTATGAGTGCGCCTGTGCGCTCGAGTCTGTCTATCTTAGTCATAAGTAGAACTCTGAAAGCAATAACCCGACGCCACGGTCGTGCGTTTCACTACGTCGTGAGGTCAAAGTGAGGAAAAGACAACGAAGGTAGCGGTTGAAGGCCGGAGCATTGTATGAGGAAAAAGGGGTGTTTCTCTTTTTCGTTAACGATAATGAAAAACGGCCTCATAGATGAAGGCTTCCTTGTTTCAGTTAGTACAACTGATTTGTCACGGTGGTGGTTGTGCGAGCGAAATTCAACGACCCGAAGCTCTCCTATTCAGCGAGTGACAGCAACACTATAACAGACGCCTGGCATTTCGTTTTGCTTTTAGTTTTCTGTTGGCTCAGTGCCAGCCTGTGTGAGACAGTAACGGTGTAATGACCTTTTATTCAACTCAAATACAAGGTACAATATGGTGGCCTCTTGCCGTGACAGAAACTGGGGCTGACAACGCCAGCTCCCAAACAGACAACCTCACACTACGTCACACACTTATTTTACATCACAGACATTACGTAACAGACAGATCATTACGACACACAAGACACTACGTCACAGGTAGAACACAGAGGGCTGAACGAAGAGAACCACGTGGATACGACTTGTGTATGTTACTGAATGGTACCATGATGAACACTACCAAAACATCCGGGAACAACCTGTGACTGTGAGCATAGATAATCCGGAAGAGGGTCAGTTCTGCTCAGTACCAATGCTGAACATATCACATGCCCTTGTCGATTAAGTTTCAAACGAGGGATGTCAGGGCGCGTTGATCAGGAAAATATGCTAGGAGATATTACGTCTTCTATCCACTACAAGGACAGTTTCAATGATTGGAGCAGTGGAAAAAGGGCGTGTGTAAAGTTTAGCTCTCCTGGGAGACTAAAATTATATCGTCCTGCTTCCACACTATACTCTTCTTCGTGGGTGGGACGGTGGGTTTTTGGGAGCTGAACGTTCTCTTCTTTTGTGTCTTCTTGAAAGGGTGGGTGGGTGTTTGAGGGTTTAACGTCCTTTTCCACCACATACGGGTGATATCAAAGACGGGGCAACGATGAGAAAGCCAGCACAAATATTTGGCCCCAGCCGGGATACGAACTCACGACCCGAGCATTAGGAGTCCAACGCTCTACCATTCGGCCGTCCCGGCTCCCCTCTTCTTGAAAGAGTGAGATCTGTTCTACAAAATTTAAACACCTCAAGTAATACGGACTATCCTCGACCTCTACATGTTCGATGTTCAAAGGAGTGACATGTATTTATTATTTAAACCGGACATATTTTATTATAAATAGTTACACCGTGTTTTATTGTCTTCCTTTTTTTATATTTTAGTCTGGCGAAGAGGGATTTTGATTAGCCGCGAAATAGTCTTTGTTGCTTGCGCGGCGTAAAGCCCTAACTAACTAACTAACTAACTAACTAACTAACTAACTAACTAACTAACTAACTAACTAACTAACTTCTTTTGTACAAATGACAAAGGTACATCATGACATTAATAATGATAATAAAGGGTATTTGTGGCGCCCCATCTCACAAGAGCTCAGGGCGCGCACATAAACTACACATACAAAAAACATAAACCTATATAACGTACCACACACACACACACACACACACACACACTGATTTTTTGCAGGTGGCAAGCAGAGATGGACAGCGGGGAGGGGAGGGGCATGGCTGGGGGGATTTGGTTCTACTGCATGCAGAAAAGATGTGTTTTAAGGTGAAACTTAAAGACTGCTAACGACTGAGCATGACGGATGTGAGAGGGGAGGCCGTTTCATATTCCAGGACCAATGTATGAAAAAGCACGCTGGCCTTGAAACTTTTTCCCGACGGATGGTGAATACGGAGAAGACGGGTGTCCCAGGAAGAACGGAGGTTGCGGGATGGCGTGTAGAGCTGAATTACAGCGGACAGATACAAGGGAGCATTGACACACTTTGCCGTAATACGCATTTGTATTTACGTTCTGACGGGCTGTGTGACAAATGTAGGTCAGTTAGCCTGCTCCGTAACCCGCAAAATGCCTGCAAGGTCAAGGGTTGTTTACACCATTGCGTAAATGGAGGAAGAGGGTGGTTTAAGTACGGAGAGGTAAGCCTCTCCAGAGGGCGGGCACTTTGTTCTTGTTCGCTACCTGACTGACGCGCCCATTTCAAGTCGTTCCGTTCTGGAATCTAACTGACATCATATATTTAATTGAAACACTTATGGCCGTGTTGACCTAGAAATAGTCAAGGTTATAACCAGGGCGACGAATTTCCCGTGAAACAAAAAGCCAAAACCAAAACCAAACATCAATTACACAAATAAATCATCATCATCATCATCATCATCATCGGCGTCTAATACTGATGGTTTGCACTCTTAGCTCGAATGCATGTTGTCAGACACACAGAGGAAATCATAGGCTGTCATAATTGTGTAACTGCGCAGTCTCGGACCCCCTGCTTGCTTCCCGAACTTGTAGAAAAGTGATGTAAAACATTGGGAAACTCCGTTGTCATACTGGAGACCGTTAAGTAAAAACAACAACAACAACAACAACAACAAACAAACAACACCCAACAACAACAAAAACAACCAGTCATACTGTTAGACGTGATGGCTCGCTTGCAGCAACGTAGCAAGCAATTAACCAGCCGGTGAGCTATCTAGCCAGGCGGCCCGCGAATTAAGAAAATCAAGGGTAGTAAGTCATTTTCCAAGGGCAGAGAAACTCGTTTACTTCGCAGTAGGTTACCGTTACTAGTTGTTCTGAGCTTTGTTTGATCAACAACACCACCACCACCACCCTGACTCCAACCCAACCCTCCTTCGGGACCGAAAAAAAAAAAAGAAAAAAAGAAAAAGAAAAAAGAAACGGAAAATAAAGCGGCACACAACATACTTAAAAAGCTAGTCAGACATACCGAAAATACACGTGTATTTCGCAAATTTCGCACGAAGACAAGACCTGTCCGTAATGAGCGTGTACAGACGTAGAACACTTCCCACTGGCTGGCTAGACCGGAACATCCGGTTGCTAATTCTCTGACGTCATTCTCGGGAGCATTCGGGAAGCTTACGGACACCGGACGTACACTCCCTGCGTCCTAACGTAGTTCGCGAAAAATCCGACAAAGTCCTGGTTTCCAAACAAGAAGAAGACAGAGAGAATTCAAACCATGACAACTAACGTCACGCGAGTACACACGCTGACCACACTGTCTGCGTTCCTTGGAATTATTTTCCTTCCTTCTCCTGATGGCGTTGCCGGGATAGCCGAATGGTCGAGCGTTGGACGTCCAATGCTTGGGCCAGTCGTGTGTCAGTTCGAATCCCGGCTGGTGCCAAATATTTATGCTGGCCTTTTTCTCTTTAATATCACCTATACGTGGTGAAAAAGGAAGTGAAACTCCCGAACAGCCCCTATTCCCGGATTTTTGTTTTTGTTGTACGTGAAAAAGAAAGGGCAGTGCTTGGGCAGCCAGTTTATTTTTGCCTGTTGAGTTGCTGTCCGGCACGAATACATTCCTCACTTCAAATTTAAAGTCCAGCGTTAAAGTTAAGAATCGTCGCAATGTGAAAATGCCAAACTGTTTCATATTTTAGGCTAAGATTAAAAATCATAAAAAGATCTCTGGCATTAAAATGCGAGAGAGGGCGCGAAAAGCACAACATCGCAAAAAGCGTGTATGCACATGAATTTTGACTCGATTGGGTAAGAGGAAACCTCCGACAAAATCCCTGCCTACATTGGGATTCGAATCGTGTGCCTCAGGATCCACAGGCGTACGTCTTAACCACTAGGCCAAATCCCCCTGCCGGTCTAGCCGGTGGAATGCAATAAACGATGTTTGTCTTGCAGAATACTCAAACAAATAATATTCCAAGGTCATCAATCAACGACAAAAACTTCAACCTTCACATGCAACCTTGGGTTCTTTAACCTTGCGTTATTTTTCAGCACAGAATCAAGTTGTTTACAGAAACGTGAACGGATATCATTCAGAAGCAAAATCGACGTGTATGAAGCATTTAAAGGGTAAATCACAGTATTTTTACATTACATCATTAGAGTTTGGAACTCCTTGCCACCTTCTCTGGGGAGCCGGGGTGGTCGAATGGTAGAGCGTTGGACTTCTAACGCTCGGGTCTTGAGTTCGATCCCGGCTGGGGCCAAATATTTGTGCTGGCTTTTTCATCGTGTGTGTGTTAAAACAATTGTACACACAACAAAAGCTTCCCTTTGTTCAATTACGCTTTGATAGAAAGGAACAAAAATATCAAAACTATGTGCATCTTTTAACCAAAATACTTCTTAGCTTCCTACAATAATTATGTGTCACAGTGTGTGTGTGTGTGTGTGTGTGTGTGTGTGTGTGTGTGTGTGTGTGTGTGTGTGTGCCGCTAGTGTGTGTGTGCCGCTAGTGTGTGTGTGATGGTAAGAAAGAATGAAGCACGAATAAGGACTTTAATAAGACGCTTAGTTTCTTTTCTCTCTCTCTCTCTCTCTCTCTTTGGAAACGACATAAACCAACTTCCAATGAATTCCCATATTAAATCAATATATTGCAGTCGTTGATTTCAATTTCGTCGTATGACACGTCAATGGTTTCCATTTAAAAATACCAGAAAAGCTTTAAAAAAAAAAATTCACAAAGTCACCGTTTCTTGTCAGAAGGTGTGAACCCGGCATCAGAAAACTTTCACTTTCCCTTCGGCGTTCCGCGAGAGCAGGCAGCGAAAGGTGAAGGCCGTTTCAGACGGCCGCAAATGAGGTCGCCCAACAAACTGCGCAAAAATCGAGCGTCGATCCGCTAAACTGTGAAAACGTCTTCAGCCCGAGCCCGCTGCGGTAAATGCCAGCTAATAACGCATGTTGACGGAAGAACGCCCCAAGGTCGCTAGAAGCGCTTTATCTACAATTATTTTTGGCCCACTTCCAAACGACCTCGACCCAGCTGGTCGGGCAAACCCCGGCCCAGGACCCCGCGGCGGCTTGGTACACCAGTCAAAACAAGCCTCTTGAGCGTGCAGGGTTAATAGACTGATCATCAACCCGTATGTCAAGAAATCTGGAGACACTCTGCGAGAGCGAGATGTTGTAAATGTTGAGAAAGGGGTAACTTAGGGAGAGCGGGGGGAGGGGTGGGGTTAGGGGTGGGAGGTGGGGACAAGTTGGCACAGATTAACCTCTTCAGATGTGAGTGGTTTGTGGACCACCACGCCTCGAGGGGGAGAATCAAAATATCGAGAGTGTCTGTCAGGTGACGCTGATATCATCCAGTCATCCGCACAGCGGTCAATTTGGCTATGGTGGTGCTGGCAGCCAGAGGGTAGGTGGTTGGTGTGGAAGGGTGGTGGGTGGTGGCGGGTAGGAGGTGGGGGTGCGAATGGTTTGGGGAACGCCTGGTATACAGATCTCAACACATGAATGGTAAAATAATGGCTCATTAAGTAACACGTCCTATATCTTACCAGGCACGCTGCTGAACGACCGTCACCGCTGTCACAAGGAGGCGTGGGTTCGAGCCCAGGTCGAGCTGTGATATGTGATAGTCCATGGCTACCGGGCTGCTCATCTGGGGTTTACTCTCCGGGTCCTCCGCCCCCGCCCCCCCCCCCCCCCCCCAGCAAAATTTCAACAATAGGTGCTTAGGTGTGTTACAGTGCAACTCGACGACACGCTTCCACCGGTGTGTGTGTGGGGGGGGGGGGGGGGGGGGTGGGGAGGAGGGAGGTTGAAGCAATATTAATTTCCTAAAAAGCAGAACATGTAGTTCATTCTAAAACCCAGTACCGCACAGCACCACTGCGCGCTGTAGTGTCGTTTATACCGAGGTCTCTCAAGACCATAGACCTCGGGTTTTTTTTCCCCCCTTCTTCTTTTTCTTTTTCTTCTGTGGTAATTGCATGGGGGTAAGTGTTAACGATGACACGCGGGAACAGGCACCATAGGTGGTGACCTGTCTTGTGCTTACGGTGGACTGTGCGATCGGCTGTTGGCACTTCCACAGTTCAGGTTTCTCACAAGGGTTGATTGGCTTTCTGTGGGTGGTTCTTCTGCGATGTTGCAAGAAGATGGCCAAAACTAATGAGAAGACTGAAAGCATCAAAATTTAAGAAAATGTGATAAAAACATTACATCTATGCTCAAATGTAAAAACGGATTCAATGAGATACATTGATATGTGTGTGTGTGTGTGTGTGTGTGTGTGTGTGTGTGTGTGTGTGTGTGTGTGTGTGTGAGAGAGAGAGAGACAACTGCGCCGCTACAAAACAAGGAAAATTTTTAAAGGAAAAATTAAGCAAGGAAGAAAGCACCAAAGGCATCTGGATGTGTGTGTGTGTGTGTGTGTGTGTGTGTGTGTGTGTGTGTGTGTGTGTGTGAGAGAGAGAGAGAGAGAGAGAGAGAGAGAGAGAGAGAGAGAGTCTTTACCAAACCCGAACCACGCTTCAGTCAATGGTTTCCAAAGTCTTCCTTAACTTTATTATATTTCGCATCAAGACGTCCTAGCGCTTCTCAGTATGCCATCAGCCACAAAATGTAATGTTAAATTACATTAGGATGATGACCGCGTAATCCTGACAGGTGCCTGCCCTCACATTTCACTCTGACCTCACGTCCTGTACCACCCACAAAATGTCACATCCACCCTGATAAATTACTCATTACGTAATAACCAGTAATACATGTTGCGATAAACGCCCTTCCTAAAAGCTCTTACAGGAACTTCACACAACAGCCGATAAGGACACATTCTTCAACTTACAGTTTTGTTGTTGTTGTTGTTTTTACTGGCTTATAATCTTAATTTCCTCATTCTTATTTTCTTGTGAGTCCAAAGACGATTTTCCATTTGATGCTTGTGGACAATAAAGTATTTTTTTAAAATTTGATTTTGAATTTGAATTAATAATAGCAATAGTGATGACGATGATGATGATGATGATGATGATGACGATGATGATGATGATAATAATGGACAATAAAGTATTTTTGAATTTGAATTTGAATTACTACCACCACCACCACTACAACAACAACAACAACAACAACAACAACAACTACTACTACTACTACTACTACTACTACTACTAAGCAACAATCTGACACCGATAATATCACTTCTGAAGATGGGGAGGCACGTTTAGATAATTCAGAATCTTGGCACTAGAACAGGAGAGAAACTAAGTGCTTCGGGAATGAAGGACATTTACAAACCTCATTCAAACACAACAGCAAAAGTAGAGACCACCCATTTCTATCGCTGGGTATGAAAATTGTAATGGATTCATGTCTGAAAAAACAAACAAACAGAAACAAAACGAAAAACTTATCGTACAAATTTAGGGAATATGGAGACCTACCATTTCTATTGCAGGAAATAACAAGGATTCCTGTGAAATAACGTGATCGTAAAACTACTCATGAAAAACTGAGACGTGGATAACTGAAGAGCTGAGCTGGAAGTGGGATCGAAAGTGTCGGGACATAAAAATAATTGCTTCGTTTCGCTCACTGACACGAGATAAACTAGGCTAGCGAAGATGCTTGACCGTGAGGGTATCTGTGCATTTTGCTCCGACAAACAAGCTCTTAACTTCATTCATGTCTTCACCCTTACACAGAAAAACAAAGCAATTGAACAGTAAAGAGTTTGCGACGTAAAACACACACACACACACACACACACACACACACACACACACACACACACACACACACACACACACACACACACACACGCACGTGCGTGCGCGCGCGCAGAGTTTCCTCTTGCTGTGTTTCTGACAGAATTGTTATTGATATCTGACAGTTGTGGTACATTGCATAGTCAGGTTTTACAAAGCAACAGGCAGACCACGAACCACAGAGGAAGTCACCGGTTCTGTTGTCAGCCTTCTCATTAAGACCTCTAGAACACTAATGTTGTATTGATCATCAACAGTTGAGTGTTTTGAGATTGTAAGGAACGCTGTCGACAGAGAGAGAGAGAGAGAGAGAGAGAGAGAGGGTAGGATGGGTGGGACGGGTGGGTGTTTGGGAGTGTAACGTCCTATTCCACCACGTAAGGGTGATATCAAAGACGGGGCAACGAGAAAAAGGCCAGTACAAATATTTGGCCCCAGCCGGGATTCGAACTCACGACCCGAGCATTGAGAAGAAGAAGAAAAAGAAATGCTGCAAACAAACCCAACGACACTTAAATCGTATTCAGACAATGGCTGAACCATTGCTTAAATCACGTCAATGCTGACAGGAAAAGTCTTTGAGACAGAAACTTCACTTTACGGTTCAAAGCACAAGCATAAACGAAGTGCCGTTTAATGCCCAAATAGAGCAAGATATATCGTCAAGGCTAAGGTGCGACCGTCATATTGTCACTCACATGTCTCACTGACTTTTCTGGAAATGACGATGTCCACATGTGACCGCTAATGCCATCATTGTAGGTGGCCTTGAGTGACCTTACCCTGACTTTCACGCATTCAACCTTTGCGTACTCTGAAGAAGTCCACAGGATTATGTAAGCTTATGGATTTGGTCAGCGACTGGGCCATAATGGATCCTGTTTGTGTGAAAGTTGCTTAAATCCCCCCCTGAACCCCCTTGAATGCTAAATAATGGAGGTAGGCTCAAAGAAAGTGGTATTTCTCTTATATCAGAAGCCACAAAGTCACGAAAACCGTTGCGGTGGTCAAATGAAGCATTTTTCTATCTGCCAAATAACTTTAGAGAATCGAAAGCGGCAGTTTTTCATCTCAGCGACGTTAGTACGTTAATTAGTTAGTTAGGGCTTAACGCCTCGCAAGCAACAAAGAGTACTTCGCGGCTGAGCGGCGTAACGAACATGGAGGCTTTAACACGCATGTTTGCTTAATGCATGTTTACGCCAGTTGTAACGTCAGTGGGCACTTTAGGAGAGCGCGCTTGCTTGACAAAAAAAGAGGTGAAATCACGAAAGTTTGACCGAATTTTGCACAGCTAATGCTAAGCGGGACACGGGTGCAAGAGCAAGACGGTGCACGGGCAAGCTTTACCTCTTAGCTGAAAAATGCATGGTGAGATCCGGTCATTAAATCTCGGGTTTTTTTTTGTTTGTTTTGTTTTTAAACTCTTAAAAACTAATTTAAGCAGGTTACGTGAGATTCCTGGGTGTTCCTTGAATTATTTTGAATAGTATACTTCTAAAAGTATTACGAGGACCGTGCAGGGATAGTAACTCTTTCATTCTTCGCGCAGTTGTCTCCCTTGGCAGACTCGTAGAACGGGGTCCCCGCGAGCTCGTCAGGTCAGATCAGGGGCAGTTAGCAGGCAAATCATGCACGTACGCCATCATCGTTCCGAAAACAATGTACTTGTATTTCAAGGAAATTTGTTCTGGAGGATAAGGCCCCCGCCTGCAGATCCTGAGGTAGCAGGTTCAAAGTCCATGTTGGGCACGGATTTGTATTTATTTATTTATTTATTTATTTTTTAAACAAGAGTCACAATTCTTGTGCGGACCTGTAGGGATAATAGGCATCTGATTTATATCGTCTCTCGTGTGCTGTTGCTACCTGTGAGTTCACCTTCACTGGGGCTCTCCACAAATCTTTATCTTCAACACGAGTCGGTCAAGCGACGTTAAGCCCTAACTAACTAACTAACTAACTAACTAACTAACTAACTAACTAACTAAACTAACTAACTAACTAACTAACTAACTCTGTGTAGGGTTGGTGGGTGGGTGTTTGAGAGTTCAACGTCGTTTTCCACCACATGTGGGTGATATCAAAGACGGGGCCACGAGAAAAGACCAGCACAAATATTTGGCCCTGTAGGGATAATAGGCATCTGATTTATATCGTCTCTCGTGTGCTGTTGCTACCTGTGAGTTCACCTTCACTGGGGCTCTCCACAAATCTTTCTTCCACACAAGGTCGGTCAAAGCGGCTTCCAAGCTCCCTGAAGGTATCACTCACGTAAAAAAAGAAAGAAAAAGAAACAAACCCAAACCACTCCACATTTCTACTCGCTGAGTGGAAGGCAGTGTGTCAGCAGAGAAGTATGCCACTACGCTTCATTCCTGATAAGATTATTGCACTGAAGGGATTAAGGGTCTTAACCCGCCCCATACCAGAAGTCCCGACCCCTTCTTAGTGTAGGTATGCAGCCAGGTTTCCACAGTTCTGAAATTCCGTCTCGCCTCTAGCTCGTAGTCACAACACAGACAAAAAAAAAAAAAAAAAAAAGCCCGGTAGTTTATGACTTGGCAAAAGTGCGCTATACAGTTACCTCATACACTTAACCAGGTACACGTACACGTATAGGACTACAGAGCGAATAGGACTGACTTAGGCAGAGAAGTCGGGGCGGTCGGTGGTCTAGTGGTCTAGTGGTCGGGGCGAAGAATTTTTCTTTCTCATATGTGGCACCGTTCATTCGGGCCGACCGTCGGGGGTTATCTCCAGGTACTCCGGCTTCCTTTCCCTCTGCTTTGGAAACGTTCAGCCCATAAAATTCAAAACTAAATGCAATTCTAAAATTCCGAAACTTAAATTGCTGAGCTGGCCCTTCGCACCACGTGATTGTAATGTGGTCATGTCCAGTGTGTGAGAGAATGCGTGTGATTCACGTGAGCGTGCGTGTTGGGTTTAGCTTGCGGCGCTTTGAGCCGAATATGTGGGATAAAAAAGCGCTTATATTAATGCGCCTATTATTATTATTATTTTTATTATTAGAAGTCAGCCCAGAAATGAAACACTCTCACAGCTGAATGACACCTAAACAGAGGCAATTCTCTGTGACTCATAAGACTGGCCGAAGTTTTCGTTGACCAGATCCGTGATGACACCAGCATTACAAATTATCCTGTGGCAGAGGGGCGTCAGTTAAGATGTCATTGCCGCTCGTGCCAGTGCTGTGATCACACTTGCATTTTTCACCTGATATAAGTTTAACGTTACTCGGAATATATGTGTTTGACAGCCTGGGCTGTTGCCTGTTGTTCCAAACACGTTCGCTATGTATAAATATACATAGTAGCTGAGTATAACAACAGTGCCCTCTGTGCTCTTCCATCTTCCATTCTTGGCCCTAACATCCCGTGGCCTTTCTGTATAAATTTGGCAATGCTACGCTTCCTAGCACAGCTATAATGAACCATTTCAAGGAGAATTTCCGCGCTATGCAGGTGGCCACTGTAAAGCCTCTGAGGTACCGAATGACACCGACGAAAAAGGACCACAACAAAGTCATTGCATTCGAGCACATGATACGTAATGGTAAGCATTACACAGCTGGAGCATACATGGTGGAAAGGGACGATAACCTCCCAACCCCCCCCCCCCCCCCAGACACACACACAGTTAGAGCAGATCGTACAATTGAGCCATCGTGATCGAACATAAGCAAATGACGGTCCTTATGTTCGTGAGCACTGGGAGGCTGTCAGAACCCGTCCAGGTTCTATTTGTGGTAGGCACGTCATCCCAAACAAAAACAGTTTGGTACGTTGTCTGGAAACTGCACATTGACCCTGAAAGGTATTCTTGGGGAGAGGGTGTTGTGTTGATTGTATTTGTTAGTGGCATAGTGGCACGAGAGAGAGAGAGAGAGAGAGAGAGAGAGCGAGAGAGAGAGAGAGAGAGGGGTGTTATTTTGAGACAGGGTGGCAGACGAGATCGGAGAGGGCTAGGCTTGAAGGTTTGTTAGCCTGCCCTGCCCCGTACACCTCGCAAGTCGTGTCATCTCAAGGATAATCAACCGTTCGATCATATAGTAATCTGGCACCAGTCTTGTCTTTTCGCCGTCACGATTTGGATTTTCAAATTCAGCCACAAGATTTAACCAGGGTGCAGAATCTGTAATAATAATAATAATAATAATAATAAGCGCATTAATATAGGCGCTTTCTCCTAAATATTTGGCTCAAAGCGCCGCGAGCTAAACCCAACACGCACGCTCACGCGAATCACACGCATTCTCTCACAAACTGGGCATGAACGCAGTACAATCACGTGGCGCGAATGGCCATCTCAGCAATTTAAGTTTCGGAATTTAAGAATTGCATTTAGTTTTGAATTTTGTGCGTTGAACATTTCCATAGCAGAGGGGGAGGAAGCCGGAGTACCCGGAGAAAAACCCCGACGCGTGTATTTTGGGATTGACCTGCAAACCTGCTAACCCACAAACCTGCAAAACCCTTTCCGGGACGGTGGAAAACAGATGACACGGGTGTTCACTTGGACAGCATCCATTTTTTTCGGGTCACTAAACAAGGCGTACTAAATGACCTCATTCACTACACGTCACACTATATTATCAAGACGTACGAGGATAACGAACAGACCAGGAACATGTACTGAGACCAGTTTTGTTCACCGGCCCCCGTAGTGTAGTGGTTAGCACTTCGGACCATGGACCGGGAGACCCGGGTTCGTGTCCCAGCCGAGGCAAGCGGGATTTTTCCAACCTAGGTCGGCTCCTACCTAGAGCGGGTGTGCTATGGGCCCAGTGGGGAGGTTGTTGCCACACAGCCGAGCTTCACCCACTTCACGGGTGCGACTTTGGGGTTGCTTCCCTTGGTATGACACGTCTTATGATGTGGATGATTACGCGGCCGGCACCGCAAGTGCCGTAGTTCCCGGGCCTGGTTAATACCGGGATATTTATGAAAGGAAGCGTGGAATGCGGCCCTGTCCCGCAGTCCCAAAGCACACGGACCTCCAAGCATCATCTTACCATCATCATCATCACCATCATCATGCATACTAAAAAAAAAAAAAAAAAAAAATTGCCCCAACTTCCGAGCCCTCCGTGGATTCCACCCATTACCAGGGAGGAACACCACTGAAGCCGGCAAAGAGTTGTGGCAGCGAAAAAAAAAAAAAAAAAGAAAAGAAAAAAGAAAAAAAAAAGAAACCTTTTTTGTTCAGTCGACACCTTGACGGACAAGCAATGCAGGTTTACAGCTGAAGCGGATGCAGAACCACAAAAGCCTGTCGTGGAACATCACATTTAAAAATGAACTGTCACGATTGTGACAATGCAGCTGCACCACGCATCCGGTGAGACTCAAGGGCTCGGTGTTCTCTTCAGGAAAAAGAAGATCTTGGTGCAGGCCTGTGTTAAAAAGAAACGCCTGAACAACCCTTCAGTCAGGATGACAAAAGAACAATTCTACTGACGCAGCAAAAAAAAATAAAAAATAAAAAAAAATAAAAAAAATTAAAGGACCACTGTCGGACCTCACTAGGCTTCATAGAAGTTCTTGTTTGATACAAGACAAATTTCGCCACATGGGACAATAAAGGGTCCTTATCCTTACACACCCTAGTTTTTTTTATTTATTTATTCTGTTTTTGGTCGTAGGTTACAGTTACACAGGAACATTACAATACAGCACATAACTATACAAAACAAGACAGAGGTAAGTGTGCACTCCATGATTAACACAATAAAGTTACAGAATAAAGGCCTTGATACTATCTATTGTACTACTACTACTATGTTATTTAGCACGAACGACAGGGAGCCGCATATGATTGAGGACACACACACACACACACACACACACACACACACACACACACACACACACACACACACACACACACACACACACACACACATACTCCTTCCCACCTGTTCACTGTTCTACAACCTTCGCGGAGGAGTTTTCAACAGCAAAGTTAGTTTGAATGTATACACGACCATGCCCTTATTTTAACAGTTTTTAGGCTCACAGATCGTTCTGTGCTGGTTTGGTGGTACTGAAGGTGGGTGGGTGTTTGGGGGTTTCACGTCCATTTCCACCACATACGGGTGATATCAAAGACGGGGCAACGATGAAAAAGCCAGCACACATATTTGGCCCCAGCCGGGATACGAACTCACGACCCGAGCATTAGAAGTCCAACGCTCTACCATTCGGCCACCCGGGCTCCCCTTGGTGGTACTGAGCATCACACCACTAAGACACATACACAAATACGTGCACAGACAGGCTTGCGTTCAGCTGGTTGAAGCCAAAACGCAATAGCCGGTGACAGTATGGTTACCACACTCGACCATGTAGCTGAGTTTTCTTCTCTTGCACGGCCATCAAACGCCAGTGTGGCGCATTCGGAGCTCCACTAATCTCTGAGACAGACTATTTAATAATAATATTAATAATAATAATAATAATTTTATTTATAAAGCGCATATTCATGTAAAATTACATGCTCTAAGCGCTAACGAAAATTAAACAGACACAAAACAGACAAAGAATTGAGACATTAAGCAGTAACAAGCTCCAGAATGACGAAACTGAACGGATTAGATGGTAGGTATACAGATAGATTATTAATATAGATTATAGATGGTATTTTCATAGATAGATGCATCTCTCTACCCTACCCTACCCCCCCCCCCCACCCCGCCCTCCTCCCCCCCACCACCCGTACTGGTACAGAACAGGCCTATCTTACGGTCCTGCGCGCACGCCAGTAAGAGAGCGAAAAGACACATCCCCTGCTCAGTTAACCGTTTTCTTTTAAAACTGTAAAAACATCTCCTCAAGATTTATTTGCATTGCTCACTTATCACATCCTTTGTTTTCCCCCTATTGTTCATTACATATTGGTCAGTTTTTTTGTGTTTTTTTTTAGTATTGTTTGATATACACGTATGTAGTAGCATGGTCGTGTGTGTGTGTGTGTGTGTGTGTGTGTGTGTGTGTGTGTGTGTGTGTGTGTGTGTGTGTGCTCTACTTAGTTGGAGCTTACTTTGTATATATAAGTAGCCTAGCACGGACAAGATGTAAGACAGGTCTGCGTATCTAATCTTTTATCCTTGTAAAATAAAGTTTCGTTCCTTCGTTCGTTCGTTCGTTTTAGTGCAACAGAGTACGAAATCTGACGACGGAAACTGACTGACTGGTGGACCGCAAACGCCTGATTTATCGGTGTGAGGGGGGGGGGGGGGAGAAGCGACACTCGCTTCACATCCTGGTTCGCCCCCCTTACGTCGCCCTCTGGCCTCTAGTGCTCATGTGACCTCCTCATACGCGGAAGTACGCGTAAAAGGCGACCGGTGACACAGTGACCTTGAAAGAGCGAATGACACAACGATCGACAATGCCTTGGCTGTTTCATCGGGAGCGCAGTGAGTGGTTCATCCGTGAGGTTGCCGCGTCTTTATTTTCTCTGTGTCCCAAACAGAATCTAGTAAAAAGGGTGGGTGTGGGTGGGTGTTTTTGGTTGTTTAACGTCCTTTTCCACCACGTAAGAGTGATGTCAAAGACGGGGCAACGAGGAAAAGGCCACACAAATATTTGGCCCCAGCCGTGAATTCGAACTCACGACCCGAGCATTGAAAGTCGTTCGGCTATCCCGGCTCCCCCTTGTAAGAAGGAATTGTTCTACTGTTGTGTATGTTGCCTTTGTACGAGAACGTTTATTTATTTATTTAGATTACAAATGATGGCACTTGCCCCGTCAAGAAAAACTTCTCAAGGAATGAGACCCCCTCCCCCTCCCCCCTCAACTCCCCTCCCCCCCTGTCTGTCAACTGGACCGACATATCTCCACCTTCGTGAGAATGTAATGGAACATTTCAAAATTGAATCGGTCTATGGCCGATCTCTGATGCGGACACAAAGCCCTGCAGTTAACCTTTGACTTTTATAAAGTAGCTTTTCTGCATGACAAAATCCCAAGGTCTGTTCGTTAGTTGTTCCATAGAAGTAGATTCATCCTTTTTTTCTGGTTTAATGTATGCGACAGAAGTGTAACGCTGGCCACTGCGTCTCTCTTCGTCCGCTGACGTTTGTTCTGCGGTGACAATGTCAAGCGTTGTCAGTCGGCAAACTATATTGCGGGGTGCGACCCTACGTAATTTTCTGCTGGCATTTTGATGGTGACGTGCTAACAAGAGCATAAATGATTCATCGCTCTTCGCCATGATCGCGACATCGCCTGGTCTGTTGGGGCCATGAGAGTATGAACGCACCTGTCTTGGAGACCCACAAGAAATACAGCTTACATGATTAGTTCCAGCATTTTACCACGAAAGAAACAACAAGACGTTTCAATTTTCGTTTTCCCGTAGCTACCATGCCTCCGGTTCCTTGTGTTTTTGTGAACTCGCAAAACACTTGAGTAGCTTATGAAAAGTCATAACTCACACTTTCGCCCTCTGTTTCCTTACTATTTTCGGACGTAAAGCACTCGTAGTTAACGCTAAACATTTGCACTGGAGAGTGGTGTAAACAAGAATAATCATTAACAATTATTGTATACTCATTACCAGTTTACCACGCGTCAATGTTTCGCTGTCAAAGACAGAAGTGATACGCACAAAACGCAATAGGATTTTGGGATAATCAGGTCTAATGAAGTGTTCTTCTATGTTGTTCTTGTTGTTGTTGTTTTACGGATGGGTGTTTTTGGGTTCAACGTCTTTTTCCATCACGTATGGGATATAGCAAAGACGGGGCTACGAGAAAAAGGCCAGGACAAGTACATAGCCCCAGCCGGGATGTGAACGCACGACCTGAGCATTGAAAGTCCACCGATCTACAGTATTCGGTTACCCCTGCTCCCTGTCTTACGGGAGGGGTGGGTGGGTATGGGTGTTTGGGGGTTTAACGTCCTTTTCCACCGCATACGGGTGATATCAAAGACGGGGCAACGATGGAAAAGCCAGCACACATATTTGGCCCCAGACGGGATACGAACTCACGACCCGAGCATTAGAAGTCCAACGCTCTGCCACCCCGGCTCCCTGTCTTACGGGGGAAAAAAATAAACTGACGTACCGAAGCAAGTGATGGTACAATTTTGCCAGAAATCAACGCGACAAAACTTCTTTATCCCACGTTTTGACTGAAACACCGCTCACTGTCGATAGATTATCTAGCCACTGATGGCCATTTGACACAGATACGCGGAAACTCTAAGAGGAAATCCTGTTCAGGATCACTCTTGCAGCAAAAACCGTTGAATGTATCGTGTTTACTTGACAAAGCTGAAAGTCATACATCAGGCCGGTCAAATTTGCTTTGTCCGAAACTCGTGTACACGATTCATCGAAGATTGTGTATACTGTAATTGTAGCAGATTAAAACCGAAATGTCCAGATATATATATATACTGTTGACTCTGTGTGTTGAAATCTGTATGTAGCAAAAGCTACCGACAGAAGTGAGAAGGCATCAAAACAGGTATCCATATGGCTATGGAATGCAAGCCCACCAGGAAAAGACTTTGGAAATGTAGAAACCAGGTGGACAGGGTCAGACGGGGTCGTGGCGGGACATGGAGGACTGGTGGAAGGCCTAGAGAGGGTGCATGGGGGGCGGGGGAGGGGGGTGGGAGATGGGGTGAGGGGGAGGAGGAAGTGGGTTGGGGGGTGGGGGGAGAAGGTAGGTCAGAGAAGGGGTCGTTGAGGGTGAATCGTAGACACAAGACTTGCGTACAGCAAAATTAAAAAAAAAAAAAAAACCAACCTCACGAGCAGACTTCCTGGTTTGTTGGCATCCTGACCTTCTTTTTCCTCATCGTTTAAAGGCCCGATTCCCACATATTCAGGCTCACAAATCGTTCGGGGCTGTTTTGTTGGTGTCTAGCATCTTACCACTTAGATACATGCACGGAAAAGGAGACTGGGTGCAGACAGTGTGTGCAAACAGTGGGT
The DNA here is from genome assembly GCA_018292915.2 of Batillaria attramentaria. NCBI lineage: Eukaryota > Metazoa > Mollusca > Gastropoda > Batillariidae > Batillaria > Batillaria attramentaria. The sequence goes on along the minus strand of JACVVK020000187.1, from coordinate 918,989 downwards.
GCAGATAGTGGGTTCAGACAGTGGGTGCAGACAGTGGGTGCAGATAGTGGGTTCAGACAGTGGGTGCAGACAGTGGGTGCAGACAGTGGTGATGACTCGATCCACCACGGATGGTGGATCCAATATAGCTACAGACTACTTCGAGCGTCAGTGCAGGCGCACTAAGAAACACAGACTGTCTTCTGTAAAGCCCGGCCATTTGAAAATTGTAAGCTGCAGCCCCCCCTCCCCCTTCCCCACCCCCCGAGCTCATTACGAATGTAGATACTTTATGCACACTGACCCAGGAGGTTTGAAATACTGGCATTGCTTTACACTGTCGCCATTTTGTGACGTTTGTTTCTCTTAACACAATTCATGGCAGTCTAGAAAACTGGGTGGACACAAGATAGTGAAATTAATTTTTGCTTTGTAACAGATTTTATAACATGTTCCTATGCTCTACTTTTCAAAATTTATTTCCCTAATGTCAAGGACGATGCATTGCGAATTTGTAAACAACTCCGACGTTTATTTGTTACAACTTGTCAGGTGACAGACGTGAACAAGGCGAAACTGTCATTCCTAATGCAATTAACCTGAAAACCTACATACCACGATTTTCCACCCAGACAAAACAAAATACCAAAAGGGGCCCATGGACCCTCTTTACCCCCCCCCCCCCCCGGCCTTTGTAAAGGAATGGTCACATCCCATAAAGTTGTTTCTCTATAGAGAAACAACTTCAAACCGACAGCGATGAGTGTCTTACTTACACCAGTGAGACTAGTCATCTGTCATCTACCAGAACAATTTCATCCCGGCTGGGGCCAAATATTTGTGCTGGCTTTTTCATCGTTGCCCCGTCTTTGATATCACCCTATGTGGTGGAAAAGGACGTTAAACCCCCAAACACCCACCCATCCACCAGAACAATTTCAGATTTATTCTCTGAAAGGCCTCTGATATGCTGGCAGACGTACAGTGTAGCCGTATACTGTAGGACTTGAAGGCTCTCGTGCATACAGGGAGACAAGGACGCAAGCCCGAGACTAGCTTGACGAAGCTGTGACTATAACCTTAGTACGAGATACATTTGCGGAGACTACGGCAAGTATGTGGCTATTTCAGGGACAAACACGCTAATGATAGTACCGATGTAATAAGCCCGAGACTAGAGTTAAGTCTCTGAGTAGTGTAGTTCCTGTTCGTGCATCAGACCCCATGACACTGCCAGACTGAAGGGTTACGAATGTAACTTTGAGTCGACACCTATTCTCGAGTACAGTATAGGGCCAGGGAACAGTGGGAGATTTTGAACGTGTCTTATTCAGAATAGGAACGAAGCCGAGAAATCCACGGCCCGCGCACTGTGCCGTATATAGCGTAAAGCATGTGTTGGAATAACCCCAGTCACGTGGCTAAGAGGTCGAGGTCGTACCATTGGCTTGGTTCCCGAGTTAGTGTTGGAAATGTCACACGTGTAAATGGCAAAGTCACGCCACGGGCTGAAAGTCTGCAGGCCTGAGTCACCACCCGTTACAGGTCACCGCTCACCAATGGCTCCGACGAAAACGGCGGTCCTCATGGTATGTTCTGTTCCAGCGTATCACCGCCGGCGTGCACTCAGCCGCGAGGTCAGCACGAGAAACACGAGCATAACCATCGAAGGGCCTTTCAAATAGTGCGAGGCAGGTGTGAATATTCGAGAGGGGGTGGGGGGGGGGGGGGGGCGTGTTTGGGAGGTTTCACGTCCTTTTCCACTACGTATGGGCGATATCAAAAGACGGGGCAACGCGTAAAAGATCAGCACAAATATTTGGTCCCAGTCGGGATTGGAACTCACGACCCGAGCATTGAAAGGCCAACGCTCTACCAGAGAACATGCGAGGAAAGTTAGGAAGAGCTAAAACATGTAAAATCACTGAAAGGGTCAAGACGGTCAGCATGCGGAAAGTCAGTGTCCTGAGTGTTAAATGTAATTGTTCGCCATCTATGAAAGCGTTACTACAGTTAGAAAGTATCAGAAGTTGTACAGATGATCCGATTCAGTTGTCCTCGTGGCTCGAAAGCGTCACGGCCGTCCGAATGCAGTAGAAGCTGTTCAGGTTATCGAATTCCTTTTTTTTTTTTTTTTCTCTCTCAAGCCGACAGTTTACTGGTGAATTCCTGGCGTGATACCCACACAATCTGTCTTTTGTGCGAATTCGGCCAATGAAAAAAATACATTTGAACGTCCCCTCCGTCCTCAGTCAAATAAAACAAATATTTAAATCATGCATTACCATAACCTCCTCCCCCCTCCCCCCCCCCCACACACACTCACCACCCACCAAAGACGATGGGATTAAAAAGAGACAATATTTATGTCATGGATGACAGCACACACACACACGCACACACACACACACACACACACACACACACACACACACACACACACACACTCCGATTCGGACTCGTACTGACCCGATAGAGCCGGCTGGAGAGGTCAGGCGATTTTTAAGGACTTGGTCAGGCCAGTACCGTAGTCACACTGCTCGAGGCGAGTACGGTCAAGGGAGTGGGCGCCGGGAAACCCAGACATGCCTTTAAAGGGTAACTATCTAGTAAAAATTGTCAAAATGGAGGGGATTAGCCGAACGTGACCTAGGCAGATTTCTATCACAAAGTCCAGCCCCTCCCCCCTCTTTTCTGGTAGGATGAGCCTGAGGCCTCCATTTGCGCTACAGGCGACACACATTGGCTGAAAGTTTGTCTTGGCCGCGCGGCCGTATCTTTTCCCAGCAACCATTTCCCCTCCCCCACGCCCCACCCCCTCCTCCCCGACGTCCCCTCGTCCCTAGACATTCTCACCCACCCCTCTTGCCCCCCCCCTACCCCTCCCCCCCCCCCCCCCCGCCCTCCCGCTCATCCTCACCCTTCCTGTAAGTTCCCCTCAAACATTTCTCCTTCCCAAAGCCGTGGCGGGTGCCTGGTGCTGTTGATTAGCCAATCCTCAGTTTTTCGAGAATATACGTCCTTAATCAGTTCAGATAAAACAATTTTCTTTGACCGCTCTCCCCCCCCCTTCCTCCCCCCCCCCCCGGCTCCCTCTATCTCCCGGAACTTTCCAGTTCCTTCTCAAAGTTGCCGATTCGTGTAGACCCTGGTGTCAGCGAGTCTAGTTTGTCCTTTCTGGCTACCTTGGTGTCGACTGAAGTACACATTTCAGGCTGTTACTGGCATCAGTTTGCCAGCGTCCTGAGTGACAAAAGCATAGAACTGCACACTAGAACAGGACCTTTCACCACAAAACACAAAGGCCTTCGCGGCAAAGTTTGGCTCGGTCACTGAGGGTTCAAACTCACTACCGCCTGATCTCGGACTATCTGAGCCGCCACTGATGCTCCTTCACAAAGTACCAAACTGAAGAAGAAGACACCTCCAGCCCCCCCCCCCCCCCCAAGTGAAAAGGGAAAAAAAGGAAGAAAGAAATATTACACGCAGAAATGTTTAGCATAGTTTGTTAGAACCTCACGAAGTTACGTACTGTTTTCAGTGACCACATAAACAGGCATCTAACTGTATTTTCCAAAATGAAATTTACACACTAATTAGTTCAACGAACAACAACAGGCATCCGCCAAGCCGTTCGCAACGAAGGCGATGTATCGAGTGATCACTAATGTACGACTTACCCGCTGCACACTTCTGCAAAGCTCTTGTTATGAACCGGGATTGTACTGACCATCGCATCGTTACCAGGTTTGCAGACTAATCGTGGAAGCTGCTTCGGCTGCACTATACAGATCCCGTTTTTAAAGAAAACACTTTATATTCCTATTAAAAATGACGCTGCATAGAAATTCTTTAAAATTCGGACACACACACACACACACACACACACACACACACACACACACACACACACACACACACACACACACACACACACACACGAATGACTGTGTGCATTGTGTGTGGGTATGTGTGTGTTTCGTTTTTTTTTCTCTCTCTCTCTCCTTTTTTTCTACTTGCTTGTTTTATTTGCTTCACTGCTTATCACTTTTGTACATGTAGTTTGTGTTTGTAGTTTTAGCAATGGCAGGTACGGAAATTGGTTATTTTACGTTAATTGCCTCTGTGTGTGTGTGTGTGTGTGTGTGTGTGTGTCTGTGTGTGTCTGTGTGTGTGTGTGTGTGTGTGTGCGCCCGCGGTTAACCCCGTGAGGAGTGCGTTCTGGCAACGGGGTACGTCAGTGATCGTTCAAGCTGTACTTTTACTTCAGTTAAGGCGTCATGCAGGACAGGTCTCACTGTAGCGGAACACCGTCATTACTGGCTATAACGGGGACTTCTTGTCACACTTGACCATCAAACACGATTCTCTCGCGCCATCGCGCAAAGGCTACGCACACTCCGAAAGGCAGAGGCAAGTTCTGTAGTCATTTGCGTCATTTCTATATATATTAATAGACTATTTTGTCATGCTCACACATTATAGCCAATCCCTCCAACGAGTCCGGTCGTGACACGTATCACGTATGGTGACGGCGCATGTTCGTGACACTGAGCCTGTGGCTTGCAGCTGATCCCTTGGTTTGTGAATGAAACAGAATTGAAAAGGTCAGCCAGAGAGACTTGTAATAAGTAGCTTATTCTAAAGTATACAATTCACGCATTGCAGGCATTGCAGATAAAAGGAAAGCAGGGGATTTTGTCAGCTGCTAAAACTAAAGTTAACACTGGTACGACAAACCATGAAAAATACAGTCGCAAATAAAACAATCAGGGAAGCGAAACAAACAAACAAACAAACAAACAAACAAACAAACAAACAAACAAACAAACAAACAAACAAGAACAACACCCCTAAACCTTTCCTCTTAAGCAGCATAACAGTTTTGAAAACCTATACGTGTTGAATCTCTGATAAATCACTTTCAATTCAAACGTTCATAATACAAGTCGTTGCACTGTGCCTCAGTTTAGCGACCGACAGTCTTAAAAAAGAAGAAGAAAAGATCTGTCTAAAAGGGCCGTCAGTGTTTGTGGAATTAAAACAAGAAGAAGAAGAAGAAGAAAAAACAACAACAACATCTTACTACGGGCACAACTGTTTACACATTTCTCTAGTGTTCGGGGGTGGGTGGGGTGGGTGGGTGTTTGGGGGTTTAACGTCCTTTTCCACCACATACGGGTGACATCAAAGACGGGGCAACGATGAAAATGCCAGCACAAATATTTGGCCCCAGCAGGGATACGAACTCACGACCCGAGCATTGAGAGTCAAGCACTCTACCATTCGGCCACCCCGGCTCCCTCCTATTTTTCGGTTCAAAAACAACAAAGAAAAACATAAAATACACGCGAAATTCAGCTCCGTTTATGCGATAGAGAGAAAGAGCACGTCCCATATAACCTCGACCCTCAACCCGTTCCTCCATCCGTTCCACATAACACGACCCATTTACTCGTACTGCTTAACACCCATGCACAAAACATTATCGCATGAATGGTAAAGCGATGTGCGGCTAGTTTCAGAAACTGACAAGCCGGTCAGAACGAACCAGAAAAATCCGGACTGTCCTGAAATTACCGGAATTTTCTCTCCACCCTTCCTCCCCCCCCCCTCCCATGCAAGCTCGTGTAAAACACACGCAACTACTGCATAAGAGATATAGGGAAAGCTTGGTCCAGATACCGTCAAAACTGGAGTAACAACAGAAAACGTCCCTGAACTTTAACGCTTTGCAAAGGAACAGTCGATTCTGTCATGTCAGCGCGAAACTAGGGGGGTGGGTGGGTTGGTGTTTGGGAGTTTAACGTCCTTTTCCACCACATACGAGTGAGATCAAAGACTGGGCAACGATGAAAAAGCCAGCACAAATATTTGGCCCCAGTCGGGATACGAACACGGCCCGAGCATTAGAAGTCCAACGCTCTACCATTCGGCCACCCCGGCTCCCCGCGAAACTGGGGGGGGGGGGGGGGGGGATAAAGATTGTGTTTAGCATGGAGTAACAACAGAAGACGTCCTTGAACTTTAACGCTTTGCAAAGGAACAGTCCATCCTATCATGTCAGCTTGAAACTAGGGAAAAATAAAGATTCTATTCAGCCTTGCATGGAGTAACAACAAAAGACGTCCTTTAACGTTTTGCAAAGGAACAGTCCATCCTATCACGTCAGCGTGAAACTAGGGGGGGGGGGGGGGGGAAATAAAGATTGTGTTTAGTGTAATAACCTTGCAGAAATTCACGAAAATACATCAGGTCATTCAGGGCAGGAATTTGGTGTGAGATTTCTCCTCACTAAATCGAGTCAAAATCATGTGCAGACTCACTTTCGGTGCCTGTTTCGGCCCGTGTACACACGCATGCACGTACCAACAAGTGTGCACGATAAAGATCCCAATTCCATCATTCGAAAAAGAGTAGGCCGAAATGGCCGGTGGGTTGGAAACACAAACACACGCATGCAGGGGGGGGGGGGGGGGGGATGGGTGGCGCCGGTTCATGGCGACGTACTTCCCCCGGGGGAAGCAGCCCGCATTTCCCCTACTACGGTAGTGGGACGAAGAAGAATTCCAATCAAGTCCAGCCCAATCTTCAACTTTTGAATTAGTCTACTGAAAAGCCGGCACGGGCAGGACTACGATAGAGATATCAGTCTCTTGATATGGTTGTCAGTGTCGGAACTATCCCGAAAACAGATCTGTCGGGTGGCAGGAGTGATTTGGTCGATGAAACGAACACACAAAATCGTCCGGAGTTTCTGAATGAGCCGAGAAACTGACGACTCACGCTGATGACAATTTCTATTAGAACGACCAATAACACACTGGGAAAATAAACGTCACAGGTCATCCGAGAAAAGGGCCGAAGCGCGATGGATTTGAGAGGCGATTAGTCCCTTTTTCCGGACGACGCCGGAAGTGATTGGGTTTCAGAGAGGCCTGCGATAAGGAGGTGTCAACGCAAGAATGAGTTTGTGATTGGCAGAATGTTCCCACAGGCCCTGACTGTTTTGATAACCCAGAACACACAAAACGCTTATTTCGGGAAGCCACCCTCATTCTTCGCTGACGGGCTAAAAACTTGGCCCGTGGAGGGTTGTGGGGTATAGAAATTGAATTTACCGGACGGTGTCTGGTAAACTGAATTGACATCACAACGTAGAGCAAACTGATTGCTGAGCGGTTTCACAGACGACGTCCGAGCGATAGAAATTTTTGAAGCCTTAATTTGCTCGCGAAGCATACAAGAAAAAAAAAAAGAAGCAATGCCTTTAACAACAACTTGACATCAACAGTAATAATGATAATGCTTTTTTATATTTTTATTTATATTTGATTTGATTGGATAATCGAAGGCTAGTTTGCTAAGCTGATCATAAGTTTTCTATTAAATTTTCGGGTTTTGGGTAGTGGTTAAGGCGTCCTCCTTCTGAACCTGAGGCACATGTACTTTAGTTCGAATCCCATTTCTGACAGGAATTTCCCTAATGAGTTTTTTCCAACTCGAACCATTTTTTTCCCCGTGCAGACTCATTAGTGGTGGCTGTCTCGTTTTTGTGTTTACACGCGTGCATAATCATCGAGCGTGTACATACAATAATAAATAATGTCATTCGTTATGAGATGGAGAAAAGTACAAGCTACTAATTATACCAAATATATATGATTCAAAACCGTCTTGGGAAGCCGGGATAGCCGAATGGTAGTGCGTTGGACTCTCAATGCTCGCGGTCGTGAGTTCGAATCCCGGCTGGGGCCAAATATTTGTGCAGGCCATTTTCTCGTTGCCCGTCTTTGATATCAGATTATCACCCATACGTGGTAGAAAAGAGCGTTAAACACCTAACCACCCACCCTGCCACCCTTGGTCTCAAGCGCTTGACACCAGGCACACCGTAGTCGCCAGGTGGTCACCCTAAGGGTGTACTCGTTTTGTGTGAATATATACACTCTCCACATCACCCCCCCCCCCCCCCCGCTCCTCTAGCGACCGGCCCGATATGTTAGAGATAGGGACCACGGGGTTCACACAGGCTACCAGACATCAGTATAATCTCCCCGTCTGACCTACCCGTGTCCCTGATATGGTGACAATGGTATTCAGGACCTTCACTGGGCCAAGCTTGGGTCACCGACGGTCTGTTGAAACTTCCCCAGAAGCAACACTGACGCGCAGTGAGACACCACGGTTGTGCTCCTACGTGAAGCGCCATTGTCTGACCCTACGCTGAATATGCACGCATGCGCTAACAAACGTCTCATTTAATGAATAGAGGAGCCCGGGACATAGAGTGAGTGAGTGAGTGAGTTAGTTAGTTAGTTAGTTAGGGCTTTACGTCGCGCAAGCAACAAAGACTATTTCGCGGCTGAGCAAGGTCTTTCTCCATTAAAAAAATAAAAAATAAAAGAGTATTCCTCACAACAAGATGTAAATATATTATTAAAATTCTCAAAACAAGATGTAAATATATTATTAAAATTCTCAAAACAAGATGTAAATATATTATTAAAATTCTCAAAACAAGATGTAAATATATTATTAAAATTCTATCTAGTTTAAGCCCCGGTTACACAGGAACCGAATACTCGCGAATAAATTCGGGCCGATTCTGTCCGAATATGGGTTGAATCGGATGGATTCGGTGGATTCGGGACCTATTCGTCTCTGATTCGGGGAGCTCTCCGAATCGAGCCGAATAGGTCCCGAATCAGAGCAGGATCGCCAAGAATCGAACCGGGACATACAAAAACAGGCCCACGTTCATGAATAGATGACTGTGTTGTTGACAAATCGCTTTCCACTCAAATTCTGTACACGCATCTGGCATACAAGAACATCAGACAGTTTTGCTAGAGTTTGCCGAAAGCCTGGAATCTGTGCTCACATGAAACTCGCCATCATAATTAATACTGCGAGGCCTGTATCTTGGTCAGGACGATCCTCATGGCGCAGAGACAGGTGCCATTGTATTTATTTATAGTCTGTGTGTAGATTCGCAGTCTGTTCAGAAAAGGAGTACAATTACCCTTACCCTCTAATGCTTGAAAAGAGAGTACGCAAGACGAGGGAAGTCTAGGTGAGACCTAGCTCTAGTGTCAGGCCTTTTTTTTTTTTTTTTTTGCTGCCCCAACTCTTTTGCCAGTTTCAGTGGCGTTCCTCCCAGGTAATGGGTGGAATCCACGGAGGGCTCGGAAGCTGGGGCAATTTTTTTATTATGCATGATGATGGAGATGAAGATGATGCTATGGAGGTCCGTGTGGTTTGGGACTGCGGGACAGGGCCGCATTCCACGCTTCCTGTCATAAAATTAATATCCCGGCATTAACCAGGCCCGGGTCTCCTGGTCCATGTTCCGAAGTGCTAACCACTACAACACTACGGGGGCCGGTAGTGTCAGGCTTATTTACGTTAGGGCTATATCAATGTATCATTAGCGTTTCGTCCCTGAAATAGTCACAATTGTAACACACAGTTTAGGTCGCCTCTACAGCAGCAGGCAATCTTGTCAGGGTCAAGTGTGTAATTGTACCGGACACTGACCTTAAGCGGATGGGGGAAAAAAAACAACCTTTTCCGAGGGTGGGTGGGTGGGTGTTTTGGAGTTTAAACGTCCTTTTCCTCCACGTAAAGGTGATATCAAAGACGGGGCAACGAGAAAAAAGCCAGCACAAATATTTGGCCCCGGCCAGAAAACCTTTTCCGAGAAGACTTGGTCTCAGTGACGCTACGGCAGTGTTTATTGTGTCACGTATGACGCAGTTCCTTTCATTTTGCAGTCACAAACGAAGTATGACTTTATTACCTCCCCGAGATGCCACACCTGGAGTTCGTCAACCAAACGCATTTTACATTGTTTATAGTCCTGCACCCGCTGGGACGCCCCCGCATGTCTAGACATAAAGTGAGCACTGTAAAACACTGAAACACTGCAGCAACGATACTTGCATGATCGTTTATTCTGCTGCTACAGGCTAGCTGTCATATTTTGTCATAACGCAGGTGCTGCTCATGAATACTAATATAAAGACATTACCTTGGGACGAAGGTCAAGCGCCACATACACAGAACCCGCAGAACTGTACAAGAGCCGGGACAGCCGAAAGGTAGAGCGTTGGACTCTCAATGCTCGGGTCGTGAGTTCGAATCCCGGCTGGGGTCAAATATTTGTGCTGGCGTTTTTTTTTTTTTTCCTCGTTGCCCCGTCTTTGATATCACCCTTACGTGGTGGAAAAAGACGCTAAACTTCCAAACACCCCCCCCTCCCCTCCCCACCCACCCGCGCGCGACTGTGGCCCGGCCTTGGTACTAAAAATAACCTTTGCAGCTGGTGAACTGGAAACCGTCACGGGAAAGTCTTTGAATAAACGAGTATTGCCCAGAAGTAATCGGCGTCGCGCATTCGCCAAGCTATTTGCTTTTATTGTTTTAACTGAGAAGCAATTGAGTTTTTGCCCTAATATCGCTCATATATTTTGAAGAAAATGGTTCAAACTATTTTGCGGGTAGTTGGCATTTCTTTTGTACTTAACCCTTTCACTGCCGGCGTCGCAGGATATCGCAGAATATCGTCGCAGGTGAATCGCACCAGCAGCCCCACTGTCAAGTTAGCTTATAATGTTAAATCTAGACTTTGTAGTAGTTTGGGGGTAGGGGAGGGAAAGCTCTCTGGATACAGTATAGGTTTTGGTTCAAATTTACAGCAAAGTGACGTGAAGAGATGTTATCCGTGAGTGAACCGACACGCGTCTGGCAGTGAAAGGGTTAATGGTCTACGGATAACTTCTTGGGGGTGATGTGCCTGAGGCACAATTTTCGCCTGGCAATGGCTGCTATTAAAAAAAAATCTTTTAAAATTTTTTTTTAAAACCAGCTACTCGTCTTCTTTGTGTCGTATCAGCCATTTGCTATAAAATAATTTATCACTGACTGGACTTTAAAAGCTGGCCGCAAAGTTTGTACGGTGCAACAAACAGTCACAAATAGAACACAAGAATGATTTTCCGGCCACCATACAAAAACACAACGCTAACTCAGTTAGGCTTCTGAAACGGAAATCGTTCTCAGTATAGAAACGTATGTGTGTTCATGTTTGTTGTTGATGTTTTCGTACTCAATATAGAAACATAACCCAGACGTATCAATATAGAAACATAACCCAGACGTATCAATATAGAAACTTAATCCAGACGTATCAATAAAGAAACGTATATTAATTCATGTTTATTGTTGTTGTTTTCGTACTCATCAATATACAAACATAACCCAGACGATTCAATAAAGAAACGTATGTGTATTCATGTTTGTTGTTGATGCTTTCGTACTCAATATAGAAACATAACCCAGACGTATCAATATAGAAACTTAATCCAGACGTATCAATATAGAAACTTAATCCAGACGTATCAATATAGAAACTTAATCCAGACGTATCAATATAGAAACTTAATCCAGGCGTATCAATAAAGAAACGTATATGTATTCATGTTTATTGTTGTTGTTATCGTACTCAATATAGAAACAGAACCCAGACGTATCAATATAGAATCGTAATCCAGACGTTATCAGTATTATGGAAACCTAATCCATGTTTTGCTTGACACGTGAAGAAAACAGAAAAGAAAAACACGGAGCTTGTTTTGGTTCCATTCGTAATCAATATATAGAAACCTAACCCATGTTTTTCTTGACACGTTAAACGGGCTAATTCCATCTTTGCCAAGCGAACTCACGTCTTGGAACAGTTTCGCTCGTGATGGCGCCTGTACGCTCGAAATACTCTGTAATGATTGTTAGTAGAGCTCTTAATGCGATACGAAGTTGTTTACGCTTTGCACGAGTAGTCAAACATTCACATTTCACGACCGTTGTTACACTAATGGAGCGCTCAGTGTGATCACCGCGTCATCGAGTACGCTCCTGTTGGCTCAGTGCCAGCATTACAGACGCTGTCACTGTCCAGGTGTCTAAGTGGTGTGATGACAGATACGGCGAAGACAGAAAACAGAACGATCTGTGAGCATAAACATAGTGGCATTATCCCCTTTAAGAAAGCAGGAAAAAACCCACGAAGCTGGTTTTAGTTTGAACAGATCGATAACTGCAAAATCCCATCCGACTAGTGGGAGAAGTAAGGTTATTGAAGAGCTCCGCTGGGACATCAAACAACTGGCCGTGAACAGAATAATGGCGTGTGGAACACAGGTTACAGAGCGGTATTAGCTTCCGGGTCATGTAGTAACGATTCGGCTAAATATAGTAGAAAATCTTTGCCCCTTTTAAAGTTTGTGTGCAGATTAAAAATGGCAATCTGGTGCTTTTAGTTGGCTTTGTAAACAAGTTTCATGCCAGGTAATAGTAAAATTAGGGAAAAATGAGGCTGGCTTGTGGACTATTTGTATTCATTCGCGGCTGGCACAGGAGCCAGCAGACGACCGTGGAATGAGGGGGTATGTGGTCGCTGCCAACATTGCCAAAAACCAGAATATTGGAATTTGTTGAAATTTCCTCTACACATGAGACTATGGCTGCCTGATTTTTGTGAATTTTTGGGTGAATTTTAAAGCATTTCTAGGGTGTCACCTGCAACTTTATGTGTAAGAGGAATATATAGCGTTTTCAGTCCTCCAAATTTGCATCTGTGTTACGTAGCCAAATCTACCAGCCACACCACCGCGCGGGCAGCACGGTCCGGCCGATGAGCGAAAGCCGCACAGAATGATAATGAGATAAGGTGGTGGAGTGTTACGCAACTGATCGCAGTTTCCAGCTGTCACCGTGTGATCGCTGGAGGATATGCTGATCTTTCACAGCGAAGCGGAGGCGGGGATTCAACATCTAAATAAGGGCGCAACTAGGAAAAAGGTGTGATCAAGGCCGGACAGGTCGAACTGTTACCGTCCGTGACACGAGGTAGTCATTTTAGGGTTAGTAATCTATGAAGCATGAAGAGTGCATTTATAAGCGTAAAAGCAATATTTCATTAAACTATTATAAGTCCTAAATCGCCATCCGCCCCTCCGGATCTTGTCTATCTCCCCACCCCCACCCACACCCGCTCTACCCCGTCCCCGGGAAAAAGCAACACAGAAGAACAAAATCATTGATCTCTCTCTCTCTCCCCTCTCTCTCTCTCTCTTCACTGGCTCTCTCTCTCTCTCTCTCTCTCTCTTCATCATCAGTCACCATCATGTCATAGGGCTAGGGCCAAATATTAATTTTGTGCTGGCCTTTTTCTCCGGCGTTGCCCCGTCTTTGGTATCACCCATACATGATGGAAAAGGACGTTAAACCCCCCTCCCTCCACACCCACACACACTTACCCACCCCCTCATCTGGGTATAAGCTCAGTGTACCGTGTCCGTCACGGTCTACACATCCGCGAGGTTTCTGCAGTTCAGTCCGCCCTAGCAATGAATGACAGTGTTCCGTTTACTATGATCTGGCAGACGTCCAAGTAACATACAACGGTCTTGCATCAGCTTCGAGTAGACACTCGTTATAGAAAAGTTCCGCTGACGGGAGAGCGTAGCACTGGGCCCGCATGTAAAAGTCGGGGTTAGGGAGTTTAGCCCCGGGTTAGGGTCTAACCTCGAACTAAACTAGCTCTAGCAGTCTAGGGTTAAATTTTCTGGGTTTTTTTGTTGTTTGTTTTGTTTTAAATCAGGAAGCGGGTCCATTCCAGCAAGGTGCCTATGTCGATATGGAAGAATTTTTGTCTTTCTTTCTTCGATTCCTTTTTTTTAAATTTAATTTTGTTTTGGTTTTTCTTTTGTCCTAGTCTGGGTTAGGCCCGTAGCCGTGGGTAAAATTAACCTCGAATTTTACACACGGGCCCTGGCCTCCACAAGTACGCGGGATTCGGTCGGGACCAGATAACTGCTAGTAGTATGACAACAAATCAGTTCACCGCATTTGTGCACTAGTATGATATGGATGGAAATGTCTCTACCGGCCTGTTTTCCCACTTTTCTCCGTCTGTCTGTCTCTCTTTCTCTTTGTCTCTCAGTGTCTGTCTCTGTCTTTCTCGGTGTCTGTCAGTCTGTCTGTCTCTTTCAGTGTGTGTGTGTGTGTGACATGTGTCTGTTTATCTCTGTGGCTCGGCCTGTCTGTCTGTCTGTCTGTCTGTCTGTCTCTCATGTGTCTCTCCATCTGCCCGTCTGTCTGACTCTCTGTCTCAGTGTTCCTGTCTCTCTCAGTGTCTGTCTGTCTGCCTGTCCGCATCTCTCTCTCTCTCTCTCTCTGTCCCTGTCAGTCTTTGTCTTTTTTTCCCCCTCAACTTCAGTTTCTTCTTTCAGCATCAGTATAGGCCAGGTCGAATTTCCCTACAGACTCGGCTAAGTATGTCTGAAATCTGTGAAGACTGTCTAGCACGGTACATATTAATCACGTGCAGAACCCCCCCCCCCCCCCCCGCCGGGGGTGGTTTCTATATTGTATCAGTTTCGTGCTGGGGGGTTACAAGTGTGAATACTTCTCGCTGCGTCACTGACCTGAAAATATCGATATTCAGTCCTGGGATCGCCACGTGGGTGACTTAAAAAAAAAGAAGTTCTCTGGGCCTTCGTGATCACGTTTGAAATATTGTGCAGTCACTGTGAGTCCAGTCAGTGGCAGTCCGAGTCAGTCTGTCAGTCAAAGCATTCTCCGCCTCCATGCGACCATGAACACTAGAATTAAGTCAAGTAAAACTTTACAGTCAACTGAGACTGACCGTCCACTGACTCAAGTGCGTCTCCCCCCCCCCTCCTCTCTCTGTCTGTCTGTCCGGCTCTTGTCACAGTAAAGCAAAGTTTAGTTTCATATGTGTCTGTCTCTCCTGGCTATGCCTCCCTCTCTCTCTCTCCCTCTCTCTCTCTCTCCCTCTCTCTCTCTCACACACACACACACACCGTGGCACACACACCGACACACACACCGGCACACCGGCCGGCACACACACACACACACACACACACACAGAGTAAATCGCAGCTTGTGCTCCAACCGTCTATTCAGTCAGCGGCCGAAGTCAGTCCGGCGGAGCGGCCGACTTCGACTGACAACAGCTCAATCGCGAGTTCAGCCGGAAACAAGTTTAGTTCCACGATGGCTCAAACAAAAAGCCGTGACGGGTAGAGCACCGCCGCTGTTACACGGTGGTTGAGTCGGTCGAAATCCAAGTTTGGCTGTACAGTGTGCTGTCATCGCAATGAAAAAGGGCTAGATCCCAGCCCAACGCCGGCCTGTGGTGGGCTCCGTCCGTGGCTTGCCGGTAACCCCGCCCCCGAGCCGGCCATTTCATTCACGGAAGGTGGGTGCGGCTTGAGGCCGGTCGGTCTACGTCACAGGTGACAGTATATATGGCCGACCATGTGCCACTGTGGACAGACGCACACGCAGTACTTAGTTTGGTCCTGTCTGGTCAGTTTGGCTTGCCAGCTCCTCCACACTCTTCGCCTTTTGCTGTTTCCAGTCGTACATTGAGCTTTTTTGAAGTCAGTTCTGTTCTCCAGTTCATCATCGGACCGACTGAAGAGAAAACTTACTGTTTGAGATATTTCCACAGAAGAAATATTTTTTGACTGATTTTGAGGTTCCAACGCGGCGGTTTTTTTTTCTGCTCTGTGTGTGGACTTTTAACAAATTCCACTTGGAAACAAGGTATGTTCCAAATTTGTAGCTTGAAGCAGTGCAAACATAACTGCAAATATTTTATTTGAAGTTTGTCCTTAACACAAGTTGTTTTATGTATTCTCTATTTCTAACTCGTAACATTGAACTTTCAAATGAGTGAGTCGTTCTTTTTCTACTGCTACAGTTTATTTGTTTTAAAAAAAAAAGTCAGACATGATAATGAGTGATCAATGCTACTGTGAAGACAGTTAAAACCACACTGTTGCTAAAAGAAAAAAAAAAAAGAAACGCTTATCAGCATTTGGTGTCATTGCTTGTCGTTACTTGTCTGCCGCTTCCATCTTATCTCATCATTTGTTGCCTATTTTCCAGACTCTGCAACACCGAAACCTAGATATCTGGGGCCTGGTTCACCACACGTGCCTAGCAAAATGGTGCAAATCTCCACTTCACTTTGCGTTTTCCTTCTCATCTGCTTCTCATGCCTTGCTACCGCCTTCGCACGGGTGAGTACATACACTGAATGTGTCCACTACTCTCTCTCTCTCTCTCATTACTCTAGCGCATAAACAATTTGCTGACAGGACAAGTCCATTAGTTATGAACTTCTGTCTTTATCGTTGTTTTCGAATCGCGTCAGCGACGTAATTTCACACTTTTCTGCGCTGATCAAACTGCTTCAGGAGCCCGGTTCAGACTTGTGACACATTGTCGTGGTTTCCCCACGCCTCCGCTATTTTTGCTTTCTTTATTTCTGACGTTAGCTACAAGGCCGTAGACGGGATTATGCTTGTGTGAGGTAGCGTAAGAAGTTGGCTGCTCCGCTGTGTGAACTGATCGCACCAACCATTCATTCGCCGCGCGCTGGCGTTCTTTCACTTCATCTTCTTTTTATCTGCACGCGCCAAAAGATTCCCGAAGCAGACCCGGAACCTCGTTCCCGGACATATGTTATGGCAGCATATCCTACTCTCCACCGAGTTCTGTTCCATGTCTTATGAAGGCTGCGAGTTGTAATTGGTCAATTTGCCGACGCGAAGGAGTGATATCATCACCTGCGGATTCCTTGCTGCTTTTTTTATTTTCATTTTTTTTTAACGCTGCCGGCTTGTGAGATTTTTTTTAGTGATCATAACGATCGTCTTTTACACTGATGTGACGATCTAACGATTCTCATTAGCCCACCATTAGCACATTCAAGTGGGGAAAAAAAAAAAAAAACCCCAGAAACTTTCCCTTCGTTTTGCTCAGAGCTCTTACAAATTGTGCTGACCTTGTTCGAAAAAGGAGAACTGAGTGAACTCTAACAAGTGTGCATATCCACTTTTCTTTTGCCTCGTAAACGAGCCACAGCTGTAATACAACCCAGATCTAAAATGCTGCGCGGTGCTTGGGGCAAACCTTCCGTAATTTTTGTCGGCATTACTTGCAAAATGGGCAGAGTGGTGGGGAAATTTAATCAAAGACGATCTTTTCTCCCTGAAGCCTTTCTCCTTCTTCTCGTTAAGAGTCGGGTGTGAAGAACGGTTTAAACACTCTGATGCAGTTTTGATTAAATCTTTTTGATGAAAGACCCACACAGATGGATTTTAAACAAGTTCTCGGTGCCGGCCGAAATGCACTTCAACTGAAACGACACAATGAACTGTTTTAACGTTGCCGAACCTGACGACCGCATGTCTTAGCGTGTGTAGACTGCGTTCTGTAGATGCGCAGATCAGTACTCTGAGGCCGAATTCCAAACAGAAAAGTCTCCTTCTGATAGAGAGACGCCCGTCCCTTTAGAACTTTTGACGAGACGCTGTTCATCGGCCGATTAGCACCAGAGGTCTGTTTCGCTGAGCGTTTTTTTTTTTTTTTCTTTGTACAATCTGCACGGCGGAACTGACTCAAGAACGGAGTTCCTCCCCCCCCCCCCCGCCTTTTTTGTTTGCTTGTTTGTTTTATTTTCCTTCTTCCTTGTTCTATTACTGGTTTTGTATTTTCCAGAAATAAAACTCTTCAGTGTTACAAGCAGTGCGGAGAGAGAGAGAGAGAGAGAGAGAGGGGCAAAAGTAAAAAACAGGCAAAAGTAAAACATTTAAAGGTCTTGCTACTACAGAGACTGAAAAGTTGTCAGTGAAAGTATTTTGTTCATAAAACACCATGTCGTAGAGTTTTCTTTTATTGTGCTTTAATTTCGTGCAGATCTTTTTAAAGCGTAATCGATGCAGTAAGCGTACCTAAAACAACATTCACACAACTTGGCCACGGGTCAAAAGAGAAACTGTGCCAAAACTCACACACATGCCGCATTAGACTGAACTAAATCTTCAGCATTAGCCTCAGATTATGCAATGCTGCGCAAAATACTGGCAGTGAGCCCTGGTACCGACAGATGTGGGGAAGGGAATTAAGACCGTTATTATGGAGCTGTGCCAGTAATCACAGTAGCGGTTGTTGGACTTACTATCTCCCTGGCTGCCTTTGTCGTTTACACGCAGGGTGTAGATCGGTAGGTCTTCGACATGGTGGTGGTGGCGGTAGAGGTAGAGAGGGGAGGGGGAGGGAGGGAAGGGGTTGGATGCTCATTTGAGTACAAGGGAGAAAAAAAAAAAAGAAGATTAAAACCAAACAACCTGATTTATGGTTGCCTACCAGAACTGTCTATCTGTACAGAGAGAAAAAAGAGAGACAGACCGTTCTGGCAGGCAACCCTCGCGACTGCCCGCAACTTATGCATCGGGACTGATTCAGTCATTCTACCATCTAAGCGTCTTAAGTCTGGAAATTGCTTCACTTCACTTGGTGTGTGTGTGTGTGTGTGTGTGTGTGTGTGTGTGTGTGTGTGTGGGGGGGGGGGGGCTCTCGCTAATGGTGTCAACCTTACGTTATCAGTTCGCCTCAAGCGCTTGCTTGAGAGCTTTACAAAAGGCAAGGCAGTTGACACACTGACACAGTAGCCATTGTGACTCAGTATTACCCAAGCAAGTTTATCAACACCAGATCAGTTGTGATGGAATTTTTTGCTGGGTTACCCGGTTTATCAGTCATCTCCGGCAACAAAACTCACGTGACCACTGAGACAGGTCACTTATGTCTGTTGCTGGACTGATGTGACGGTGACTCATTCTTAGATTATCAGTAGCAGCAAGCACAACCTGATACAATTGCTCGTCTGAACTCTTCCTATAGGAAAATCGTGTGTTAGAAATTGTGCTTCGTCGTGTAAGAGTTAAACAAAACATGATCTGTCACCTTGAACATTGCACATCTGATGTTCGAAATCTTTTCCTCGCTAGATAGTATCGGTCAGGCTAATCGCGACTTTTTCGTGGCTTTATAGTGTTGATAAATGGAGAGATTATCACTCACGGCTTAAAATGGTCCTTGATCCCAAAGAAGGCTAAGTGGGTAGCATTTAATAACGGAGTGGCAAAGTCACGAGCGCGCATACAAGACGGATTAAAAAGAAAAAAAAAAAGGAAAAAAAAGAAAGAAAAAAAGAGACTACAATCTGGGCTATTTGGTGCTTTTTTGGCATGCTTGTACTGAAGTGCTTCAGAAGAGGAACCTTTTCTGGAGGGGATATTTTAGATTTAGCCTAAAATCTGTGCACTTTGGTGCGTTTTGATATGATTTGAAGTGCTTCAGAGGAGGAAATAGTTTTCGTCGGGAGGAAAAGTTTTAGCCCGGCCAAGGCGGAAGTGCGGCCAAACGGTGCAAGATTTTCTGCCCTGTACAGCAGAGTGGCCGGCTGCCGTTCGTCTCTAGTCACTGAGTTTGAAAGTTGAAATTCATGAATTATCGGACCGGAATTCTTTTCAGTGTTGCTCACCGGCAGGGGTTTGGGCAGGTCAGTAAGGGGCGGGTTTGGGGGGCCGTCAGTGAGGGGAGGGGGGGGGGACTACGGAAGCAGACTTGCGTCATATTCCAAGAATAGACTAAGACTGACTACCTGAGGGGCCATGAGTCACAGAGGGTACTGTTGGTACCGCATGATGCAATCTTACTCCTGTATCAGTGGCCGACCAGTTCAGCCAATCCTAGTTGGCCTCAAGCATAGCCACGCGGGCGTCCGTCCATCACCAAAATATGGGGAATTTCCCTCCTTCAACGCGTAGAGCGGGCACATGTGACTTTAACCCCTTCAATGCCGGCACCGACCACAGAGTGTATGATTCCTGTCTCCTCCTATTTTTCCCTCACTTTTACCTCATATCAGTTAACATCCAACATTCAGTCGACTACTACATAACTACAACGAAACCTCTACCCTGAACTGAGACCGAGTTGTAATGGTTTCAATGTTCGGTCGCCGTAAGAACGAGCCCCTAGGTATTGAAACGCGGGTTTAAAAAGACGAGTATTACAAAGGGCGCTCTTGCATCAGCTTTTTCACTTCCCAACTTGGCAAACGCGTCACTTCAGTGCGGACATGCACAGAGTACGTCGGTCGGACGTCGTGACCTGGCGGCCGGTCGGTCACTCAGTCGTACAGATGTACTTGTCGCCAGAGGCGCAGGGAACGGGCGACGACTCTCTTCTCCTTCCCGTGCGCGGCGCACGGCTCATTCAAGACTGACGTGGGGGAAGAAAAATGTCAATTGCCGGTGTTAGGGGGGGGGGGGGGGAGGCCGGACGCCGCGCAACCACCCGAAACTAATTATATAACGATCAGTCACTACCCAACAAACCTTGAGTCAGTTACAGCCTGTTATACAATTATAGTCTCCTGTTACACACAGGCTCGGCAGAGAAAAGAAAGGACAAAAATTCCATTCATTCAAACAGCCCGGCGTCACCCCCTTTACCTCCTCCCCCCCCCCACACATTCGCCAAGTGCTCACGCGCGGCGTGCCGAGAACAGGGGGGGAGATCATGATGCAAGCGGCTGGCCGCCCTTACGCGTTACGCGCAGGGGCTTGTCCGTAACAGCGGGCAACACGACAGAAAGAAGGGAGTGCTGAACGCCGCACTTGCGGAATTTAGAGTAGTGACACACTGACCCACAGACCCAGTAATGAGTTCCCGCCACTTTTCCAGCACACGACACCACCAGCCGACGGGGACTAAGTTGCCCACGGGGTCGTCTGAAACTTCATTCACCAGGCACTGTCGGCCGTCACGGTTACTGCACAGAATCAAACTTGGCCACAGGGGATACAGAGAGAGAGAGAGAGAGAGACTGAGAGGGGATGAAATCAGGGAAGCGTGTGGGTGGGAAGGGTGTCAGTTTAGGGCGGTAGCGAGGATGGGGTAAAAAAAAAAAAAAGGGGGGGGGGGCGCAAACATACACCCATATTTACCATGACATTACGCAGTAAAGACAGGGTATAGTGCCAAACGACATCTAACATTCTTGACATTGCGGAGTCCCACATCATTCTGACCTGCTTGAGACGCGGAGCTGGTCAGTCGACGCAGGTCTGTGAAGGAATAGTTTGGAATTGTGCCACTAGGGCTGTCACCTTTACTGGCTTTCCACCGGCCCGACACATGCCAGTAACATTCCAGAGCCCGGCATGCTACGAGGTACACAGTGAGGAGATGCCATTCAGATGATAGCTAGGTGTCTTTCAGGACCGCTGGTCTGCTATTAATTCTGGGTCACTGAGTCGTTAAGCCCTGCATGATCTGTCGACCGACCAATACGCCGGACGGCCCCCCCCCCCCCAAAAAACAACAAAAAAAAAACAAAAAAAAAAAAACAACAAAAAAAACAAAAAACAAAACAAAACAAAACAAAAACAAAAAAAATGAAGAAAGAAAAAGAAAAGACAACAGCAAAAAAACCCAAACCCCAAACCGGCAACACAAAATAAACGACCAAAGCAAAAACCAGACCAGATTTCTGAGTACAACATGTACATGTACAGATTTCGTAACACTACGACAGAACTCGGCCGACAGTGTACAACGTGACTGCTTTACGTAAACTGCGGTTCACTGATGCACCATTGGCGGCGAACTGAATCAGGCCGAAATTGTCACGTGACGCTTCAACTGAGTGCGCACGCACCCGGCCGCTGTCAGGCTTAACTGCGCAGACTAGTTTGTTAACCCAGTGATCTGGCAAGCTCTTTTTTTTCTCCCCTACTGAAAGTGTCTGTGAGAGAAAATATTGGGCCACGTCACCAGTGTATGCAAAGAATGCAGACAACCTGGCCAGTGGTGGCTTTTTTTGCGTTGCCCACTTCTGGCCCGAGTCATGGCTAACCGTCAGTCGTGCACATTCTCGATTTAACCTACCCATTATTTAGTTTTTTTCCCCTACCACTTTACATTTGTAGACAGCTTATTCACAGGGTGTAGTTATGGTATAATTAGTTCTCTTTCCTCCTGTCTTGTATTCATTTCTTTAAGTCTTTTAGAATGCGATTTCAATTTTTTTTTCAGGACTGTTCACTGACTTTGTCACTTAACAATCAAATACAACTTACGATGAAACATTACCAAATCAATCAATCAATCAATCAATCAATCAATCAATCAATCAATCAAGGTGTTTGTGTGTTTCAGTCTGGGCGGTTAAGAATCAATCAATCAATCAATCAATCAATCAATCAATCAATCAATCAATCAATCAATCAATGTGTTTGTGTGTTTCAGTCTGGGCGGTTAAGATTCAACAAGAGGTTCTTGCGTCATCCGGGTCCTAGCGGGGAGCGGAAGTTGTTCTTCAAGAGCCGAGGGTTCCAGACTGTGACAGTCGGCAGGCGGCACCAGAGCATCTTCCTGGAGTGTGAGGCCGGCGGCTCCCCCACCCCCACCATCCACTGGCTCAAGGACGGACAGAGACTTACACAGGTAAGGAAAATGAAAATCTCTTCGAATTGAAACATGCTGTAATTAAACCGCCAACAGTAAAGCTGAAAGCTGTTTTCTGCATCGATAAAAGTTGCATCTTTGACGACCTCAGTGGTCTCTTAACACATTTCGTGCCGCGCATTGGGGATTGCCCGTCCGTGCAGTTGTCTGCCCATCGTCTGCGTACTTTTGGTTCTTGAAAGATTAATTTTCAAGGAAATTTTCACGTTTCTGTGTTGGAACGAAGACAAATTATTGACGATAGATGGAATAGGTTCTTACTATGTTCTTACTATGATGTATACCTTACATGGTACGAAAAGTGTTAACAGAGGTTCTATCCTGTACAATGCGCAGGGTGCCTTCGAGACCGTTGAAGATGACACGGCCGCTTATGAAGATCTGGATTCTGACCAAGAGGCAAGCACTGGTGACAAACTCCGCCTCTCTGCCACCAAATCCCGCCTCTACCTCGACTGTCTGACCGACGCCTCGGAGGGAGAATACACTTGTGTCGCGGAGACCCCGTTCATGAGAAAGACACAGTCTACGATTGTTAAAGTTGGTGAGTACACGTAAAGATGGGGGAGATTGTGAGGGGGGGGGGGAAACGGCCTTTTCCAAATATTGATTGGTATTGAGCAGTATCGCACCTCCTCGTGGATATTTCACGTTAATCTTTCATTTTGTGTGTGTGTGTGTGTGTGTGTGTGTGTGTGTGTGGTGTGTGTGTGTGTGTGTGGTGTGTGTGTGTGTGTTGGGGGTGGGGGTGAGGGGTGGTTAGGTATTTTGAGGTTTAAAGTATTTTGCCCACACAAGGGTGATTTTTAAGACAGGGGCAGATGGCAAAAGCCTGTACAAATTTTAGATCAGTCGGGGCTCCAACTCTCGACATCAAGATCTCTTCGAGTCTGACGCTCAACTGGCTGCCAGTTACCCGACTTCATACTCCATACGGGGAAGAAACTGTAGATCATCACGACATTTATTTACGTTTGCAATTCCCCAAACCGATTTCATCAGCGTGTTAAAATCATTATTATCAGTGTTCTGTCGTTGTCGTGTGCAGAGGGCCACGGCTATCCTTCCGACAACTGCATCGTGAAGCGTTCAGCGCGAGGGGAGCCCGCCCGCGTCTACATGTGGACAGCTTCTCGGCTTGAGTACGAAGACAGCACAGTGCAGCTCTTTTGCCGGGCCTCTGGCACTCCGGATCCCGTGATCACGTGGTACGACAGCATGAACAACACGATTCCCGACGATTCCGAGCAGTTCAGTGTAAGTAGCGTCATCCTATTTGTTGTTCGTTCACGTCGATTAGCCGCTGTCATACAGCTGGGCAGATTGCGTTCTTGAGGGGGGCTTTTGGTGGCTTGTGATGTCTTTTCGGGAGTGATGAGTAATAAGAGATTCCATTTTCTGGCGCCCCCGCCCACGGCAGCTCTACCGTTAGATGGTAAAAAGGCCTAAGTGGTTACCAGTTGCATGGCTTGTAGGCCCGTTTACGTGGGGGGGGGGGGGGTGTTTGGAAGTTTAACGTCCTTTTCCACCACGTAAGAGTGATAGCAAAGACGGGGCAACGAGAAAAAAAGGCCAGCGCAAATATTTGGCCCCAGGAGGGATTCGAACTCACGACCCGAGCATTGAGAGTCCAACGCTCTACCATTCGGCCACCCCGGCTCCCCGCCCGTTTACGAAATGCCGGAAGAGCTGATACGTATTTAACTAACCTGTCTGGCTTTGGAAGGAAGAAAATAAACCATGGTTAATAAACGTCTGGATGTTTTACTTGTTTGTGTGCATACGCAGCTCGAGACAAAATCAATACTATTTTATTGTCAAAGGTAAACGGGCGTAAGCACCATGGATTTGACAAACAGTTAACCCCTTTTACCGTCTGACCGTACATTTGATGAAAAGTGTACGTCACTTGTGAAATGATGGGTAACTAAGTAAGCAAGAACGAGTATTCAAACGATGGTTGTACAACAACGAAGACCTGCCGCGTCTAAATCTAATTAACCTAATTAATCTGTGTCTTGTGATTACAGGTTGCAGTTAACGGTGATCTGATCATCCGTGACATTTCATGGTTCAACAACATGGGCGTGTACAGATGTATGGCAGAAAACCAGTTCGGCTCACAGTTAGTGGAGACTTTCTTGTACCCGGTAAGTTATGTTCTTCCCCTGGTCATAGTATTCTTAACTTACTGAGCCCGTTTGTAGAACTCGAGTTAAATTTAACCCACGGCTACGGGCCTAACCCAGACTAGGACAAAAGAAACCCCAAAACAAAATTAAATAAAAAAAATGGAAGCGAAGAAATAAAGACAAAAATCCTTCTATAACGGCTTAGCACCTTGCTGGGATGGACCCGCTTCCTGATTTAAAACCAAAAACAACAGAAAATGTAATCCTAGGGCTAGTTTAGTTCGAGGTTAGACTCTGACCCGGGGCTAAACTCCCTAACCCCGACTTTTACATGCGGGCCCTGGTCATAGTATTCTTAACGTACTTTTCAACAATTAACAACAACAACAACAACTAAAAAAGGCAAGACTAAATCAAATTTAAGGAGGTTACAATAAATCTGAACAACAGTTTGGAAAGAAGGGAGTGTTCACGTTTCAGTTTAATGTAAACTTAAGCCAGGCTCAATTTCAGTGGTGCACTAAACTCATATCGCGAAGCTGGAGACTTCTGTTCTTGTGTTTCGGGAGTGAACCACGACTCTGGGCTTAGGTGCACGCCGCAGTGCAATACTTTAACCCGCAGACCTGATTATCCTTTCTTGATATGGCCTTTGTCCTATAATCTGTCTTAAAAAGAAAAGTTAGAAAACCATTGCCTGTCTCTTGACTTAGCTGACTTCCCATCGAAATGACAATCAAAATCCGATACAAACAAGTCTTTCTCGATGAAACTGTGAAACCGTCACTGCCTTGTATTTCAACACAGTAAATCAATGTTTCAATCTTTCTTTTCCTCCACAGACGCCGCGTGAGGACTTGTTCGGACTCCCTGAGTAAACCAGGCTCCAGTGGAACCTGTCTTCGTCGGCCGTGATATGTGCAAGGTCCGAAAAGTGCCATGGACGTGTGTGGGAGGAGAGGTGGTCTGGCGTGGTGCTTGTCACGCTAAAAAGGGTCTTGTTTTCTTCACATCTGGAGGACCCGTGTCTCTACTGGACGCTGCTGAACAGTTTTGTCGGTGGACTCAGTTCACTAATGAGATGAGATTATTTATTGATGACGTTGCCACAGCCGAGGAAGGGGGAAGAAGAGGAGGAGGAGAGGGGAGGGAACTGGGAAAGAGAACTTGGAAGGGGAGGGAATTGTGAGGGAGAACGCGAAAGAACTTGACTATACACCGTTTCGAATATGCCAGAGACGAACTTTGAGAAGAGAAAAAACACATGATGTGTGAACGAACCTTTGAGATGGAGAGAGAAAGAGAGAGGAACAGCTTGCTGAGTTTGTTGCTGGGGGGTATCGTGGAACATATGTTATTTCCTTGGTAACGTTGGTAACATGACGCGAAACCGGCCCGTGGTCGAATGACTGAAAACCGCAATGGGCGAAGCGGCCAAGCAATCCAGAAACGGAGGACTGATTGAGAGACAGCGCCACCCAAGCCATCTTGAGAAGGGTTGTTGTTGTGGTTGTGTTCACGTGATATTCTCCCCCATTATAGTGTACAAAAACAAAACGTCCCAATACTAGTCTGCTTAAATCGCTACCAACAAAATGTTGCAGCGGTTTTGGTGTTGTTATTAATTATCTTGGCTGTCGTTGCTTTTTTTGCCTTTGAGATTTTGTTTATTCCAAGAGGGTCGCCTCTCTTGGGTGTAACCTAGATCTGTCCGTTGAAAGAATCGCATCAGACACACACTGGGTGCGATAAACACAGACATAGACGTATCAACAAAGGTATCTTTCTGCCTGCGAAGATGGGCAAATCCTGCAACATCATGCATCATCCTTTTCGCATCTCGTTGGTAATTTAAAACCTTTAAATTGCACCATCCCGCCCCCCCCTCCTCTTCCCAATTCACGCATATTTAAAATTATCCTACCTTTCATCCATCACCATCCAAACTCTCCATTGAAGACATTTACCACACGTGTACATACAGCACTGCGTAAAAACGTAGTGACTTACGTTCGCCAGTAACTTATTAATTTTGCTATGTAATAGATCCTTTTTGAGTTGAGTTGTACCATCCACATTTTGTGTTCAAGTTTATTTGACTATTTTGTGTCTTGACTTGACTATACGTTGTGAGCGTATTTTGTGACTGGAAACTGTTTTACTTAGTTGTTTGTTGTTGCATTTTGTTGCTATTTAAAGAAAAAAAAAAACAACTACTGCGTTATGTTGCTTTTTGTCAGATGAGGTATATTTTTGAGAAACATGTGCTTGTGTGAATGGAAGAGTGTTTGAGAAAATAATAAAAAGAAAGAAGCAATTTTAAAACATTCGTTTCCGTGTTGTGCTGCGATGTGTGTTCAGTGTGTTAGTGGTGGCTGGTTTGATCGCAATGTGAATGCGAGACTGAAAACAAGAAGAGAAACTGGATTGCGAAGTTCATTGATGCAAAAGTCATTTTCATCTTTCTCTTACTTATTGAGCGAGCGGGCACACACACACACACACACACACACACACACACACCACACACACACACACACACACACACACACAGAGAGAAGTGCGCGCGCGTGCACACACACACACACACACACACACACACACACACACACACACACACACACAATCCGCATGCAAGCACTCAGAGAGAGAGAGAGAGAGAGAGAGTCGGGGGGGGGGGTGTTTGGGGGTGTAACGTCCATTTCCACCACATACGGATGATATCAAAGACGGGGCAACGATGAAAAAGCCATCACAAATATTTCGCCCCGGCCGGGATACGAACTCACGACCCGAGCATTAGAAGTCCAACGCTCTACCATTCGGCCTCCCCGGCTCCCCGCGAGAGAGAGAGAGAGAGAGAGAGAGAGAGAGAGCAGACACAAACATCACGCTGGACTGAAAGGTCCCGCTTGACTTTCCAAACTGTTTGACAAGTTATCCTGAGCATTGACATTGACACACCTCAATTTGACATGTACAGGTGAACGTTTATCAAACGGAAGAGCCGCAAAATTCCACACACACAAGTAACTACACCTGTGGAGCCTTATCTTATTCGATTTCTTTCAACCCCAACGTGGGCATAGCCGGTTATACAAATGCAATGAGTCAGCCACATGCCATGGAGGAATCGGAAGGTCGTTACAGTTACACGGGCTTTTCACAGCTCATGGCCTCTTTAATCATTTGCTTAATACACCAACTGCCATTTGGTAAAAGAATCTAAGTGCCATGGCTTTTTTTATTTTTATAAAGGCTTATTTGACGGGTATACATGATGGGACATGGAACAGGGCGGAACAGGGCAAGCCAGGCAGGAACGCAAAAATCTGACATCTGATCTTATCAGTCACCAGAATTTCAAGAATGTTTTAAGAGCTCCATGTGTAATGTTACATGCCCTTGGAGGTTACTGACATGGTTTATCTGATCGTTAGGTAAAAGGACGCTCTTGCTGACGGGATTAAAAGATGGCGCGTACAAGTTAGCGAAGACAAGAAAGAGAATGGGGTCAGATTGGCCTTAACAGACGGCTCCACTCGGCAAGTCCCGAGACCAAAGCCCCTTCTCTTTACTTTGCCGTGATTTGGCAAAACACAGTACGTCCATGACGTCATTGTATGGGAAAAAAAACGGGTGATTCAGGGGAGGTGATTTCAAGATGAAAGAAACTGAAAATGGTCTTTTCCCTCAAATGACGTCAATGGACTTTCTGCTTTCTTTCCATGAACCAGTCATATCAAACTACACGTGCTTTCCTCGTTGCAGTCTGGCAAAACGTTTGCCGGACCATGCCACGTGTTGCGCTCTTTATGCCGCGGGCTGAATTCTGGGGGCTCGATTAACAGGGGTGGAGTCGCCCATTATCAGACAGACATTCAGGTCTGTCGTCATGAGTAGAGCGAGACCTCTCCCCGTCTTTCACAAACTTTGCTGATGACAATCTCAGCATGTGGGCAGTTGAAGTAATTGAGGACATGGTTCTCTTTCATCGGCATCCATAATTAAGACATCTAGAGAGCAGTCCTCAGAGGCTTCGGTGCTGATTGGTGATATCGGCGCAGGTGCTTGTACTGGTATGTCCTTTTAAAAAGAGTTTCTAGACACTTAGGTCGTTCCACCCAGAAGGCAACAAGATACGAACACTGATCACAGGTATTAATGGGAACTTAGTGGATATCACACTAGACAAAGAAGTCTTTTCTGCCTTAACGATATCTTTTGCTGGTAGGTTAATCCAACCTTTACAGGAGATTCCCTTGGACAAGGGCATTGAGGGTCACTGCTGGGCATACATGACTGCAAAGTGAGTCACAGTGTGTGCTTGTCTTCACTGAGTGACTCACAATAGCAGTAAAACAGTACGACGCTATTTGCGGCTGAACTGAAACCGCATTTACTCACACAATCGATTAAAAAGGCCTCTGTCGTAACTGTTCGGTTTCTTTTGCCAGAAAGTCCTTGATTGGACAAGTATGATTAAGAGTAATAACCGCTCTTGAAACTGCTCCTTCTTCTCTCTAGAGAAAGTCCCCGACTGAACAAAGTATGATGAAAAATGTTAAAAATAGGTTTTCTGAATGTATTCTGTAGCGTCGTTCCGTTAAACCTAACCCAGAACTCTTCCAGTACTGGAGAACACAGAAAATATCACATCAACTACATTATTACCATCTTCCTGAGGGGAGCCTGGGTGGTCGAATGGTAGAGCGTTGGACTTCTAATGCTCGGGTCGTCAGTTCGATCCCGACTGGGGCCAAAATATTTGTGCAGGCTTTTTCATCGTTGCCCCGTCTTTGATATCACCCTATGTGGTGGAAAAGGACGTTAAACCCCCAAACACCCCCCCCCCCATCTTCCTGAAAAGTATAGAGATGAGTCCAGTTTCAATACAGGGGATTTGGTCTAGTGGTTAAGGCATCCGACTTCGGATCCTGAGCTGCCTGGTTCGAGTCCCCGGTGGGCAGGAATATAGTGGGATTTTTCCTTACCATATCGAGTCAAATCCATGTGCAGACTCGTTTACGGTGCCTGTCTCGCCTTCGTGTACACACGCACGCACATACATCAAGTGTGCACGCTAAAAATCCCACGCTCATCTTTCGAAGAAGAGTAGGCTGTGGCCGGTGTCGTGGTAAACAGAAATACTGCCGCACGCACCAGAGTGAATAGCAGGGTGGAGGTTTGCACATAAAGTAGCGCTTAGCGGCAGCAGGCTTTCACTGCTTCGTCCTCCAGCCCTGCGGCGCCGTGAGCATTTCAGCAGAGATGGATATGTGCGCCGAGGAGAAGTCTACCATACCATACCACACCAATATTCATGCGTTCGTGTCTTGTGCCTAAGCTCTTGTATCTATTTAAGTTGATCCAGAAAGGCATTATCTACCATTACCCTTACGAAGATTTGTCGAGTCCCAGTCTGTTCACTAATGGACCGTAGGCGCAAAGATAGTCGTATTTCTGTAATACTAGAAGCCAACAAAAACGGCCACGGTGGCCAGATGAGGGATGGGGGTGTGTTGGGGGTTTAACGTCCCTTTCCACCACATACGGGTGATATCAAAGACGGAACAACGATGAAAAAGCCAGCACAAATATCTGGCCCCAGCCGTGATACGGACTCACGACCCGAGCATTAGAAATCCAACGCTCTACCATTCGGCCACCCCGGCTCCCCTTACCCTTACGAAGTATTGTCGAGTCCCAGTCTGTTCACTAATGGACCGTAGGCGCAAAGAAAGTCGTATTTCTCTGATAGTAGAAGCCACAAAGTCATAAAAAATACGGCTACGGTGGCCAGATGAAACAGCCTTCCGTTTAGCAAACAGTTAGAGCTTCGAAATAATAATGAATAATAATGAGTATTGTGTAGGCGCTTTACCCAATTTCATGAATCGGCTCAAAGCGCCGCGAACTGAACCCAACACGCACGCTCACGTGAATCACACGCATTCTCTCACACACACTGGACGTAAACACATTACAATCACGTGGTGCGAAGGGTCAGCTCCAGCTATTTAAATTTCGGAATTTAGAATTGCATTTATTTTTTTTAAATTTGGTGGGCCTGAACAATTCCAAAGCAGAGGGGAGGAAGCCGGAGTACCCGGGAGAGAACCCCCGACGATCGGCCCGAATGAACGGTGCCACCATACGAAAAGGAAAAATTCTTTGCCCCGAGTGGGACTCGAACCCCTGACCTCTCGCATTGGTGACAAGTCTCTTAACCACTAGACCACCGACCGAAAGCGGCAGTTTTCCATCTCAGTGGCGTTAGGAACATAGAGGCTTTAAAGTCTCTATGTGCGTGGTAACATCTGAGGAGAAAACTGCCGCTCACGAAGCCCCAGGGCTGCTTGCCAAATGAATAGATGTTCCTCTTGGCCATTTGCTTTGGAAATGTTCAGCCCAATAAATTAAAAAAAAAAATGCAATTCTAAATTCCGAAATTTAAATAACTGAGCTGACCCCTTCGCACCACGTGATTGTAATGTGTTTATGTCCAGTGTGTGAGAGACTGCGTGTGATTTCACGTGAGCGTGCGTGCTGGGTTCAGTTCGCGGCGCTTTGAGCCGATTCATGAAATTGGGTAAAGCGCCTATACAATACTCATTATTATTATTATTGTCATTATTATTATTATCATTATTATTATTATTATTGCGACCTTCTTCATGACTATACGGCTTCTAAGAGTAGAGAAATATTATGACTTTGTCCAGGCAGTTCTCCTTGCACTTCCATACCTGCAGAACAACCTCTGTTTTGTTACCTCTCGCCAGTGTTTTTTTTTTTCTTTCAGAAAAGTCTTTTGGTTATTGTCACAGAAGTGAATAACGTGTACCTAAAACGAGCCTGGACGAAGTGACATTTTGTTGTTTGTTGTTGTTGTTGTTGTTGTTGTTGTTGGAATAGTAACATCAGCAAAACCACTGGAACTGGAGGGCCAGATATCGAGTCGAACAAGTGCAAGACACTTTGGAGAGAGAGAAAAAAGTTATTTTTACAACAGTACAGTGAGTTCAAACATACTCAGGTACAGAAATACGCCAGATATTTATAAACAGTGCTGTGTTTGTGTAGTATATCGAAAAGCGGATCGCAGTTTAACGTTGGTGAGATCTATTTTTTATTTCTAGAAATGGCACGATCACTGAATTCCTGTGTAAACATGTACCAATTTTCTACCGTAAGGGGCACATACAATAGCCAGCCTGACCGGTTGCCCTTGAGGCCTTTTGATCCTAACAGACTGAGTCATTTTGCCGGTCACTGAAATAACATAAACATCTATTTTTGTATGCACATGTTCTATTCTTGTCGGCGATTTGGACCATTTCCATGTCTCAAGGGCTTGTTTCGGGATCAGCGTTTTCATGAAAATGGCCGATAATTGGACAATTTCTATTTCTCATACGCTTATTTCACGGTCAGCTTTTTCTCGAAAATGGCCCAAGATGATCGTTGATGGTAGATATGCGAGGACACAAGTTAAGATACCAGTGCCACTAACTGTATGCTTACTGATGAAAGTTGTACAATGGAATTCCTTCTTGGTATTACAGGGCTGTAAGGACACAAATGACCTTTGGGGTCCATGTTTAGTGTCGATTTGAGGTACCCTGTTTTGGCAAGTGTGCTAGTCTGTAATGATTTTTGTTGTAACGAAAAAGCGTGATTTTCGTGATTTTTGTGTTATGTAGGTCAAGGTGCATGCCAGGCGGTCACAAAAAGAGGCAGACTGCCAGTGAAGCTGGGACTTTTAGCACAGAGGTGGGACACAAGTGAGGCAAGCGGATTTCTGCGAACTGCCCCTCTGGCCTAAACAGAAAGTAGACGCGCATTACTCCAGTGAGGCCTGAGCGGAAAGGAGACATTCCAATTGTTTAAACCCTTGTCAGGTGCGTGCCTTTGAATGGTCTGTTCATGGTAGTAGTTTCTAGATTGAAGCATTTTAGGGGTGACTGTGATGCCTGAGGACAATAGGGAATATATAGGCGTTTTGAGGCCCTGTGTATTTGTGTCCTTCGGCCACACAAATGCCCTTTTTTTTGCTTATATATACGACAAGAACAGGGATAGTTGTTGGGTGTGTTACGAGATCTCAGTAGCCCCAGTTTCTTTCGGACCGCTGACCCGGAAAATCTTAATGTAATTGTACTGAGCTAAGGGTCATTACCCTGCCCAAAGTATGCAGCCTTTCAGTTACATTATGTTGTATTGACTGTTTTGGAGATATGGCCCGCTGTTGGCAGGTGTGTGTGTGTGTGTGTGTGTGTGTGTGTGTTGTGTGTGTGTGTTGTGTGTGTGTGCGTGTGCGTGCGTGCTGTGTGTGTGTGTTTCAATACGTCGGAATTTACTACGATATATAAGTTAAAAATGAAAAGATATGATGACCCTTGAGGATTCCAACTTCGACTGATGTTCACAAAAAACCAAACAAACAAACAAACAAACAAACAAACAGTATTCCCCCCCCCCAACACACATACCTCACATGATTATAATTTATATGTATTCCTGGTCATGCGTTGTAATCATTGAAAGCTTTTTTTTC
Organism: Batillaria attramentaria; assembly: GCA_018292915.2. Taxonomy (NCBI): domain Eukaryota; kingdom Metazoa; phylum Mollusca; class Gastropoda; family Batillariidae; genus Batillaria; species Batillaria attramentaria. The sequence goes on along the minus strand of JACVVK020000187.1, from coordinate 885,896 downwards.
TACAGTACAAGTGCTAGCACATACAGCCCAAGTATCCCTTGAGGGGATGGGTGGGTGTTCGGGAGTTTAACGGCCTTTCCCACCACGTATGGGTGATATCAAAGACGGAGCAAGAGCAACGAGAAAAAGTCCAGCACAAAGTTAATATTTGGCCAGAGCTGGGATTCGAAAACTCGCGACCCGACATAGAAAGTCCAACGCTCTACGATTCGTCTATCCCGGCTGCCCGTATCCCGTGAGGAATAAGAACAACTCATACAGTGAGTTTAGAACCAGCGAAGTTTATGTTGTTCTCATTTTCGTTTCCAGTTTTGCGGAAGGAACGGCAGAATTATAACAATGAAATAACATAATTATAATCACCATCATAACAAAGAACAAAATAAATCCGAAAAGACCAAGACTTGCCCAGCGACATCTAGTTCATGACCTTTTGCCCTATCAGTTCAATAGTACAACTTTTTCATTCCCTGCGGTAACGCGGAAAGCGGGGGCAATGGGTGTGTGGGTGGATATTAATCCCGGTACTAATACTAATAATGTACGGAATGTCATGTGGACCCCATTCTCCGCTGCAGAGACAGCTACTACCCTCCAGCCCCGCAAACTGCTCTGCGGACATCCACGGGGGTAAACCACGAGGCTTCAAGGCGTACGAAGAGAGCGCAATATACGAGGAGAAGGCATCTATCATTGGTGAGAGATGGACAAAATAGCAGTGTTTTTTGCAGAAAAGTGTCACTTCCCCCTCCTCCCCACCCCCACCCCTGCAGAAAAATCGACAGTGCTGTTTTTTTTTCCCCGCAGAAAACATGGCACTGTTCTGCACTTTACTACAATCTTATTTTTCCCCCAGAAAACTAGCATTTCTGTGTCGTTTCATAGAGCTACACTACACCAATTCCATTGTCTCTGACTACACCTTGTTTCATGCCCAACGTTTTGGGTTTTAAGGGAAGAATATTTGCTGAACAACACAACAAACAACAACAACAAATCAGAATCCAGCGTGCTATTTCTGTTTACGCCAATTGTGTGAACGACGAACACTATTGAGCAGTAAAAAATTCAAGAAGGGAAGATAATGACTGTGTAAAAAATGGCCACACCATCATCTCAGCAAGAGATTTAAATAAATATTACGCCTGTAAACGCGAGACAACCAACTTTTCTCGAAAGGGCGATAACTCCCAAATCACTTAAACAATCACCAAACGTTCGGTTGCTCTAATAAAAGATTTTGATATATTCGGAGACCCCACATTTAAAGCCATTCGGTTGAGTATTTTCGGAGAAACAGGCCTGGACACAAATCACACACATCCGCACAGCCGCACATCCACACACACACACACACACACACACACGGGACTCACTGCGGCGGAGGAGTGCGTTCAGGGGCACCCTGCCCGCCAGTAACAATGACGCCGTTCTCAGCATTACACTTACATCACGTCTGTGCGGAGAATGCGAGCGACGTGCGTTTGTGCCACAAAAAAAAGTTGACTTTGAACGTAAAAAAATCAGCCCGTCTTATAATGTTGTTTCCATTACTATGGAAACAACATGAAAACGCAGCCCACATCTTCATTGTCTGTCTGTGCATGGCACCGATTTTGCAACCATCCCGGAAAATAACATCGTAAAAAACGTATCTCACCCTATCAATGGTCGAGCTGAATGTTGACGTTGAAAACCGAGTGTTCCCAAAACAACACCGAGACGGTTTCTCTGCAAGGAACATAAACTTTGATCAGAAGATCAACAAGATTCTATCAACAGCGAAAAAAAAAAAAATGCTCATTCACTTTTTTTTTTTTTCTTTTTTCTTTTTTGTTGCTCGAAGATTTCCGGTATCCCAAAACAGCACATAGCGTGGTTCAAGTGTTTAAACCACAGCTCTTTACTTTGGACAAAACACGTCCCTTGCTGAATGTCTAGGGTGTTGTAAAATTTAAAAAAAAGGCATGAGAGGCTTATTATATCGACACTTTAATTTCAAGGGGGAGAGAAACACGAGCGCTGTGCGTGAGAGTGGTCGGTCCTGGCGTTCAGGTTCTGCCAGGAACGAAGTAGGACACACTTTGCTTAAAGGCTATTTTCGGGATTATTTTCCATGTTGTGAGGGGAAAAAGTGCAACGGAAACTGCCAATGGCCACCCCCCAAACAAACAAACAAACAAACAAACAAACAAACAAACAAACAAACAAACAAACAAACAACTACAAAAACAACAACAAAAAAACAAAAGGACACACACACACACACACACACACACACACACACACACACACACACACACACACACACACACACACACACACACACACACACACACACGAGCGTGACTCGTAAGCAGCCAAAACCTCTCCGCCAAGCGAAACAAGCGAACTGGAATCGAAACACTACGTGAACAATTGATCACATCCGCAAAGTAGTTCCCCGGAAACGTGAGCCTAGTCTGATTATCGTCGGTTTAATTGTCCGTCTTGAGTTTTTTGTGAACAGATTTCCACAGCTTAGATATCGGTATTGCCAAAGACATGGAAAAGGACACGGGGAGTTAAATCACGCTTTTCCGTCAATTTTCCTAACTGTGGCTGAGGTTAGATGATGGTGACGTCACAATCGAAGCAAGCTATGTGCACGTGTATCTGACTCGATCTAAGAAGACACCACCACCCCCCACCCAACCCTCCCCCCCCCAAATTCATGCCCACCAGAGGATCTGAACCCAAAATTGTAAAAAAGAAAAAAGAAAAAAAAAAAGAGGATAGGTATTGAGTGGCGCTGCACCGCGGCGACGCGCTTCCCCCGGGGGAAGCAGCCCGATTTTTCCGAAAGGGATAATAAAGTAGTAAAACAACAACAACCGGCCCCCGTAGTGTAGTGGTTAGCACTTCGGACTATGGACCGGGAGACCCGGGTTCGAGTCCCAGCCGAGGCAAGCGGGATTTTTCCTACCTAGGTCGGCTCCTACCCAGAGCGGGTGTGCTATGGGCCCAATGGGGAGGCTGTTGCCACACAGCCGAGCTTCACCCACTTCACGGGTGCGACTTTGGGGGTGCTTCCCTTGGTATGACACGTCTTATGACGTGGATGATTACACGGCCGGCACCGCAGGTGCCGTAGTTCCCGGGCCTGGTTAATGCCGGGATATTTATGACAGGAAGCGTGGAATGCGGCCCTGTCCCGCAGTCCCAAACCACATGGACCTCCATCTTACCATCATCCTCATCTCCATCATCATGCATAATAAAAATTGCCCCAGCTTCCGAGCCCTCCGTGGATTCCACCCATTACCATGGAGGAACACATCACGTCTGTTGTGGCAGAAAAAAAAAGTAAAACAACAACAACAAAAACAAAACAAAACAAAAAAACCCCTCAGTACC
>JACVVK020000187.1:830000-877500 GCA_018292915.2 Batillaria attramentaria | reverse complement strand
GGTTCACAGATATGTCCAGCGAAATCTGCAGAATAGGCTGTCCAACTTCATAGCCCTCTCTCAATGTCATCTGACATCGCAGCAACTCTACAGTGCATACTTTATTTCTGCGGTGCTCTTATCTGTCGGATAATCCTATCTGGATCGCGTCCGATAGTGCTTATCCTGAGAGAAAGTCGGTTTAAGCCGCTGCACTTTATTCTGAAGGCCAGACACGCACTGTTTGGCAATCCACCAGGAAGCCCTGGGAATTCGGATATATATCAGGAGACTGGGTCAGGATCAACACGTGATTCAGGGCGCACGCGCGCGCGCGCGCGCGCGCGCGTGTGTGTGTGTGTGTGTGTGTGTGTGTGCGCGTGTGTGCGCGCGCGCGCACGCGTGTTGCATTGCCATGTCCTGCCAGCAGGATCTGTTCTTTGATTACACGACTATGCTCGGTGGTGGCAATGCAGGTTTTGTCAAATGACTTAGATACAAAAGTCCACAGATCTGCTCTGCTTACAATGATTAAAAAAAACAACAAAAAAAAAAAAAAAAAACCCCAACATGATTCAGTTCTGAGCTAGGCCGAAACATCCAACTCAAACATGAGATGGCCACGGACCGTGCCACGCACCAGAGAGCAAGCGAATTTACGTCAGGCTGAGTCCTGAGAACTGGATACAACCAAGACAGTCACAAAATTATAGCCTTTCTAGGCCGTCCGTGGTTAGATATGTGCCAGACTATGCGTCTGCTGGTCCTTCGGCACTGACGGGTCACGAGAAAAACCGACCGTCACAGTGGTGAAAAGTACTACGAATGTCACGTGAAATGAAATGGAGTCATACGCGTGGTCTGATTAGAGGCTGAAAGCGTCACAGTGTAGTTAACACATTTCTTACTGCGTATGGGTATTTTTTTTTTTATTACTTTTTTTTACTTTTTCGTTTTTTTTTTTTTTTTTTGGCCCTGTGTGCGAGAATCAGGCAAGATTAACGAGTTCTTAACGGCTCCTATTGCAGCAAACACGAGCATAATCAGAGTGCATACTCCCACCAGGCCACATGTAGATCCATGCACGCCTTGAACGTGTTACGATGCGGGATCTCCACCGTCATGTCCGGTGTCAAGTTAATCTTTTTTTTTTTCTTTTTTTTTTTAAAGTCGTGCTTGCTGAACGCACTTGCCTTTTCTTTCAATGGCCAGGATATTCTGTGGAAAACACACACACACACACACACACACACACACACACACACACACACACACACACACACACACCACACCACACCACCACCACCACTGACCACCACCACCACCCACAACAACAACCCACGAAAAACCCCAAAATCCAAAGACCCCAGCTAAACTGTATGTGTACTCAAGTCATTGAATTCAAAGCTGAGTCAACGGTAACTGGTTAGAAATTGGTATAGTATCTTGATTTGTGAGTATGATAGACGTGTACATTGCATTTCCATATTTTTACGTGCCTGCAGAATCGACATCAGAATACCAAACAGCATAGATGGAGCCACAAATCGCCCGTTTGTCATGGTGTCTCGGACGGCGACACCAGTTAGTGGACAGTCGCTGATCCGGTTCCCTGTGGACCAGGGGGCAGACCGGCTAAAGATGGAACAGCACGTGCCTGCAATCTCGCAAAATGCTAGCATTGGTCCTTGCTCACGCACGCGCAGACATGCAAAGCAGCCCCCGGCAAGGTCTTCGGCAATCACCGCTACGCATGCAAATGAATCCCAGCGGAGCGCAAACTACAGCCGTTTAAGGCCACAGGAATGAGGCTGTCAAGCGAGAAGCATGGCCTTCTTAACGCGTTGCCGACCGGGCTGATTGATTTCGCGCTATTTTAAAACGATGATATTTCACAGGAAGGTGTCGGGGAGCAGGCGTGAAACGGAAGGATGGTTGGGATTCTGGTCGGGGAGAAACTATTCGGAAGTCAAATATCCGGCGGTATTTTCCTTTGTAACATACCAGCATGCATTCATTCTGTTTCCAATTTCCACCACTTTTTTTTTATATTGGTCCTTGCGTAGTTTTTTTTTTTTCGGTAACCTTTTCCCGCCTTTTCAATATTCCGTCGGGACTTTGTCGCACGTAATGAGATTTACAGCTTCGTCGTACATGGTAACCATACGTTTTTGCCTGATCATTTTCTGATCGTTCTTCGCAGTTTTTGGATGAAGATTCATTTCTCTGTTGAAAGACCGTGGCTACGCCTACAAGTGTGTATTCAGAACAACGGCATTAAAGGTCTGCAATCTCAGCAAAAAGCCGCAAACATTGCGTTTTTTAAACTGCGACTCCTTCGACTGTGCATGATCCAGGCAACTCTGTCACAGTTGCAGAGTTTTCAGCGCTTCGGAGACCCTTATAAAACCAGAGCACGAGTTTGCCGTGACATTATTTGGCTTTTGGTCAGTGAGTGAGACACATCGCTACAGTGTCTAGCGGATGTTGAGTGCTGCACAATCTTTCTCGCTCAGTGTCAAAACGCTGCAAACTAAGCTGTGAAATCAGGCTGCCTTTGGCTTTTATTGGGGTTTCAGGGACGCTGAAAACTCTGCAACTGTGACAGAGTTGACTGTGCTTGCACGGTCGACTGTGTAACATTTTTTCACACTTCGGAAAGCTTTTTGTAGGGAGCTTAGATCTTCAAGCCCTAAATAACTAACTAACCGTCAAAACAAAAGAATATCCTAAAGACCCGAAACTTAATACTTTTCGGTGTTAAAATGCCTTCCCAAGTGAAAAAAAAAGTTGAAATCGTTTAGTACATGCGTTCTCTGACGTGTGTGAGATCAGTTTCACGATAAATAATGGACAGCAAGTACTCCGCGGCCACACACTGCCATGGCCTGACCCTTCTGGTAAGTGAAAATTGAACAACTGAGCGACCGGAAACCGTGCGCATGCCGATTTGTCCCCGCTGCACTGAGTCCTGCTGTTCCCAAATATGCGTGTGATGAAGTCGTAATGAGACAATTTACATCTCCCGCTGGACATCCTACTCCACACCCAGGTTGGTCGTCAGGGACTGGCCATTACTGGCGGGCCGCGAGGAAAAGCTCAGTTTTAAAGATCTAAGCTCCCAACAAAAAGCTTTCCGAAGTGTGAAAAAATTTACAAGCACAGTCAAACTCTGTCACAGTTTCAGAGTTCACACAGTGTCCAGACCCCTCGACAAAACCGTGCCGAAAAACTGTCCCCACTTCCTGTCGGTGTCCGTGCACGCTGCTGTGTACATCCCCGTGCAACCCAGCTCATTGTGTGACCACGCCGCGGAAATGTCAGTTTAGACGACTGAGCGATGTCGGATATGGCGCAAGCTATGCAACTACTGCTATTTGAAAGCAATTTTGTTTCTTGCGTAAACGCTTCAGCTCGAGCTTGCAGAACCAAAAGTGAAACGGCAGTTTGGAGATGATGTTGCCGATAAAATGCGCTTGGCAAATCTGAGTGCCTGCGTGCTTTTCAGTCATTTCTCACACATCTCGGCAAATCCCCCCCCCCCAACAACAACAACAACAAAAACTTACCGTCAACATTTATTGCGCCATTCTGACGGCGACAGCACGGCATACGAGCGACACTGACCAAATTCAAAAGTGACACGACTTGTATGGGGGTCACTGCGGACAGTACTGACTCGATCACGGCTGCTGTGATAACCACTGCACGGACGGATGACTACTGCACGGAGATGTGCACAGTAGCGTGGACGGACCTCGACAGGAAGTGGGGGCAGTTTTTCGGCACGGTTTTGTCGCGGTTTCTGGACACTTTGAGAACTCTGCAACTGTGACAGAGTTGACTGTGTTTGCACGGTTGACTCTGTAAAATTTTGTCATACTTCGGAAAGCTTTTTGTTGGGAGCTTAGATCTTTAAGCTGATTCAGCGCAAAAATCCTTGCAGTTGCAGAAGGCCCCCATTAGCCATCCCGGCTGCTGGCGAAATGTCTTCCGGCGGATTTCTTAGAAGTGACCTCCGCGGAGAGTTCATGAATGAGCTGAATGATAACTGGAAGAGACAGCCGGATCACACCCTGGAAACTGTCTGAATAATTGTCAGATCAATTAGTTAACTCTTTGACGACGGAGCGCAATTTCTGACACACGATTTCCTATAGGAAATCGTGTGTCAGAAATTGCGCTCCGTCGTCAAAGAGTTAAACCATACACACTGACATATGACATATGTACATTTGTTGTTTCTGTATTATGGGGCGGTCGGTGGTCTTAGTGGTTAAGACTTAGTCACCAAAATCGAGAGGTGAGGTTCAAGTCCCAGTCGGGACAAAGAGTGCTTCTTTCTCGTACGTGACACCGTTCTTTCGGGCCGACCGTCGGGGGTTCTCTCCGGGTACTCCGGCTTTCTCCCCCTCTGCTTTGTAGTTGTTCAGCCCACAAAAATAAAAAATAAATGCAAGTCTAAAATTCCGAAGCTTAAATTGCTGAGCTGGCCCTTCGCACCACGTGATTGTAATGTGTTCATGTCCAGTGTGTGAGAGAATGCGTGTGATTCACGTGTGTGTGTGTGTGTGTGTGTGTGTGTGTGTGTGTTGGGTTTAGCTCGCGGAGCTTTGAGCTAAGTATTTGGGATAAAAAGCCTATATTAATGAACTTATTATTACTTCAACGTTTGTTTATGATAAACTCGCATGTCTTTCACATCATAGTCATTGTCACAAATCCGCATTTCATTTATTTTGAGCTGGCTTCTATGCTGTGTTTGATTTTTGTTAGCGCAAAAAGCCTTCTTCGCGGTATAATTATGTTGCTTGAATTCCACCTACCAGATAGTGTTTGCGGCTAACTTTCAAGAACTCTGGTTAAAAAAACAAAAGGTTGCCGAAAGCGAGGGCACTGGGGACATGAACACTGGAACTCTAAACGAAGCATCAGCTGAGCTTGTCATAAAAACCGGCTGAGGCACAGAACGATTAGCTTAATGTGTCTGCGCATTAAAAAGATGAAAAAGAAAACAAAATGAGTCCCTCGGACGGCTGAAACACCCTGATCGACAAATTGCGGAAGCCATATTTAGCTCGTCAGGGGAGATCACTCAAAGTGGCCATTCGATCCGCAGTGATTGCCCCACAGCTCGGCCGGTCGCCCACGCAACCGCCACTGAGTGTAATTGAAAGTCAAGTCAATGGGTCTGCAAATGCACCCGTGTCCGCGCGGAGATGTTCGAAACTGATGGGGCAAATCTCCCGGGAATCGTGCCACCGCCTCCACCTTGATGCAGCCAAAGCACGCAACTCCCTGAGGTATATATCGTCCGCGTGACACTGCCCACACTCTTAAACACCCCCTTTCACCCCACCCCCACCCCCATCCCCCCCAAGAAAGAAAGAAAGAAAGAAAACTTTAAAAAGTGTGTTTCCTGTAGTGTTCCCTGCTAAAACCAAGTATTCTATCGCACCGACTTTAGTATAAAAAATAAATCCTTTTTGTGGTTGGCCAAGTTTGAAAACAAATTCACGACTATTGAACGACTGTCATGACTGTACAGTCATGAATAAAGCCAAGGACCACTTGCAAAAACACGCATTACATCAGTAGAGACGTAGTAATGATGCAATTGTAATACCTCATAAATGAAACAAAAACACGCATTACATCAGTAGAGACGTAGTAATGATGCAATTGTAATACCTCATAAATGAAACAAAAACACGCATGACATCAGTAGAGACGTAGTAATGATGCAATTGTAATACCTCATAAATGAAACAAAAACACGCATTACATCAGTAGAGACGTAGTAATGATGCAATTGTAATACCTCATAAATGAAACAAAAACACGCATTACATCAGTAGAGACGTAGTAATGATGCAATTGTAATACCTCATAAATGAAACAAAAACACGCATGACATCAGTAGAGACGTAGTAATGATGCAATTGTAATACCTCATAAATGAAACAAAAACACGCATGACATCAGTAGAGACGTAGTAATGATGCAATTGTAATACCTCATAAATGAAACAAAAACACGCATTACGTCAGTAGAGACGTAGTAATGATGCAATTGTAATACCTCATAAATGAAACAAAAACACGCATGACATCAGTAGAGACGTAGTAATGATGCAATTGTAATACCTCATAAATGAAACAAAAACACGCATGACATCAGTAGAGACGTAGTAATGATGCAATTGTAATACCTCATAAATGAAACAAAAACACGCATGACATCAGTAGAGACGTAGTAATGATGCAATTGTAATACCTCATAAATGAAACAAAAACACGCATGACATCAGTAGAGACGTAGTAATGATGCAATTGTAATACCTCATAAATGAAACAAAAACACGCATGACATCAGTAGAGACGTAGTAATGATGCAATTGTAATACCTCATAAATGAAACAAAAACACGCATTACATCAGTAGAGACGTAGTAATGATGCAATTGTAATACCTCATAAATGAAACAAAAATCAACTTAAAACAAAACGACCCAAAACCCCCCAATAAACCAAGAAACCGAAGACCTGTGAAATTACTTGCGAATGAAAAAGAAAAGCTATTTCTTTCTCACATTCTCACAGAATGAAATTGAATCTCTCCACCATAATCACAGCACGCAACACGCATTTCTGTCGATACTCCACTCAAGTTTCATTCTTCGTTCTCGACTGATTCTAATTTGAAAACGGACAACGCAATCGGCATTAAAAAAGTTTTTAAAAAATTAACAAAAACTCTAAACGAACAGTCGCCACACTGACATGACGGCCAGGGTAACGACCGCTTCTCCGATGACTTTATCCGGGTAACGAACTAGGGAGCCGAGAGAGATGGACTTCCAATACTCGGGTCGTGAATTTGAATTCCGACCGGGGCCAAATATTTGTGCTGGCCTTTTCCTCGTTGCCTTGTCTTTGATGTCACCCATGTGTGGTGGAAAAGGACGTTAAACCCTCAAACGCCCGCCCACGTTACCTCAGGTAACGAGCTAGATGCAGTAAACAGTGTTCGGGGTGAACATATTAATTTAGATAATACTCTGTATCATCCATAGCTGCCTCCTTTTATTTGATCTCTCCCGTGGAATGAATTTACATTTCCTTGAAAGCGTTAGCATGTTCGTTTGTGTCTTTAATCGAAGTTTAGAACTTGTGTTTTTGTTTGGATTTGAGTTCATGAGTGAACTGACACCGTCTTGCCAGCATAAAAAGGCGCACTTTAATCTGTCGGCGTCGTGCTCTGCCGACATACAAACTCGTCCGTCTGCTATGTGCAGCCGCTGTCGACTGTCAGTTTTTATTAGGATAAACGTTCAAAATATACCATAAATTGGCCCCAAAAAAGGATGATAAAGCATTTACACCCCATCAAGCTGTGGTATACCGACTCGTATTTTGATCCAAGACGCAATTAACCCTTCGCCATGGCTCAGGGTTGATTTGCGTCTTGGATCAAATTACTCGTCGGTATACCACAGCTTGATGGGGAATATTAGCCGCGAAATAGTCTTTGTTGCTTGCACGGCGTTAAGCCCTAACTAACTAACTAACTAACATTGATGGGGAATAACAGCTAAGTATTCACCCTGTATACTCGTATTTGAAGACCAGTGGTAACGGAACCACTCACCCACCCACCCACACACCCACTAATCCCCTCAGCTACTGCAGTTATTTATGGCCAGCCCTCCCAGACAACAACCATCTAAGTATCCTCCAACCCCTTGCGCAGAGCAACTCAAATATTTATGACCAAACATCCCACACACTTGCGCCTTAAAGTAACTCCTACTACTCACTATCTGGTAGGGGTATTGCGTCAAGTGTCACACGGGGTGCAGTCAAAATGGCCGGGGTGTTTCAGGTGCTACCCCGCTTCAAAGGTCTTCACGATGGCTGATCTCATGCATTGCCACGTTTAAAATATGAACGGCGTCCACGGACAATTCGTGCGAAAATGGACGGTCAGGTCCGCATGCTTCTCCGTCTCCAGTTACGCAATTTGTGCGAAACACTCTGCGGAATCCTTCGTAAAATATGTACAGAGAACGGCACACGTTGTTTGAATATAATTATTGGGGTAAAAGAGAATCCGGTGACTGAGAAACATGCGTAACTGACCGACAGTTTTCGAAGAAATATTGTTGGAACTGCCCGCACAAGTCTTTGCATTGCGGTAACGCGGTTTTTTTGGTTTTTTTTTTGTTTTTTTTTTTACTCATATTTGAAAACTGAAACACTCGGAGCTACTGTTTGCAAACACTCCGTCCTTGCGGTGCTGCGGGGAGCCGGGATAGCCGAATGGTAGCACGTTGGGCTCTCAATGATCGGGTCGTCAGTTCGAATCCCGTCTGGGGCCATATATTTGTGATGGAATTTTTTTCCCTTGTTGCCCCGTCTTCGATATCACCCGTACGTGGTGGAAAAGGACGTTTAACTTCTAAAACACCCACCCACCCACTTTCAAAGCGAAGTACCACCTGAAAAAAACAACAAAAACAACAAAAAAAACAACAACAACAACAACAACAAAAAAAACACCCCAAAACTCGCGTCCATTTTTGACTGCGCACCGTGTGTATGGGTGTAATCAAGCTGTGGATGCTACTCGTGTGATGTCATTTCCGACGCACGAACGTACGCGATGTCCCGGGAGACGGGATATTCTGGGACGACTCTCACAGCTATATCGGGATCGACTTTAGCCGTTCATCACAAAGGTCGCGTGAGATGGTAGCTGCTATTAGTGCTTGGCGCTAGATGTTACTCTCTGGAGTCCATCAGTGTCAACATAATCCCTGACATATAGTGATTGAGATGTGCCCCCGAGGAATGATTGCCACGGCAAGAGGCGGACTATGGACGATGGAGTGATGCAAACTAACGCAGTACCTTGGAGGCACACGAGGATTTTGAAGAAGACCTCTGAAAGTAGGGCATTCAGGTCACGTACAATGCAAGGTTGTTTTCTTTTGTGCAGAGATGTGACTAAAATCAGAGTGCATGTACAGTGTTGGGCTTTCTTTGGTCGTGTTTCTGTGTGGTTGGTTAGTTACCATCGTCCTCTGCGTTTGTATTGCAAGAATGGGAGTCAGTGACACACACACACACACACACACACACACACACACACACACACACACACACACACACACACACACACACACACACGCACGCACGCACGCACGCACGCACACATTACTGCAGAGCAGGTCCCACTCACAACCTCCCCCCCCAAAAAAAAACAAAACAAAAACAACAACAACAACAAAAATCAAACAAACAAAAAACAACCAAAAAAAAAAAAAACCCACCAAAAAACCCCCCTACAGTCAACTGGCGAAACCCACCAACCAAACTAAACAAAGAACCCAGGACTGCCGTAAAGAGAGGATCACGTGAGTGGAAGGCTAATGCTTATCCAAACAACTTTATTGTTTGAGAGACACACGGACATACCACAAGAAAAACAGAAAGAAAAACAGCCCACTCCCGCATCCTCCACCCTCTCAAAAAAAAGAAGAAAGAAACAAAGAAGAAGAAAAAAAAAGACACCCCCCCCCCCAACCAAAAAAAAAAAAAGGAAGAAAAAAGTGCACATCGATGAAAATTACGCTCTCAGACAATAAAACCGAAACGGATATTCTATTGATCGTTAGCTGTGTTGTACTGGTTAAAAGCCTCAGCTGAGGACAATAAACATAGATTAAATGGAATTGAATAGAATCGGCTTGGACAACGTGAAAGCACAGAACTGCACTTTAATCTAGAAGACAGAGCTTCGAAGCGGCCTAGCTGCCCATTTGGTCTTACGGTCGATTTTGTTAAATAAGAATACGGGTGTAAACGCTAAAACTAAATGAAAGTGAGACATACATAAACACGCACTGAATTTTCTACGACCAGAATAGCTTCCCACAGCTTCACTGTCCGCCCCCGTAACGACTGACAAATACCGGTAAGAATGAGGACTATCTTTGAGTGAAAGTACATGTAATGAAGAACTCTTAACTCTTTGACGACGGAGCGCAATTTCTGACACACGATTTCCTATAGGAAACTGAACTGAACCCAGCACACACGTTCACGTGAATCACACGCATTCTCTCACACACCAGACGTAAACACATTACAATCACGTGGTGCGAAGGGTCAGCTCAGCTATTTAAATTTCGGAATTAGAATTGCATTTATTTTTCAAAAGTTGGTGGGCTGAAGCCAGAGTACCCGGAAAGAACCCCCGACGATCGGCCCGAATTCCTATAGGAAATCGTGTGTCAGAAATTGCGCTCCGTCGTCAAAGAGTTAAAGTTACGTATAAACACAAACGCAAAGCGCGAGGATGGTCCCCGTGCATTTTGTAAAGTTACATACATTACTTTACGCGCACGTGAAACCCTGATGCAAGATGACCTAGATGTTGACCTTTGATTCTGATGACTCGCCCGTAATTTTCAGGTCATATTAAGCGGAATGTTATTCAGGACCCGCTAGGGGCCTTGGATATCAATTAACACCATCCATGATAAATGTTGCCTATAGAAAGTTGGTTAGTTACTTAGGGCTTAACGCATGTTGGACATAAGGCTACATACCATATATGTAAATTTGAGGAAACCGCTATATATTCCTCTTACATATAAGGTTGCAGATGACACCCTAGAAATGTTTTAAAATTCACACAAAAAAATCACAAAAATCAGGCAGCCATACTCATGTGTAGAGTAAATTTCAACAAATTCCAATATTCCGTTTTGTTTTGGCAAAGTTGGCAGCAACCACATACCCCCTCATTCCACGGTCGTCTGCTGGCTCCTGTGCCAGCCGCGCATGAATACAAATAGTCCACAAGCCAGCCTCATTTTTCCCTAATTTTACTATTACCTGGCATGAAACTTGTTTACAAAGCCAACAAAAAGCACCAGATTGCCTTTTTTTTTTTTTTTACTCTGCACACAAATTTTAAAAGGGGCAAAGAGTTTCTACTATATTTAGCCAAGTTGTTACTACGTGACCCGGAAGTTATTACTGGTCTGTAACCTAAGGCGAAGAAAGAATACTTATGTATGCACATACTTAAACTAGACGATGAGAAATGCAAAACAGAACAAAGCGATGCACACACACACACACACACACACACACACACACACACACACACACACACACACACACACACACACACACACACACACACACACACACACACACACACAGTAACAACAATCTCAAACAAGCTATAAAAAAAAAACAAAAAAAAAAAAACATAATAACCACAACAACAAGAACATTGCGCATGGCCATCCACAGTTCAGGATTTAGCCCGAGAAATCTACCTCACATCTGAAGCGTCCTGTGTGCTGTCTTTGGCCCGTGCTGTACCAGAGAGTACGTGATTTTTCGGGTTGAATCCTAAACTGATCCACACGTTTTGCTTTTTTAAAACGTGCGTGATGATAGACGACTCCACTACTGCCAATCAAAAACACCCCGGAATTCATCCAATCGCGTGCCGTGGCATAATGAGCCCAAATCATGGCATGGTCTGGCAATTTTTTTTTTGCCAGACACTCATAATAATAGTAATAATAACTGAGTATTGTACGAGTATAGGCGCTTTTCCCAATTTCATGAATCGGCCCAAAGCGCCGCGAACTGAACCCAGCACACACGCTCACGTGAATCACACGCATTCTCTCACACACTAGACATAAACACATTACAATCACGTAGTGCGAAGGGTCAGCTCAGCTATTTAAATTTCGGAATTTAGAATTGCATTTATTTTTCAAAAGTTGCTGGGCTGAACATTTCCTAAGCAGAGGGGGAGGAAGCCGAAGTACCCGGAGAGAACCCCCCGACGATCGGCCCGAATGAACGGTGCCACATACGAGAAGGAAAAATGCTTTGCCTCGAGTGGGACTCGAACCCCTGACCTCTCGCACTGGTGACAAGTCTCTTAACCACTAGACCACTGACTTACAAAGAAGGAAGCACAATATGTAGTTTGATATTACCGAAACTTATAAAGGAAGCAGTAAGTCCACTGACGTCATTTGAGGAAAAGGCCGTGAAACGTTTTCATCTTGAAATCACCCCTTTTCCCATGACGTCATTTTTCAGAAAAAATGTCAAGAGGACCTCGTTACTTTCCTTCATGGGTTGTCCCCATCCTTAAATCCCTATATAGCGCTCGAGTAATCCTTGTGGGATTTCCACACTTTGCCCACAGACATTTCACTTCGTCGGACATCGGAATCGGCACTAATTCAAGCTGCACATGAGTGCACGTGAAAAGCGTACTGAACATTTTGAAGCTTATCCAACCCCTGCAGTGGACCTAACCGTCCGTTTAAAATCAGCGCCAGCCGCAAAAAACAAAACAAAACAAAACAAAAAACAAACCACTCCACAACTGGAGTTCTGCCGCAACTCTTTACTGAGACCAGCGCTTCTCTTGGCCTCTGCAATGACCCCCAAATCGGCTAAACCGAGGGTGGGTGGGTGGGTGTTTGGGGGTTTAACGTCCTTTTCCACCACATACTCGGCTAACCGAGACCTGAGCCGAGCTATGTGATACCTAAGAAGGAAAAAACAAAAACACTCGGTGACAAGGAAAGTGGACAGGTCTGAACAACTTTGTGGTCAACGTGCTATTTAGTGTGCACAGATGCGGTGAGTTCTGTCGCATTCACCAGCACAGTACATTTTCACACTGTTTCAGAGATTATTGCCGTCATGAGTTGTCTCCCTTGCCGCAACAAGCACGCATATTTCGTGGCAGAGCACAAAGCTGCCACGACAAATGCACAAAGTTGTTCAGAAATGTCCACTTTCCTTGTCACCGAGTATTTTTGTGTTTTTTCCTTGTTAAGTATCACTTAGCTCGGCTCAGGTCTCGGTTAGCCGAAGGGAGCCGGGTGGCCGAACGGTAGAGCGTTGGACTTCTAATGCTCGGGTCGTGAGTTCGTATCCCAGCTGGAGCCAAATATTTGTGCTGGCTTTTTCATCGTGCCCCGTCTTTGATATCACCCGTATGAGGTGGAAAAGGACGTTTAAACCCCAGAACACCCACCCACCCACTCTCGGTAGCCGATTTGGGGGGGGGGGGGGTATTACAGAGGCCAAGAGAAGCCGGTCTCGGTACAGAGTTGCCACTGCCGAAGGCCGCGGCCGCCTGTCTAAGACCGGTTTCCATTCAAAGGGCCACAGCGCGTAACGATCCTAAAAAAAAAAAAAAAAAAAAGGATAGCTACAGTTATCAGGAGAAAAGGCTTACGCGCCATAGATTTGACTAAGTGTCTAGGCACGTTTTTTCCCGACGAGGGTAGATGTGTCTATTGAATCTGGAGAGACGGATCGCTGGAAGTCCCCAGACGACGGTCAGGGGGAAAACCAGCTTTGCCCACGGAGTGACGTGAACCCTGTTTTACAGTGCAAAGTGATTCTTCACGTCAATACACTGGAGGACAATGGGCGATTGGAGGGTTAGGATGGGCAAGCGTCTAGGGCGTGTGTTGTGCCTTGGGGGGGGGGGGGGTGGTGAGTGTTTATGGCTGAAGAAGTGCTGCTAGGGGGGGGGGGGAGCATCAGTTCAGGTTTTACCCACTGAAAGGTCAGTCCTTAGAATCAAACCTACTTCAGTCTACTTCTTCTGTCTGCCTGTCTGTGTCCACCTGCAGGACAGTCTGTAAGAGAGGCAGCCATGCCTTATGACTGAATCGCAATAAACGATTCATCTTCATCATTATCAATAACTCTCTCTCTCTCTCTCTCTCTCTCTGTCTCTCGGGGAGCCGGGGTGGCCGAACGGTAGAACATTGGACTTCGAATGCATCGGGTCGTGAGTTCGTATCCCGGCTGGGGCCAAATATTGTGTACTGGCTTTTTCATCGCTGCCCCGTCTTTGATACCACCCGTATGTGGTGGAAAAGGACGTTAAAGCTCCAAAACACCCACCCCCCTCCCTCTCTTTCACTCTCTGTGTCTCGGTCTCTCCAACAGGCCTAACTGAATCCCGGCTCGGGCCAAATATTTGTGCTGGCCTTTTCTCGTTGCCCGGTCTTTGATATCACTCATACGTGGTGGAAAAGTACGTAAAACTCCCAAACACCCACCCACCCCACATGCATTACTGCTGCACCAGCAACCGTCACAGCCAAAGACAGAGCGTGTTCGTGTGTATCCACTGACCACTCACAGATGCAGATGAAATTTACACTAAACGAAAGGTCTATGATTGTACATCCAGATACGTCATATGAATCCACAGTCACGTTCAATTAGTTTGAGTTAAAGAGCAAATGTGGCGCGTGGGTGGGTGGGTGTCTGGGAGTTTAACGTCCTTTTCCAGCACGTATGGGTGATATCAAAGACAAGGCAACGAGAAAAAGGCCAGCACAAAATTTGGACCCAGCCGGGATTCGAACTCACGACCCGAACACAGAAGTCCAACGCTCTACCATTCGGCCACCCGGTTCCCCCAAATTAGGCGCAACTGCAAGCTGGGTGAACCAGTTCGAACCGTATTAGTAATCGTATGTGTGTCTGTGTCTCTCTGTACTTCTGTCTCTGGGCATTTCCGGAGATTCAATAACATCACGATGACATCATCTTTTTATAAACCACGATTAACACATTTCGTGCCGAGCACGCGTATTCCACGTTTTTGACTTCTTTACCGGTTTTTGGCCCTGTATGCGAAAATCAGGCAAGATTAACAGTTCCATAACGGCTCTTACTGCAGCAAACACGAGTATAATCTAAGTGCAACACTCACACTAAGCTAAATTTAAATCCATGCGGACACGATTCTTTTTTTTCGTGAGGCTACTGGCACTAGTGCACAACCCCAAACGTACTTGGTAGGAATTAAGTTTAAAAAAAAAAAACAACACACACACACACACACACACACACACACACACACACACACACACACACACACACACACACACACACACACACACACAGCAGGAATGTGGTCTAGGTCTCTAGGACATGAAAGCATCAACTACCATTTTCATAACTTCAACAAAGGGAGATATTCCGGTTATGCCCCGCGAATCCACACAGAACTTAACTAGAGCTTCGACAAACATCAACCAGATCCAACAGTCTTCGTACCAGTGAGCCTGAATCGAAAGACAACACCTTGACAACAGTGGGCGGTAGCTCTTTGCCATTAGTAATGTGTGATTAGCATGCATTTTATGCTCTACGGTTTCGTGCCGACAGAGGTGGGCCTGGAAATGTATAATCCCCAGATTTCCTCAGTAACCTCCGGTTTCATTTCCTCAGAGACGAAATTCCTACCAGTTGTTGTAGCCGTTTGGACTGCAAATGATAGGACAGCTGCAGTGACATGAAGCACCTTCCTTTCCGAGAAAGCGTAATGGCGTACAGTGTATGACATACAGCATCCGTAAATTACAACAAAAGAAATCCGAGATTTTTCTTTGTGAAAGCTGTCATGTAGAGAAATTAACGTTGAGTGAATGAGTCAATTGACTGCTGTCCTGGGGATCATCGGTGGTCTAGTGGTTAACAGACTTGTCACCAATGCGAGAGGTCAAGGGTTCGAGTCCCACTCGGGGCAAAGAATTTTTCCTTCTCGTACGTGGCACCATTCCTTCGGGCCGATCGTCGGGGGTTCTCTCCGGGTACTCCGGCTTCCTCCCCCTCTGCTCTGGAAATGTTCAGCCCACCAAATTTGAAAAATAAATGCAATTCTAAATGCCGAAATTTAAATAGCTGAGCTGACCCTTCGCACCACGTGATTGTAATGTGTTCATGTCCAGTGTGTGAGAGAATGCGTGCGATTCACGTGAGCGTGTGTGTTGGGTTCAGTTCGCGGCGCTATGAGCCGATTCAGGAAATTGGGTAAAGCGCCTATACAAAACTCATTATTATTATTATTATTGGGTTCAGTTCGCGGCGCTATGAGCCGATTCACGAAATTGGGTAAAGCGCCTACACAATACTCATTATTATTATATTGTGCCATTGGCTGCTAACAAAGAAAACAAAAGGAACAGAAAAAAGAAATTGCGCAGAGAAACCCGCTCTCAGACCGCTGACAGTGTTTCAATCAAACAATGATCAGTTTCGCGACTGAGTACACATACGCTAGACCAAGCGTGAGAGGGCGCTAAAAGGTCGGTATTATTCAGTTCCACATCAGACTTCCTGTAGTCAGCGAAAACCCAAAGCGCCCACGTTATTCGTCGGTATGTCAGGCAGGCTGATGCAAGACTGGGAAACCCGGCCCACCACCACGTACAGCGATCATCTGCCGAAACAATCTCCAGAGCCCGAGCCAAACAGACGAGCAAATATTCATCTCTGGCACAAATCAGTTTGCCGATACGCGCGTTTATTGGTAAGTGAGAGTGGAAGACCCTGAGGCCGTTATCCACTGGATAGCCGGGGTCGCTTTGTGCAGGCTCAGGAGAGTCTAAAGGTGGGCCCAGTGTTAAGATCAGCAGATCCTGGGGATCGATATTCAATTCCCTTAGCTGGGAGCGTCCTCTGTGGTCGGTGTGATCATAAAAGAGTGATAACAGATCCGCACAGCAATGACAGTCCAAACCAAAGACTTGGAAGGCTCTCTTTGGAGGACCTTTCACGACTGATTTTTCTCTCTGAGGACTGATGCACCTTTTGTACACTGGTCATGCATCTGTCCATTTGGTGATTTACAGGCTCAATTTGTCTCCACAGCAAAAGACTCCCACGTTATGATGTTTCATCCAAAGGGCAAAGAAGAAAGGCGTGACCGTTTGACCTCTCGCTTCAGCTGTGTAATTTCGATCAGTTCTCGTATCTGTGATGGGTGGATTTCCCGTTTAGTCCTGTCTCATTTAGCAAATAGCAGTATTCCGATTTTTCCTTTGATGTAGAGCAATCAGAATAAAGGTAAAACTCCCGAACAGCCAGCCACCCACCCGCTTTCAGAATTGGAAACATAATGATGCGGCTGGAAGTGGAGAATGCACGGCTGCTGCCCTGCACATGCTGCGCTGATGGACACCAAGAATGCACCACCGCCAAGTCCAGTGAATTTTGCTGACGTTTGCTTCTGATGTCCTAACAAAGAAGTCATTTTATACATATTCTTTATATCGCTCACGCCGAGGAGCAAACACACACACACACACACACACACACACACACACACACACACACACACACACACACACACACACACACACACACACACAAAACAAAACAAAACAAAACAAAACAAAAAACCAAAGAAAAAGTCATTTTGTACATATTCTATATATCGCTCATGCCGAGGAGCCACCACAAACAAAGAAAAAACAAACAAACAACCAAACAACAACAACAACAACAACAACAACAACAAAACTGTAGGGGTAGGCATGACCTGATAGAAACCTAA
Organism: Batillaria attramentaria; assembly: GCA_018292915.2. NCBI lineage: Eukaryota > Metazoa > Mollusca > Gastropoda > Batillariidae > Batillaria > Batillaria attramentaria. The sequence continues at coordinate 860,095 of JACVVK020000187.1, read as the reverse complement.
ATATGTAAAACTGCAAGCGTATTTAGAATCTGCAATACAGTTTCTCAGTTGCATTTCCATCTTTACTTCAAGGGAAGCATTTTGTGAGCATATTTGCTCCCGTCACGCAATGACATCTGCACTCTATAATAATAAATAATAATAATAATAATAATATTATAATAATGCACTAAAATATAGGCGCTTTACCAGAATGATTGGCTCCAAGCGCCGAGAAATGAACCCATCGAGAACGCTGAAGTGGTTACGGCATTGGTAGTCATGATGTCCCTCTCCTGTAATCGAGGGTCATGGATCCAACCATAGGAAAAAATCACACATTATATATCTCTGTGGGGTGAAGAAGGGGGGGGGGGGATTTTCTTACATGTGTCAGTATCGTACAATCGCACACAACAGTAAGTTAGGAATGTGTGTGTGTGTGTGGTGTGTGTGTGTGTGTGTGTGTGTGTGTGTGTGTGTGTTGTGTGTGTGTGTGTGTTGACTGCCAAGGATTGTGTCCTGCGACAGCAGAGCAGGAGGGGGGGGGGGCCCACCACTGGTGGGCCCCCTCTCCTCTTATCAAAAGCAAGAGGGGCCAAAGATATTCGGGCCCCCCCTTTAAAAATCGAACGGGGGCCTGGGCCCCGGGCCAGGGCTCCCGTGGTTCCTACGCGCCCCTGACTGCCTGACGTTTTCCTGTGCTTATAGCCCCACACAAAAGATGTAGCCACCACTTGGATCCCGAACCCAGGATGTGACTTCCCTGATCACTCATGGCCGGATTACCAGAACTACGGCAATGACAACGTACTAAGAAAGAACAAGTGAATGAGGGATTCGAGGCGACGCTAAACACTGCAGGACGGACATTAGACTGTCGTCCGCTTGAAGTACCAAAGCGGTTTTAGGGGTACGTATCCCACCTTGTCTCATTCGTTCCGGCCTCCTAATCTGCGGAATTTTCCCGACAAAAGCCCCTTACATACAAATTGCTTAATTATAACCCCAGTGTGCTAGGTTTCTCTAGCAAACTCAGTCCCCACTTTCTCCTGTCTACAATAAAGGGAAAAAACCTGAAGGAAAGTTAATTATTTCCGTGCACAAATTCGTTAATTTTTTTTTTTTTTTTAAAATCCGCAAAAAAGTGTGCTAAACCGGATGAAGGAGGATTGCCCTGATCGGTGGTGATTTACATAGCATGATTTTTACATAGTACATGATTTACATAGTAGTTGATGTACATAGCAGATTATTTACATAGTACATGATTTACATAATACATGATTTACATGGTAGATGATTTACATAGTAGATGATTTAAATAGCAGATGATTCACATAGTAGAATGTGTAGAAAACTTTTCGGGTCAGGAAAGATAGAAGGTCAATCCAATGACAAAATCATCATGATTGCATGACCGTCCGGCTACAATAATCGTCATTTAGTTGTACATGTTCCCTGAGTGCAGAAGGTCATGACACGGACGCAACCCTAGTGGACATGGACACCCTGCCGCGTCATTACGCCAGTCTTAATGAACCTGCCGGGGGCTAAATGTCACGGTAAACAGCCAAATAATGCTTCCGTAGAAGAACAGGAATTGGCGAACAGGACAGAAAGTGTTCAAATCGATTATCAAGGGTTCAAATCATTACTCATACCGGCCGTGGCTTTAGATCTAGAAACCTACAGGCTACCGCAGGGCGGTCGGTGGTCTAGTGGTTAAGAGACTTGTCACCAATGCGAGAGGTCAGGGGTTCGAGTCCCACTCGAGGCAAAGAATTTTTCCTTCTCGTATGTGACCGTCGGGGGGTTCTCTCCGGGTACTCCGGCTTCCTCCCCCTCTGCTTTGGAAATGTTCTGCCCACGAACTTTGAAAAACAAATGCAATTATAAATTCCGAAACTTAAATAGCTGAGCTGACCCTTCGCACCACGTGATTGTAATGTGTTTATGTCCAGAGTGTGAGAGAATGCGTGTGCTTCACGTGAGCGTGCGTGTTTGGTTCAGTTCGCGGCGCTTTGAGTATTGGGTAAAGCGCCTATACAATACTCATTATTATTATTATTACCGTCATCTGGAAGATGTTCCCGAGCGCAGTGGATCTGATAAGCACTTTACGTAATTGTTTTCAGATGAGGGTGTGTGTGCTTGGGGATTTAACGTCCTTTTCCACCACATATGGGTGATATCAAAGTCGGGACAACGAGAAAAAGGCCAGCAGAAACATTTGGCCCCAGCCGGGATTCGAACTCATGTGCATGTACATTCGAAAGAAAGGAAATGACAGTCAGTGAATAGCCCATCGAACATGCACACGGAAATAATGCAGAGTTATTTCAGTCCCTGTTCCATCGGTCCTGGCGGAAACCGAGTCTGTGTAAACGCCACCACACTTTAATCACGTGTCTCCTGTGACTTCCTGTTACCGTCATGCCCTCAGCTCCTTTGCAATATCCTCCTCCCCTCCCTCCCCCCCCCCCCACACACACCAGAGCGGACACACACACACACACACACACACACACACACACACACACACAGAGTGCACACACACACACACACACACACACACACACAGAGGCGCGCGTAATCAAAACAAGGGGAAATAAGCATTTTGCCGAGTTCCGGCGCACCTTGATCAACTGGTGGGGCATGATGTCCGGTTATCACGCCTGTCACTCTCATTTTCGGAGCGCGTGACTGCACGTGCCGATTCTGCATTAAGATAGTGACTGATGACGTCCGACTTGGCTACCTGATAGCACCGTGGTTCGGGACGGCGTACACGTGTGTAAATGATCACCATCTGATAGCATCCAGTGCCACACCCTCGAGGGTAGAGCGGGTGGGCGGAACTTGGAAGTCTACCGATGTCGGGGCAAGGACGGTTTGCAAGTCAAGTCTACAGGACACTAATGTAAATTTCAAGAAAACGCTGTGATTATATTCCTATTAAACATAACGTCACGTATGGCACCCTAGAAATGCTTTAAAATTCACCCCCCAAAAGTCACAAAAATCCCGCAGCCAAAGACTCATGTGTACAGTAAATTTCAACAAATTCCAGTATTCCTCTTTTTTTTTTCTTTTCAATGTTAGCAGCGACCACATATCCCGTCATTTCTCTGTCGTCTGCTCGCTCTTGTGCCAGCCTTGCATGAATTCAAACAGTCCACAAGCCAGGCTCCCCCCTTTTCCCCCTAATTTTACCATTACCTGGCATGAAACTTATTTACAAAGCCAACAAAAAGCCACAGATTGACTCTTTAAAATTTGGCACACAAATTTATTTTCAAAGCCAAAAAAAAAAAAAAATGCACCCCAGATTGACTTTTTTTTCTTTCTGCACGCAAATTTAAAAAGGGGCAAGAATTTTAACTATATTTAGCGTAGTTCTCACTACATGCCCTGGAAGCTATTAGCGTCCTGTCGCCAAAACTGTAATTTGATATTGGGGCACGCGCTGTTCGGTTACTACAGCGCCTATCACGATACGGCCCAACTGGCAAATCGTCAGTACTCGCGATGCACTGGCGGAGTTTAGGGCCTCGGTCCACCCGCGTGAGGGTGATTTCAAAGACAGGAACACTAGACAAAAGCCTGTACAAGTTTTTCACGGGGGTGAACCACGTGACTGGAAGGTCTACGAGGAGAACAGAGTGTTCGAGAAGCAACAACACTGACAAGGACACCATTGGAAACACTGGTCCTCGTAGCCGGCTGAGTGGGAGATTCGTCAGATAACTGAACAAGTTAGTCTGCGAGGTTTTCAGTTGATAACCGTAGTCTGCTAGACGGCTGTGAGTCAGTCCTTCTTGACACCCCCTCTCTCCCCCCAAAAAACAAACAAACAAACAAACAACAAACAAACAAACAACAAACAACACAACAACAAACAAACACAGAAACAAAAACAAACAAAAACAAAACAAAACAAAAAACCCAATAAAAAAACGACAAAAACCCAAACAAACCAAACAAAACAAAAACAAAACAAAAACAACAGCCCAAACAAAACAACAACAACAACAACAAAAACAAACTTAAACAGAAACAAAACAACAACAACAACATTGACAGATAACTGTTTTTTTGTAAAGGCCTTCCCATGTAACGTACATGTTTTCATCTAACACATGAACTGGAGGTAATCCCAGTGCGCTTAGCAGACGACATGGTTGTACTGAAGGTGGTAAACGCGAAACTGAAGACAGTCCTTAACCATACGAACAATACTTATCTAAGATTGTCAACAACCTTAAATAAGCTTATTTGCCTTGTTTCTGTAGAGGATCAAGTTTTTTTTTTGTTTTGTTTTTTTTGCATCGTGCAGTCTCGGGCCGGAATGTGCATGACGACCATTGGCAAAAAAGTAAAGGAAGGGAGGCAACAACAGAAACCTCAGTGTACGTGTCTTACCCGACTAGCTCCCTTGTTCTACAGGCTGAGGGGTTGTGAAAAGTGACTGAAGCTGCCTGATATCTCACATACGAATGTCTCAATTCTTCGACCAGAAACACTTCATTCATTAAGAGTTATTGAACAGGCATATAAGCTGAATTGCATTCCGCACTTCTGTTCTGAGTTATTGCCGCCGTAGCATTCCATGAGGTATTCAGTGCCGCCTTTTCTTCGATGCTAGGAAGCCTCAACGCGCCAGGACAAAATACAGCCTGTTTTGCCATAGAAATATCAGTCGAAGTCTGCTGTAGAGCAGATAACACCGAGCTTATCTGATACACGGAATATTGGTGCGGTCCAATCGCTGCAGCGTCAACTTTGTCATCACTTTGATAAAGCGACGGTATCGTTGGTTTACTGACGAAATCTGTTTTCAAAGGTGAATGCATACAGTCTATCAGTACCGGACTGGAATATTCCAGTTGTGCGGGTGTCATTAAGTGTGACGAGTGGACATGTTTTGGAATCGCTGCAGGGAATCCAGAGTGTTGGCTAAGCAGTGACAGTGTTCACTGATGTGTCTCGTCTCAGTCTACACTCAGTGAAGACTAGAGGAGGTTATGACACTGATTCTGACACCACAGACGACACTGAAAACGAGTAACAAGTGCGTGTTAATGGATAAACAAGCTACGAACTAATAAGACAGTGTCGGAACCGGCGAGCCTTCCTGCTTTGTAAAGGCCGTTCAGTCGGTAAAGGCTCACAGATCGTTTACAGCTGTTTTGGGTGGGGTCAGTCTAGCAGCGAACCGGTGGGCACAAAAGCGCTCCTGCTCCAAAAGTTTGTTAGCTCTTCGGTTAGAGCTGGTAATCTCAGAACTCAGTGTCGTCTTTAACAACTACGATGTCGGCCCATCAGTCAACTGACCCGGACGCTGCGAGTGCGGAAGGACCTGGAGACCTGAAACCAATACAGTTACCCATGGACCCCAGGAAACTAAAACATGGAATGTGGAAGGGTTTCAGACTGCCGTACTTTGAGGACGACCTGGACACCCACTTTGAGAAGGTTCACAACATGCAGCTGAGGAATGACGATGTCCTCTTGTGCTCCTACCCCAAGTCAGGTGAGGCTACACTCAATAGAAAACCTGTCCAGTCTGACCCCCTGTGGAAATAAGTAGGCTCCTTGGAGTGGTAGCGTACACACACACACACACACACACACACACACACACACACACACACACACACACACACACACACACACACATATCTGGGACCACGCGCACACACACACACACGCGCGAACACACACACACACACACACACACACACACACACACACACACACACACACACACACACACACACACAAATCAGGGATCACGCGCACACACACACCACACACACGCGCGCGCGCACACACACACACACACACACACACACACACACACACACACACACACACACAAATCAGGGACCAACTTGCAATTTCAAAATGGTCATAGTTTATCCTTTTAGCGTGAACGACAGTAATGTTTTGTGAGACCTGCTCTGTCCAGGAAGATTATAATTTGCATGCTCTCTTTACATCCGTGTAGAAACGGAGACTGAGAAATGTCAAGTTAAATCCGGCTAATTGTAAATCGGCGGCGGGAGTTGCGTTTTGACAGCCACAAATGAGAAGTGTTTTAGTGAAATGAGATTTCCGAGATTGTTGTTTTACTCCTTTGAAGAAATCAGTCGACCATAAGCTATGGTTTGGCAGACACGACATTGCAAAATAAACTATCATGGATTTGTGTTACAGAACAATATTGCAAACATACTGCACGGGCCAATCTCGACTCTCGTCCAATCTCTGACGCTGTTGGCATCTACTACGCGCAACTATGTCGATCCACAAATATCCGTGCACTGCATATTAATTTTGACTCGTAAGCAGTCCATCTACACACACAAAAAAAAAATACCATGCACAGTCCATTCAAGGGCACGTACCTGACAGGAGTTTGAAAAAAAAAATGGAATGTCAGCTGTCCGCTCAGGCCTCATTGGAGTAATGCTAGTCTACTTTCTGTCTAGGCCAGAAAGCCACTTCACCGAAATCCACTCGCGTCACCTTTGCCTCTTGTGCCCAAAATGTCCCAGCTTCACTGGCAGCTTGCTTCCTCTTGCTACCGCCTGGCGTGCACCTTGCCCTACCAAATAAAAAAAATCACGAAAATTACGCTTTTCCGTGACAACAAAAATCACTACAAAATAGCCGCTACACACTCGCAAAACGGGGTTCGGTGCGGTCGGTGGTCTGGTGGTTAGGAGACTTGTCACCAATGCGAGAGGTCAAGGGTTCGAGGCCCACTCGGGGCAAAGAATTTTTCCTTCTCGTATGTGGCACCGTTCATTCGGGCCGATCGTCGGGGGTTCTCTCCGGGTACTCCCCCCCCCCCTGCTTTGGAATTGTTCAACCCACCAAATTTGAAACATAAATGCAAGTCTAAATTCCGAAATTTAAATAGCTGAGCTGGCCCTTCGCACCACGTGCTTGTAATGTGTTTATGTCCAGTGTGTGAGAGAATGCGTGTGATTCACGTGAGCTTGCGTGTTGGGGGCAGAGAAAGACTAGCTGAGCCGCGAAATAGTCTTGGTTGCTTGCGCGGCGTTAAGCCCTAACTAACTAACTAACTAACTTGCGTGTTGGGTTCAGTTAGCGGCGATTTGAGCCAACTCGTGAAACTGGTTAAAGCGCCTATACAATACTCATTATTTTTTTTTTCTGCCACAACTCTTTGTCGGCTCCAGTGGTGTTCCTCTTTGGTAATAGCTGGAATCCACGGGGGCTCGGAAGTTGGGGAAATTTTTATTATGCATGATGATGGAGATGAGGATGATGGTAAGATGATGCTATGGAGGTCCGTGTGGTTTGGGACTGCGGGACAGGGCCGCATTCCCGGGATGTACGGCCGCATTCCCGGGATGCCGGCCGTGTAATCATCCACTAATCATACCAAGGGAAGCACCCCCAAAGTCACACCCGTGAAGTGGGTGAAGCTCGGCTGTGTGGCAACAGCCTCCCCACTGGACCCATGGCACATCCGCTCTGGGTAGGAGCCGACCTAGGTAGGAAAAATCCCGCTTGCCTCGGCTGGGACTCGAACCCGGGTCTCCCGGTCCATAGTCCGAAGTGCTAACCACTACAATACGGGGGGCCGGTTATTATTATTATTTCCTTGAAACATACACCGCACTTGACCCCGGAGCCAGGATGGCCGAACGGTAGAGCGCTGGACTTCTAATGCTCGGATCGTGAGTTCGTATCCCGGCTGGGGCCAAATATTTGTGCTGGCTTTTTCATTGTTGCCCCCCGTCTTTGATATCACCCATATGTGGTGGAAAAGGACGTTAAACCCCCAAACACCCACCCACCCGCACTTGACCCCCATGCTCAAGTTTTGTCCTTACGCCTGCAGGTACCCATTGGGTGTGGCGGATTCTGGACCTGTTGACCCACGAGAGTGCCGACTACGGCGACCGTTACTTCACGCACGGCCTGCTCGACATGCAGCGCGTTGATCGCCTCAACAACATGGCGCCGCCACGCGTGCTGACTACCCATCTACCCCTGCAGTTCCTGCCCCGCCAGGTCAAGGACAAGCGAACCAGGATAGTGCACATGTACCGGAACCCCAAAGCCTTGATCACGTCGATGTACTTCATGCTGAAAGACAGCGGCCTGCAGCCGGATTTGACTTTGGACGAGGCGGTGGACCGATGTGGCGCGAGTAAGTCACTACATTCCTCATGGATTTTCCTTCATGGAGGTAGTGCTCGTAGTTGACATTTTAATGATGTTGTCAGTCTGTGTCAGGGCTGGCGAAATCTGTACAGTGCATTGATAATTATCATCATATCACACACACACACACACACACACACACACACACACACACACACACACACACACACACACACACACACACACGCGCGCGCGCGCGCGCTCGATGTTCTGCAGTGACACCAAAGATATTCAATGATGACTAGCAGCAGCAACATGATTTGTGTGTGTGTGTGTGTGTGTGTGGTGTGTGTGTGTGTGTGTGTTGTGTGTGTGTGTGTGTGTGTGTGTGTGTGTGTGTGAGAGAGAGAGAGAGAGAGAGAGAGAGAGAGATGGAGAGATGATGATGATGAAACGTTTTTTTTTTTTATTCAGGACAGAGCATTTAGGCATTGCTGCCTGTCTTACATGCTGTCCTGCGAGAGGAGAGAGGAGAGAGAGAGAGAGAGAGAGAGAGAGAGAGAGAGAGCACAGTATAATATAATTTTGTATCAGTTGCATTAATTAGGAATTTAGAAATATTACTCCTTCAGAAAGGTGAAAAGAGCTGTGTGTGTGTGTGTGTGTGTGTGTGTGTGTGTGTGTGTGTGTGTGTGTGTGTGTGTGTGTGTGTGTGTGTGTGTGTGTGTGACACAGAGCACGGTTTGAAATGGCCACATTACTGGGATCAAGTGACCGAGTTCGTCAAAAGCAACCCTGAAGTACCCGTCTACCACATGGCGTATGAAGACCTGAAGATGGTAACTACCACACTTTGCTTGTCATTGAAAGTGCCCTTGCTACACACAGTTGGTTCACTGCTTTTGCAAACTTCACTTGTTGTATCTCGGTGTTGGCCCGGATATCTAACTGCATACGTACGAAAGCTGAAATGCACAGGCCGAAGGACACAGATGCACATGGCCCTCAAAATGCCTGTATATTCCCTATTAGCCTCAGGCATCATAGTCACCCCTAAAAATACTTCAATCGAGAAAGAATTACTACCATGAACAGACCATTCAAAGGCACGCACCTGACAGGGGTTTAAAAAAATGTGAAGATCTCTTTTCCGCTCATCAGTGCCTCACTGGAGTAATGCACGTCTGCTTTCTCCAGTTTAGGCCAGAGGGGCAGTTCGCACAAATCCGCTTGCCTCACTAGTGTCCGATCTCTGTGCAAAAAGTCCCGGCTTCGTTGGCAGCTTGCCTCTTTTTTTGTGACCGCCAGGCATGCACCTTGACCTTACATAACATAAAAATCACGAAAATCACGCTTTTTCAGGACAACATAAATCACTACAGACTAGCACACTCGCCAAACAGGGTACCTCAAATAAACACCAAACACGACCCCACGGTCAATTTGTGTCCTTAAGCCACAATGTCCTATAGTTTTACTGTAGTCAACTGGCCCTGGTTCTTTTGACCAAAAAAAAAAAAAATAATTAAAAAAATGGCAGAAGTTGCAGGAGGAGGAACCCCTCCCGTGCAGTGGACAGTGCAGCTCGTGAATATCAATACTTTTTGAATGGAAATATTTGATGTTGCATGATGCGGTTGTTGTTTTCTTAACTTTATCTTTTAAAAGCTGTGCAAACATCACAGTTTTTACTTGAATTTTCAGATCACCAGGAGCCACTTCAAGCCACTGTCATGCAATCTGCAGCGGTCTCGGGCCTAGCGGGGAAGGCCCTCGCCTTGCGTAACAGTGGCTTGAAGTGGCTCCTACTGGTGTGCAGTGGCTTGTTCTTTTGAAGTCTTACAAGTCTTATCGTGTAGCGAGCAGGGGGTGGTCGAGTGAGTGAGTAAGTGAGTTTTTAGGGCTTAAAGATCTAAGCTCCCAACAAAAAGTTTTCCAGAGTGTGAAATTTTTTTTACAGGGTCGAACGTGCAAGCACAGTCAACGGTCTGCAATCACAGCAAAAAGCCGCAAACATGGTGTTTTTTTTAAAAAACTGCGACTCTTTCGACTGTGTATAATCCAGGCAGCTCTGTCACAGTTGCAGAGTTTTCAGCGTCCCTGAAACCCCAATACAAGCCAAGGGCAGACTGATTTCACAGGGTCAGTTGCGTTTGACACTGAGCGAGGAAGATTGTGCAGCACTCAACATCCGCTAGACACTGTAGCGATGTGTCTCGCTGCACTGACCAAAAGCCAAATAATGTCACGGCAAACTCGTGCTCTGGTTTTATAAGGGTTTCCGAAGCGCTGAAAACTCTGCAACTGTGACAGAGCTGCCTGGATTATGCACAGTCGAAGGAGTCGCAGTTTTTAAAAAAAAAAAACAACGCCATGTATGCGGCTTTTTGCTGAGATTGCAGACTTTTAACGCCGCGCAAGCCACAAAGACTAATTCACGGCTATGGAGAGAGAGAGAGAGAGAGAGAGAGAGAGAGAGAGAGAGAGGGGGGGGGGGGGGTTAAGAGTTAAGAATACAGAAACTTTAGTCATGTGACGTTCGTCCGGACAGACTAGCTTGTCAAGTTGACTGGTCAACCGCTATCCCCTTCTCTCATTTTCGCAGAATACGGTCGGCGCTGTTCAGGAGCTGGCGAGGTTTCTCGGACTGTCGCCGTCCCCGGGTCTGTGTGAACAGATTGCCGACGCTGTGAGCTTCCAGAAACAGAAGCAAGAAGAGGACAAGAAGACACGCGAGGCGGAGCGCGTATACAACATCTTCAGGAAAGGTTGGAAAGACATGTTTAAAAGAGCAGGTGGCGTCTCGCTTTGTGGTCGCGGGTCGAGTCGCTGAGCTTGACTCTAGTGTAGGGGTTTTTAGGTGTAACGTTTTCTGTCCAGGGGGATTCCAAAGACGGGGGCAATTTACGTTATTTTTTGGTTCTGTGGGGTCATGGACCTAGATTTGTGGGTGGGTGGGTGTTTGGGAGTTTAACGTCCTTTTCCACCACATACGGGTGATATCAAAGACGGGGCAACGAGAAAAAAGGCCCAGCACAAATATTTGGCCCCAGCCGGCGGGATTCGAACTCACGACTCGAGCATTGAGAGTCCAACGCTCTACCATTTGGCCACCCCGGGTCCCCGACCTAGATTTGGTCAATGACACCAGATACGTGCAATCCCGTAATTAAGCAAACAAACAATTGACAATTGACAAGCAACAAACAAATAAACAACAAACAAATATTAAACAGTAAACGACAAACAACAAAAATAATAAACAAGAAACAAACAATAACGGCAGACAACAAACGGACAATAACTAAAAACAAACACCGAACAGACAATAACTATCAAACAACAGGGGAGCCGGGGTGGCCGAATGGTAGAGCGTTGGACTTCTAATGCTCAGGTCGTGAGTTCGTATCCGGGCTGGGCCAAATATTTGTGCTGGCTTTTTCATCGTTGCCCCGTCTTTGATATCACACCCGTATGTGGTGGGAAAGGACGTTAAACCCCCGAACACCCACCCACCCACCCACTCGCATTCGGCAGTTGTGATAGGCAATGTGCATACCAACCTCAGCATGGTGTGCACGTTGGGGGGGGGGGGGGAAGTCAGGGTCACAAGCTGCTGATGCAGGCACATTGCCAGGATTCTCTGAGTATCATCATCATCATCATCATCATCATCATCATCATAAAATTTACAGGGCGCCTATCCCCGGGGAGCGAGCTCTAGGCGCCTTACATTCTAAAACCGAAGTTTAAAAAAATTCACTCAGTGTACACGTAGGTAAAAACAACTTTAAAAAAGTAAAAGAGGACACACACACACACACACACACACACACACACACACACACACACACACACACACACACACACACACACACACACACACACACACACACACACACACACACACACACACACAACACGACACGACTGAGTAGAAATGACAAAGGATAGACAGAGACAATTAAAAACCAGGAACAAGTACCAGTGATAAAACCCAAAACAAAAGGATAGATTGGAATGAGCCAGATAAAAACCTTAAAATATAGCAGTGGTGAGGAGCGAAATGTAAGACATTAAATATGGGACCTTGCGCATTTTGAGCTCACAGCTCATTGGTATGATCGCGCAGATCAGTCCAGATACTTTAAAAGAATCATTCTGGTTCGTCTTTCTTTGTTGACCTTGTTGTCGCTGGCATGGAGTTCTGCTGGAGGTGACTTTGATCGTCCCTGTGTGTGCAGGTGACATGGATGACTGGAAGAATCACATGACGGTGGCCCAAAGCGAGAGGATGGACCAGATGCTGAAAGACAGGGCCGACAGGTGTCGCTTCTCAGCCAGATATATATCGTCACCCACGACGTCATCCTCCACGTGATATGTGGTGGAAAAGGACGTTAAACTCCCAAACACCCACCCACCAGTCGTAATGTATTACCAAGTATGTCATCGTAACGAAATACCAAGTATGTAATCGTAATGTTTTACCAAGCATGTCATCGTAACGATATACCAAGTTTGTAATCGTAATGTATTACCAAGTAAGTAATCGTAATGAAGTACCAAGTGTGAAATCGTAATGTATTACCAAGTAAGTAATCGTAATGAAGTACCAAGTGTGAAATCGTAATGTATTACCAAGTAAGTAATCGTAATGAAGTACCAAGTGTTTAATCGTAATGTATTACTAAGTAAGTAATCGTAATGAAGTACCAAGTGTTTAATCGTAATGTATTACCAAGTAAGTAATCGTAATGAAGTACCAAGTGTTTAATCGTAATGTATTACCAAGTAAGTAATCGTAATGAAGTACCAAGTGTGAAATCGTAATGTATTACCAAGTAAGTAATCGTAATGAAGTACCAAGTGTTTAATCGTAATGTATTACTAAGTAAGTAATCGTAATGAAGTACCAAGTGTTTAATCGTAATGTATTACCAAGTAAGTAATCGTAATGAAGTACCAAGTGTTTAATCGTAATGTATTACCAAGTAAGTAATCGTAATGAAGTACCAAGTGTTTAATCGTAATGTATTACCAAGTAAGTAATCGTAATGAAGTACCAAGTGTTTAATCGTAATGTATTACCAAGTAAGTAATCGTAATGAAGTACCAAGTGTTTAATCGTAATGTATTACCAAGTAAGTAATCGTAATGAAGTACCAAGTGTTTAATCGTAATGTATTACCAAGTAAGTAATCGTAATGAAGTACCAAGTGTTTAATCGTAATGTATTACCAAGTAAGTAATCGTAAAGAAGTACCAAGTATGTAATTGTAATGTATTACCAAGTAATCAATGTGAACGTAATGTATTACCAAGTAATCAATGTGAACGTAATGTATTACCAAGTAATCAATGTGAACGTAATGTATTACCAGGAAGGAAAAAAAAAATGTTCGACGAGGTGTGACGAGTTGTTCTGTATTTAATACAACCCCCCAAACAAACAAACAAACAAACAAACAAACAAACAAACATCGTAACAAAATAAACATAAATACCATACCCCCATTGCAATCCCCCCACACACACACACACAAACACACCCACACACCCACACCCCGAAAAGAAAATACACTGTGCCTAGACCAAAACCAGCCGCGGCGGTTCATTTAAAAGTCACGAGTACACGTATGGCTACGGGTCGAACCCAGACTAGGACAAAAGAAACCAAAAAAAAAAACCCAAAAAAACACACAAACAACCACCAACCCACAAAATTATATAAAAAAAGGAGGCGACGAAAGGAAGAACTAAATCCTTCTGTAACGGCATAGGCATTTTGCTGGAATGGGCCTGCTTCCTGATCTAAAACAAAACAAAACAAAACAAACAGTAGTGATACAGAACGTAAAAACCCGCAAATGATAACCATTTCCCGGCAGACCGATATTTACACAGACCTTTTACAGAGTCACCCGTCTGTAAAATCACCTTTGCGGTGGACATAAGACGTTAAATGTCGGGAAAAAAAAAAGAAAAGAATCAAAGTATTTTCTTTGAAGTTCTTACTGGCTTTTTTTTTTTTTTTTTTAGCTTTACACATGAAACTCAACGCGCCCCCCCCCCCCATCGTCCCTCTAATCGTTTCTTAATTTTCTTGCCTATCTCTATCCCATTTCCTGTCGTCAACCCATAATCACGGCCGGAAATCCCCACTGACAATACATTAAAGCTAAAAAAAAACATGCATATTTAATCCCCAGCGTGTCTGGCGCGCTAAAAACTGCGATCTTTTTCTTCAACTTACGCCGTATCAACGCCTCGTTTGAAAGCTTGAAGTGCGCGGGTACTGTGGTCGGTCTTAATCACTTGCCTCTGACCTCGTCCGCCCTCATGGTAAACGGAGGTGCAGGCGGGGGGAAAAATAGCTGCTGCTTGTGTTTTATCTTTCTAATTTAAGACGGAGCGGGCATTTGGTTGAGTTTTAAGTGCCGTAAGAACAGGGCCCGCATGTAAAAGTCAGGGTTAGGGAGTTTAGCCACGGGGTTAGAGTCTAACCTCGAACTAAACTAGCTCTAGGTTTTTTGTGTTTTTTTTTAAATCAGGAGGCGGGTCCATCCCACCATGTTGCCTAAGCCGTTATAGAAGGATTTTTGTCTTTCTTTCTTCGCTTCCTTTTTTTTTTAAATTTAATTTTGTTTTGGGGTTTCTTTTGTCCTAGTCTGGGTTAGGCCCGTAGCTGTGGGTTAAATTAACCTCGAGTTCTACATACGGGCCCTGAACGCGAAGAGTTCGGGAGCATGGTTAGACGACATTTGTTTTGACAACATATTTCAACATAAACAACAACAGTTTCGGACATTATTTGAAGCTAATTTCAAGGGAAGGTGGAGAGTGTTGGTGTCGGTAGCCTAGAAGTGGGTGGGTGGGTGTTCGAAGGTTTAACATCCTTTTCCACTACATATGGCTGATATCAAAGACGGAAAAAAAGGGGGGGGGGGGGCAGCACAAATACTTGGCCCCAACCGGGATTTGAACTCACGACCCGAGCATTGAAAGTCCAACGGTCTACCATTCCGCTACCCCAGATCCCCGTTTTATGGAGGGAGGTACAGCAGACTCGTAGAATCTTTGTTATGAAGGATCCGCGTTCGAAGCGAAAGTTATTAAGTTAATCCAACGGAAACCCAATGACTGTGTCATTCTTGGGCTATGACTTGAGCTGAAACTTGAGCATCATACAGCACAGTTGTCAGAAGCCGCGATACACCTCAGCCGCGCTCCCTCAACTCTAGTAGCTCGCGTCGATCTGGGGCGACCCTGGCACGTCGGAATGCGCGCGGCCATACCGCAAGGGGTGACAACCCAGCAACAGGGGAGGCCACTTGGAACGAAGGTGGCGCTGTGCCGAGAGACTGACTTCCCTAATAATGTCGGACGGAATGGATGAAGCGGCCACCCCGCCTCTGAGGACCGCCATCAAAACTGACTTAATAGCGGCAACATCAGGGCCCCGGAACTAACGATATGTCGTGCGCGGTGTCGCCTGTAATGTCAATAGCCTTCTGTTCGACACCATCACAGGTAGCCAGCTGACTTGTAGTGGCCGTACTTCGGAAATGTATCTTGGCGCCTTCAAGTGGTGGCAAATGAAACGAGACCAGAGAAGATCAGACGTCCGTATCTTGGTGGGGAGCCGGGGTAGCTGAATGGTAGAGCGTTGGACTTCTAATGCTCGGGTCGTGAGTTCGTATCCCGGCTGGGGCCAAATATTTGTGCTGGCTTTTTCACCGTTGCCCAGTCTTTGGTATCACCAGTATGTGGTGGAAAAGGATGTGTTAAAGCCCCAAACAACCACCCACCCACTTACCCGTATCTTGGTTAGATGACTTGTGTTAGCCTACCATGCATCGAAAATAATAATAATAATAATGAGTATTGTATAGGCGATTTTACCCAATTTCACGAATCGGCTCAAAGCGCCGCGAACTGAACCCAACACGCACGCTCACGTGAATCACACGCATTCTCCCACACACTGGACATAAACATATTACAATCACGTGGTGCGAAGGGTCAGCTCAGCTATTTAAATTTCGGAATTTAGAATTACACTGATTTATTTTTCAAATTTGGTGGGCTGAACATTTCCAAAGCAGAGGGGGAGGAAGCCGGAGTACCCGGAGAGAACCCCCGACGATCGGCCCGAATGAACGGTGCCACATACGAGAAGGAAAAATTCTTTGCCCCGAGTGGGACTCGAACCCCCCACCTCTCGCATTGGTGACAAGTCTCTTAACCACTAGACCACCGACCGCCCCGTGCCGTGGGTAGCAGACACAAACCAAGACGAACGAACGAACTTTATTTTCCAACGGAAGTGATTTCACCAAACAAAATATCTACCCATCAGCCTAAACACCCGCAAAAACAAAACAAAACAAAACAAAATAAAAAAACAAAGAAACAAAGAAACAAAAACAACAGGGAAAAATAGTAACAGAACAAGCGACCTTAGAAAGCATGAACACAGCGCGCAGAATGTTCAAAAACAAAACAAAAGAGAAAAGAAACAAACAACAGAGAGAAAAGAACTAGCCACAAAATAAGCAAGACGTGAGTAACAGAGAGAATAAGAAACAAACGCCCAGAACACACGACCTTACAACACATACAGTGTATCTAAACTGCAACATACCTTTCTTATCCTGTCTTCTAATCCCTACCTGAAAAACAAAACAACAAAACAGCCCATACTCCAGCCCGAAACAGTCTCCTCAAACCTGAGATTGCTGTCTCTTCACCGCGCTGTGCGCCAGACAGCAAGTGATTCTTCGGGCGAAACTCTAGACTAAAAAAAGACATCCATACCGTCATCTGAAAAAACAAAACAAAACAAAACAAAAAAACCCGACCTACGTGCCTGTGAAATCCATGGCGCTAAGGGGGGAGCCGGGGTGGGCGAATGGTAGAGCTTTGGACTTCTAATGCTCGGGTCGTGAGTTCGTATCCCGGCTGTGGCCAAATATTTTGTGCTGGCTTTTTCATCGTTGCCCCGTCTTTGATATCACCCTATGTGGTGGAAAAGGACGTTAAACCCCCAAACACCCACCCATCCACCCACGGCGCTAAGGGGGGGAGCCGGGGTGGCCGTATGGTAGAGCGTTGGACTTCTAATGCTCGTGTCGTGAGTTCGTATCCCGGCTGGGGCCAAATATTTTGTGCTGGCTTTTTCGTCGTTGCCCCGTCTTTGATATCACCCGTATGTGGTGGAAAGGGACGTTAAACCCCCAAATACCCACTGTTACGAGCGTGGCTGTGCCTTTTTGTTTGTATTTGTTTGTATGCTGTAGGATAACAGCTGTAATATATATTTTTTTGTAGTTTAGTGAGACAGAAAAGTTGCTACGTTTAGTTCATACTGTGTTTTAGTACTGTAAATCTGTTTCCCGTGATCCAGAAGTTTCTATTGTTATCACGAGTATTCGAGAAGTGGTGACCTTGTTTTGACGGTAGCTGTTTCGCCTCGGGCGAAAGGTATGCACTCAGGGCCTGGAGCTGGGTCGCTCGGAAATTTCGTGCAAATCGCATTTGTTCTGACTTGTTTACGAGTAGAAGGTGTTATATAACGCGCCTAGGTTCGGCGGGCAGGTACTTGATTATTCTAGATTGTTCTCAAGTTCTAAAATAGTAATAAGGTGATTCACGTTCTGATTTTTGATTTTATAAGAGTGGTCCAGAATGTACTAGAATACTGTAATTGTATATAAGCGGAGATGTTTGCGTGTGTGTGTGCACGAGAGAAGCTTGTATTTGCGAAGCTTGAAAGTGCTGTGTAACACCAGAGAAGTGCTGTAATAAACTCCACTCGGTTATAACTTTTCTATGCGCTCACGTGTTTTCTGTGAGCGAGAGACAACGTGCAGTCCACAAGAACTCGCTACGTGAGGAAGTTGTAACGTAAGGCGGTCTCACACTTTCACTCCGCTTTCACATCACAGACATTCAGAAAGGCACGCATGCAAACGTCATCCACTCCCTTTCATACACACAAGCAAATAGTTATTCTTTTGACTGAGACCTTTTATACACGAAAACAATCAAACAATCACATGAATTAATAAGTAGATTTAAGGCTTAACTACATTCACAGCTGAAAAACAGAAGCCTCCAAATTCACCAGCACATCGGTTATTCAAAGGATATGTGCCTGGATATAAAATGTACTACAACGCGGACAAAAGCCACTATACACAATTAGATGTGAAATGAATACAGTGAAATAAACAAGATGAACTCAACAAGCTTGGTCGACACGATGCTGTAGACTGGGTGAAGACTTGTTGGTCTTGAATAGAAATTATAAATACACTTGAGTCCAGACGATTCCTCTGGGAATTCCGGGCGATTCAAATCTTCTCACCTTCTCCTGGAATGAGTGAATGGAAGCACTTCTTCTGGAAGTGACTTGAACGATGCTGGACCGCAGACACCTTCACAAATAATACGCTGAGGATGGTGTACCCCATCAGACTCAGGGATAGCTCCACCTTGACACGGCGCTCGACTGGATGGCTGCGCGTGATCTCAAGGGAGACAAACACACGTCGCTGGCTTCAAGCTCCACAACGACGGGGCAGACAATGGTAGACAAACATGGTGTCGTGTACGCTGATCAGGCGGACATACTACTATGCGGTCAGCTCACCGGGTCTCCGGTGTCGTTCCTGTACAATATTAACCCGTAATTACTACCACTATCTCGGATAGTATTTCTTCTCCATAAACTAACTTTGATCCTGAACAAAGTTCCATTTCAACAACAATAACATCTGACATCGATCTCGAAAGTTACAGTTATGAATTGATATCAGAAATTATCAACAAATTCACCTTAACCTTCCAGTTACCAAGTACCCATACAATATCAAACAGTTCAAACTTATATCCTCATCATCAACCTCAAACCATATTCTCACAACTGATTCCTCACAAGAATGAAGTTCAAAACATCCTACCAAAAATTCTCTCAACTGAATAACCATTTGAGAAATCCAACATTCAGAACTAAATCAGATATACATCATAATAGCATCAAGTTATCCATAGGGTTATCAAACAATCCACTTGGTCTTGAAACAGACAAACAATATTCAAAAATCAAACATACCTGTAGCGCTATGGCATACGGAACACAAAAGAAGCCGGGTGGGGAAAAAAGAGACCTGTTCCCTCCACCGGTCAATAGTAGGACTGCGCACAATCTTTGTCGCAATTGCTCACTTCGTAAGCTGACAACAACTCACGTCTACTTGTGTTACCACAGTCTCTAGTACAGAGTAAAACTCAAGCAACCGCTATAGCCGTGCATAAACATTTTCCCGCACGTGAAAACGTTAGGTAAACTGGGATAAACTCCAGTACAGTACTACCTGTCTAAAACACTAGTTAACACTACACATGAAAATACACCCTTGAAAACGGCAAACACACAACCAACGAAAACCCCATAAATGCGGTTTGTCACAGAAGTGTACGCCTGTGTGTCATCGTTTCACCTCGATAAGACGACGGGCTCTCCAAAACATCTCCACACGTAACACCCACCCATCCACCCACGGCGCTAAGGGGGGAGGCGGGGTGGCCGTATGGTAGAGCGCTGGACTTCTAATGCTCGGGTCGTGAGTTCGTATCCCGGCTGGGGCCAAATATTTTGTGCTGGCTTTTTCATCGTTGCCCCGTCTTTGATATCACCCTATGTGGTGGAAAAGGACGTTAAACCCCCAAACACCCACCCACCCACCCACGGCGCTAAGGGGGAGCCGGGGTGGCCGTATGGTAGAGCGTTGGACTTCTAATGCTCGGGTCGTGAGGTCGTACCCCGGCTGGGGCCAAATATTTTGTGCTGGCGTTTTCATCGTTGCCCCGTCTTTGATATCACCCGTATGTGGTGGAAAAGGACGACAAACCCCCAAACACCCACCCATCCACCCACGGCGCTACGGGGTGACCGTATGGTAAAGCGTTGGACTTCTAATGCTCGGGTCGTGAGTTCGTACCCCGGCTGGGGCCAAATATTTTGTGCTGGCTTTTTCATCGTTGCCCCGTCTTTTATATCACCCGTATATGGTGGAAAAGGACGATAAACCCCCAAACACCCACCCACCCCACGGCGCTAAGGTTCTTTTTCGAGATGACGGTTGGTCTAGCTAAAACAACACACAGAAGGACGTAGCAGCAAGATAAGATGTAGCAAAACAAGCGAGAAATAAACAACAGAGAGAGGAAAAATGGTAACAGTACAAGCGACCCTGAAGGACAAAAGCGGCGCAGAAAATAGAAGACTTCAATACGCCCAGCCCACCCTGTCAACTAAACCCTTCCTGAAAAACAAAACAGAAGGGAACATCCGTAGCTCCATCTGGTAAAAGGTCATGGCCGCCTGTCAAGTGCACGGCGCTTAGATCCTTTTTCCAGATGACGCAGTTTTTGGTTTTAAGATTAGGGCGGGCTAGCTAAAACAAACCAGCAAAGAAACAAACAGCAGAGATAAACAAATGATTATGGGCAAACATGATTATGGGAAACATACGAAAAAATAAACAGACAGACAGAGAGACAGACAGACACACACACACACACACACACACACACACACACACACACACACACACACACACACATATACACACAAAATAAAAAAAAAAAAAAAAAACAAAAATAAAAACCACCACCACCACAACCAACAACAACAACAACAAAACTTAAGGGGACAGAAACAAATTGAAAAATTCAGCACGCACATCCCGTCCTGTTTGCTGACCTCTTCCTGAAAAAAAAGCCCTGCACGACATCTGTACCTTCATGTAGCAAAAGGGCATAAGCGCCTATCAATCCACGATACGTAGGCCATTTTTCCAGATTACGGAAGATCTGTCGCAGTTTCTGTTTTCAAGTCAGGCCTAGCTAGAACAAACCAACAGAGAAAAATGTAACAAAACAGAAAACAAGGGAGAAATAACAACAGAGAGAACAAAAATGGTACCAAACAAGCGACCCAAAGCTACCCCCAATCGCGAAAATTTAAAAACAAACAAACAAACAAACAACAAAACAACAACAACAACAACAACAACCCAAAAACCCAACAAAAAACACGCACTCCAACACACGCATTCCGTCCTCTCTGCTAACCTCTTCCAAAAAAAACCAACAACACCAAAAACCAAGAAGACATCTGTACCTCCACCAGGAAAAAGGTCCTTAGCGTCTATCAAATGCACTGTGCTTAAGCCCTTTTCAAAGAAGATAGATCTGTCGCAGTTTCTGTTTTTTTGGGTTTTTTTTTTGCTTGCTAAGACAAACGAACAAAAGAACAAACCACACAGTAAAGATAGTAACAAAACACACGAGAAATAAACAACAGAGAGAACAAAGAAACAACTTAAAAACAGCAGCAAACAAGCGAAGCAAAAAGAGAACAGAAAACTAAAAAAAATAAAAATCAACACACCCATCTTGTCCTGTCTACTAACCTCATCCTGAAAAAAAAAAAAGCCAGAAAAAGGCATATACACCTCCATCAGTCAAAAAGGGTTTAAGCGCCTTGAAAAAATCCACGACGCTTAGGCCCTTTTTGACAGATTACGGAAGACGTCACAGTTTCTGTTTTCAAGATTAAGGTTGGCTGTCGATGCTCCGCGGACGTAAACATAGACCAAACACTTCTACAGGTGCTGGGCAGCCGACATGTCGCCGCCTTAATTGTACTCAGTGCAGGATTTCGTCCCTGCAATTTGACAGATAGATGTTTGCTTCACTAACACGCGACGCCATCAGACAGATCCGCTAAGCAGCTAAAGGAGCTTTCAACTTTTTTTTTTTTTTTTTGCATGGTGCAAATACCATTACCATGTCTACGTTTGCATTCCAAAGATTACCTCGAAAAATAATTGAAGCAGTTGAACGTCCTGCATTGCACCAAGATTTTGTTTTGTATACATGTATATTTTAAGACAAGTACCAAAAGCTTGTTTTGGTGTTAATGCTCGTTTTGTGCAGTCTTTTTGTACTACTAGGTTTCAGTACAATTTTTTTATAGGCATTGCTGCCGTGTAATGCAGTAAGGCCATTACATCCATGTCTTTCATCTTAAAATCACCCCTTCCCCCCTAAAACGACGGCAGAATGGGAGAGCCCGGACAGCCGAGCCGATAGAGCGCTGGACTTCCAATACTAGGGGGTCGTGAGTTCGAATCCCGGTTGGGAGCGAGCAATTTGTACATGTACTTGCATTTTCCTTGTTGTCTCGTCTTTAACTTTTTCACGACCATGCACCCAGCGTTTATGCACAGCCCTTGCACACCGTTGCCAACCACACACCTACACCCGGGGTGCTGACGCGTGAGGAGGCTGTTACCAAGCACCCACAACCCACGTTATCTCCGCTCTCACTTTGACCGCTTTGCCCAATTTTTCTAATTAATAATATTTTTCCATAAAAGTGCTTATAATTATCTTTCAAACCACACCAAACACGGTTAGGAAACATCCGAAAAAGACCTCGTTTTAAAAAAAATCGAAAAATTGCTAAAATCGCCCGGTTGGCAAAGGTTGTGCACGTACACAGTGTCTGGGTCATGCGGAAATTCCACGACACGCGGTCAATGTCGGCAGTGAGTTAATATCACCCTTACTTGGTGAAAAAAAGACGTTAAACCCGTTAAACAGTCAACCAGTTTCAAAGGCAGTGCATGTTCGTCTCAAGACGTCGGGTAAGTGAAGGGTTCTTCTCTGTCCCGCCATCTTCTGCAGACGACAGTCGCCACACGTTCCCGCCTCTGGCCGGGGAGAGATCAAACGCATACATCACTGTGACTGCTTCCTAGGAATGTGTCTCTTCTTATATTATGCGGCTCCGTAACACGGACGTTGCTGTGTAACTGGCTGACGACTTGCCCTAAACCCCCAAGAAATGCTGCTTTTGCGTCTGGGCGAACTGAAATTCGATAAAGCACAGGTCACAGCAACCTTCGCTGGAAGTATCAACACTGAGCAAACACACTTAGGTGACAAAATCGACTACGACGCGGGAAGGCCTTTAGCCTTCTTTTTCTTCTTTTTGCTTTTTCGGAAAATCCGAAATTCTTCCTGGACTTCTAATGCTCGGGTCGTGAGTTCGATCCCGGCTGGGGCCAAATATTTGTGCTGGCTTTTTCATTGTTGCCCCGTCTTTGATATCACCCTATGTGGTGGAAAAGGACGTTTAACCCCCAAACACCCCACCCACCCTCTTCCTGGGGAAGCGCACCTTTGCGGTGTAGCGCCACTCACCTGCCTATTTTTGTATTTTTCCTCACTGGGGGAAAGGGGGGGGGGGGGGCGGAGGACCCGGAGAGAGACACCCCCAGCGAGCAGCCCGAGAGCAGGAAATATCGTTATCGAGTATCACAGCTCGACTTGGGGGTCGAACCCACGCTTCGCCCCGACAGCGGTGACGGCCGTTCCGTAGCGCCCCTACTAGCCATGCGCGCTACCAAATGATGCAATTTCGCTTAGCGAACCTCTGCTAAGCACGCGTCCAGTTTATATATGCTGAAGATGAGAAATAAGGGATTCTAGTCGGATGGGCAAGGATTAGATAGCTCAGCTTGAGCAAACAAACTCTCTCTTGCAGGATTTATTCGACAAGCAAATTCAAGAGAAGGGCAAGAGGCCATCTCCTCTCAGTCTGACAATTTGACAATCTGACAGAACGTATGCGAATCATTTAGCCAGTAAACAAACCAACCTTTCCCGTCACCAGACACCATAGCTTTACTGCCATATGACTCCAACTTCGATATACTCTCGAGAGGAAGCGCCACCCAATCTCTATATCAAAATATCCCTGACATCTTCAATTTTTGGAAGGAGGTTAACTTGTTTTATAAAATATAGTCCGTCCATATATATAGTCTTTCTTTGACCTCCGTGTTCAGTGTTTAAGTCCCAGAAGAAAATCATTTAAACCCAGCAGATTTTTAACATATATTTACATCCTGTTTTATTGTACGCTCTTTTATTTTTAATGACCTGGCAGAAAGGGACCTCGCTTAGCCGCGAAATAGTCTTTGTAGCTTGCGCGGCGTACAGCCCTAACGAACTAACTAACTAACTAACTAACTAACTAACTAAATAACTAACTAACTATATCAAAATATAAACCTTTTCCAAACCGCACAACAGTTTATTCACTCATCGGGTCGCTTCGTCATTTATATTTCTAAACTTTACAACATGTCCACGCGGACGGGCTGTTGCCACCACCACTCACAGTAAACTTTGATATGTTCCTTCTTCTGTCCTTTCTTCTTCCTGCCCTTTTCTTCTTTTTTTTTTCCTTCTTCTTTATATCTTTACATTTCAATCCATTTTTTCGCCAATTTCTCCGCCATGCTTTTATGCAAACTGGTTCAGATGAGCACGTACATAAGTTTTTACTTGTTGTGCTCTCTTACAATGTAATGCTATTTACTGCTTGACGGTGATCCTTCAATGAATAAAAAAAAAACTTTTAAACCAAACACCAACGGCAACATCGGTAACAACAATCCATAGAACAAATCAGGCAAATTAGACCCCCGAGAACAAGAAAGGTGTCTCGTTTTCTTTTGTATTTCATTATTGTCTCTTTATTATTATTATTATTACTATTATTATTATTGTTATTATTATTATTATTATTATTATTATTATTATTATTATCATTATTATTATTATTATTATTATTATTATTATTATTATTATTATTATTATTATTATCATTATTATTATTATTATTATTATTATTATCATTATTATTATTATCATTATTATTATTATTATCATCATTATTATTATTATCATTATTATTATTATCATTATTATTATTATTATTATTATTATCATTATTATTATTATTATTATTATTATTATTATTATTATTATTATTATTATTAAAGGTCAAACAGCCAGCCAACCAGCCCTAAAAGTAACCGGAAACCAAAAAAAAAAATAAAAAAAATTAAAAAAATTAAAAAAAATGACAACACGAAATATCACCACCACTACCACCACCAACAGAAAGAACCAGCCAACGGAACCACATTATCCTGCCATGGTCTCTCTGAACTGAAACTGATCTAGGAAGAAATGTACGGGCACAGTTGAAACAACTCAGGAATAGTTGAAAATATGTGTCGTCTAGAGAACGTATTCTGAAATGAGTTACCATTACGACAATTGGTTTCGTTTAATGACACAAAAGCAAATGTGTGTTGTTTTTTAACCCTCCACCCTCCCCTCCCTCCCGCCTCCAACTTCAGTGTTGCAAACTTTCAGGTTATAACAGTCGGCTAGACCGCAGGGGTTAACTTTCACCATCTTACTGACTGAACTAAGATGGTGTATACGTTCAGCACTTACGCACTTACACGTATCAAGCTGGTCTGTCCAGCGGTCCCTGCTTCAAGTCACGTGGTCCGCGCGAGCTCCAGTCTAAAGCCTATCCGGGGTAAGCCAGGTGAACGGGAGATGGAGGGAAAAATCTGAACTATGGTGATGCTAGGAAAGAGGACCTTGAGGGAAGTAGGGGTGGGAAACAGGAGAAGGGGGGGTGGTGGTGGTGGTGGTGGTGGGGGGTGTTTCATGTTGGTCTTGAGGAATAGGTCCGACTGGGGGGAGTGGGGGGCGGGGATAGAGGTTTAGGGGGAGGGGGCAAACCCTAGGAGATCGCAAATCGTCCCCCCACCCCACTTCCCTCATCCGAGCTTTGGACGGAGCAGCTAAGAGGCAGTTGCTGTTGCAGCCTTGCGTCAGAAGCGGACAGAGCATCGTGCGCGTGAGTTGAGCTGACCAGTGTTGACAGAGGTTAAGGTATCATGGCGTTTCTCTACTTTCTGAGGGCGGTGATGCTGACGCTGACTCTGCTGTTGACAGGTGAGTATAATAATGATGGGGAGGTTTTATGATAGGACAGATATGATGATTATGATTGTGAGGGTGATTCTGATACGACGGCTGGGATGATTAGCAGTGATTATGAGGGAGATTCTAAGAGGACAACTGGGATGATTATGATTACAAGAGAGATTCTGAGACGGGAAATTTTGATAGGACAACCAGAATGAATATGATTACGAGGGAGAATCTGATAGGACAGCTGGGATGATTATGATTATGAGGGAGATTTTGATAGGACAACTGGAATGAATATGATTACGAGAGAGATTCTGATAGGACAGCTGCGATGATTATGATTATGAGGTAGATTTTGACAGGACAACTGGAATGAATATGATTACGAGGGAGAATCTGATAGGACAGCTGCGATGATTGTGATTACGATTATGAGGATAGGACATTGGGTGATTATGATCATGATTTTGGGTTGAGATTCAACTGAGACAACTGGGATGAAAAATATCCTGATGGCAGAGACGTATTCTCATAGGGCAGCTGGGATGATTTATATGATTTTGAGGGAGATCCTGATAAGTACGACTGGGCTGATAGTAAACTACGTGTCTCTATTTGTCATGGGTTATGACAGAGGCCGTTCTGTTAGGATGACAGGGGTTGGTCATGATGTAGAGGTAGGATATGGAATGCATTTTGATTGGGTGGGCTTGGTTTTGTGAAAACATCAGTCGCAAAACTCCTCAGGACAGAAAGGGCACTCACAGTGCGGGAATGGTGAATTGTAACAATCTGTAAAATGCATCATTCTGTGTAAACTTTATTAGGGTTTTTGAGGATAGGATTGCAATTATGGTAAAGATGCATTTTGAATGGGATGGCTAAGATTGGATATGATTATCGTATCAGGGTTTAATGACTGATGGATGTACTTACGACGGAATTGAGGTTGCCACTGAGCTATGGAGCTATGTTAACAGCACTTTTAACAGAGCGAACGCCATCACTAACTGTTGATGCACAAAGTTTTGATTTTAATATGACCGTGGACATGCTTTTCACATGTGTGTTTCCCTTATTGGTGATTCATACTGATTTGATGTGAAGTATTATTATTATTATTATTGTTGTTGTTGTTGTTGTTGATGCGCAGTTTTGATTTAATATGACCATGGACAAGCTTTTCACACATGTCTATTTCCCTTATTGGTGATGCATACTGATGAGATGTTAGGTATTATTATTATCATTTCCCTTATTGGTGATGCATACTGATGAGATGTGAGGTATTATTATTATTATTTCCCTTATTGGTGATGCATACTGATGAGATGTGAGGTATTATTATTATTATTTCCCTTATTGGTGATGCATACTGATGAGATGTGAGGTATTATTATTATTATTTCCCTTATTGGTGATGCATACTGATGAGATGTGAGGTATTATTATTATTATTATCGATTATTGCTACTACTTCTACTACTGCAATGTAATTCTGATGACAGCTGTGTCTTTCTGTAATTACTGGAGTGAAAACAAACAAACAAACAAACAAACAAAAACCCTCGCAATTATTTTTATGCATGAGTGTCGAATAGACTACTCGAATATCTAAATTCCAATACCCATACTATTTCTGTTAATGTCACTGGCCCTAAGTCATTTGAAGAATGTTCCAATGTCCTGTTTTCCCCGTGTCAACGTGTCCGTTAAAGTGAAGTTTTGTGGACTATAAATCCGGTTCACTAAAACCACATCCTGTTCCACTTCACATTCCATTGTTATCAAACCGCTCATGACATATAGACGGACGCAGATGGTAAACTCAAACAGCAGCCAAACAGTGGTACTAAAACGGGCACAAACTTCTTGTGTAGTGGTTACTGACGATGCTTCGTGATGAGGGGGGCGCGAAACGCGTGCTATCTAGTTCACTACAAGACCATTTGTTATCAAGGTGACTGAGAGGAAATGCCCTGGTATATAGTTTATTAGGCATGCCGACTGACGAATAGCGGTTGATACACTCAGAAGTCACATACAGCACGATGTCTCAAACCAGTGACAGGGGAGCCGGGATAGCCAAATGGTAGAGCGTTGGACGCTCGGTGTTCGGGTCTGAGTTCGAATCCCGGCTGGGGCCAAATATTAATTTTGTGCTGGCTTTTGTCTCGTTGCCCCGTCTTCGATATCACCCTTACATGCTGGAAAAGGACGTTAAACTCCCAAACACCCACCCACCCACTCTCCGACCAGTGACATGAGTTTACTACTGCAGTGGTGTTACGTCTGCATTTTATTTATTCAATGTTTATGTACGTATGTAATTTTCGTATTTTGCAGTTGTGAATTGTTAATCAAGCACCAGACAACAACATTCTTTCCGTTTTCAGATCAGTTTAGCACACCAGTAACCAGATATCATTCTTCGAAACTTATCAATAAATGCATGTGTGTGTGTGTGTGTGTGTGTGTGTGTGTGTGTGTGTGTGTGTGTGTGTGTGTGTGTGTGTAGGTGGAGCTGGCTTTGCGGTACGCTGTCCCAGTGGGTTTGTGGCCTATCAGAAAAGCTGTTACAAGTTTGTCACAATGCCTTCCACTTGGATAGAGGCAAAGGTTAGTTCTATCACATTTACCTCAAATGTCAAGCTGTAACAAAGAACAAAGAACAAAGAATTATATGTGTTGTTTAACTGATTTAAAAAAATCGCAAGGACCAGAGCACGCGTAGCAGACAAGAGGCAAAGCAAAATTACCCCCACAGTGACGGCTGAGAACAATTTGTCAGGGGATACACTGAGAAATACCGTTTAATTGACATGAGATTCTGATTGACAAGTCAGTGCAGCCAATCACTGTGCACCAGTATTGGAGTATCTGTCTTCGTTCTGTCTGGCGTCAACCCTCCATTTACTTGACAAAACTGCAGCCTTATGTACACAACATACAGACAAACAAACAAAGAAAAAAAAATACAAAACAAAAGGCAAACCTTTCGAAACGGTTCTTGCGCCTAGCACAAAACCCCACTCCGTGTTAAGGAAAAGGACGTTAAACGCACAAACACCCATCCCACCCGCTCACCCACCCACCCACCCACCCAACCAGAACCCCACTTCCTAATTCCCACAGAAAAGAAAAGAAAAACAAGTCATAACAAACTAAATATATAAACGTTTTATGTAACTTGATTGAAAACTAACCACGTTGCACGCCGTTTGTGAGCAGTCAAATCAACAGTTACCGCATGTAATATTTTAAACATAGAAAGAGGAGGCTATGGTAGTCAACAAGAGGTTAAACCTGTATGCTAACCTTAATCTTAATGTTTTCTTCACATAATTCCCCGTGTACATAAAAAACAAACAAATTTCCCGACGTTAACTTGAACATTTACTCTGTTTCGGAAGGGTTTTAGCAGAGTACAAGGCTTAAGGATAATCTTGTGTCCACGAAAAACACACTGGTCTGTCTAAGACTTGCCAAATAAACCTCCGTTATTTCGGGCGTGTGTTTAAACGCCATCGAATGAACATCAGTCAGGGTTTCACTTGAACTTATTTTGGGTCAGAGATGCTGCGGTGATGTCCATACTTCACCTCTTTAGAGATGTCGCTATGCAGTAGATGTCGATATCCTATCTTTAGCGTCCACGTCCTTTTGTTCACTACCTGTTGACACAAAAGTTTGACGTTTCAGGATGTCTTTTGAATATTAACTTATTAAATATCAATTTAATCGTGCATACGTTTAGTGGTCTGTGGACATACAACCTGTTTACCTATCACGAATTTCTAAAAGATGTGACGAGAGAAAGTACCGCCCATTGATGCCACGCCAGTATTGCGTGCTCTATTGCCTTCTTCAGAATCATTGCTATGTACGTGTTCTGTTGCAGAATTTATCTTAGTTTTTATCCCATGAATGATAATTTCATTTTGGGTTGGGTTTGGGGGATGGGGTGAGTGGGGGTGAGGACTGGGGCATGGATGGGATGGGGGAAGTGACTGCCTCACCTTTAATAAACTTACCTTACCGATAAATGATCTTGCACAAAGCACCATGATGATGATGATGAC
>JACVVK020000187.1:815000-820000 GCA_018292915.2 Batillaria attramentaria | reverse complement strand
TCTGGCATTTGTAGATTACGAGAAAATGCCAATGTAAAATTTTCAAACAGAGAGCTTTAGTGACCTTGACCTTGGGTCAAGGTCATTCAAAATGATATGTTTTGAAAGGTCTTGTGCTAGTCTATCAGCATGCCAAGTTTGGTGCCTCTACTGTTTGTAGATTCTGAGAAAATGACAACGTTAAAGTTTTCTGCACACACACACACACACACACACACACACACACACACACACACACACACACACGCACACACAGACAGACAGACAGACAGACAGACAGACAGACGACGGAGGGTTAATACATAGACTCCCATTGTTACACAAGGGAGCCAAAAACTGATAAAATTGAAATAACTCCCCCCCCTCCCCCCCTCCACACACATACAACCCCACCTCACCTCCAACACACACACACACACACACACACACACACACACACACACACACACACACACACACACACACACACACACACACCAGCGGAACGCCATGGCACAGCTGTTGGGAGGTAAAGAGCTGTGTTTCTGTTGGGGGGGGGGAGGTTGGTTCCAAGTGACAGGGGGCCTGGTAAGGAAAAGGGTGCTGGCCACATGATTTAGTTCTGCAGGAGGGAGTTTGGAACTTGTAGGCGTCAGAGGATCAACGCAATTGTCGGGAGGGAGTATACACGTGAAGCAAGTCAGAGGGTTATTGAAGGTGAGTGCCACCAGGGACTTACATATGTAAGTCTCTGGTACCACCGACTGAACCGAAGCGAGAGTGACATCTGTTACGATCGTCAGACATGAAGTACAGCGGAACACGTACCAAACATGACGAGGAAGAGGCCGCCCACCACGGGATCCGGCATGGCGACAAAGATGGCGCTGAACTTGCCGATACAACCCAGGATCAGCATCAACACTGCTGCAGTCTGGATCACAGCACGACTCGCCACCTGATCATGAAACCGTCACTAGCGGAACTGAAATGGTTTCTGTCGTTTTTTGAGACATTGTGCATGACCGCAGTCTGACCTGGGCCATCGTATCTCGGTTTCATGCTTTGTCGGAGACAATGCACGTAGGGCGCCTAAAATACATTGTCCAAAAAATGTTTAGATATTGACCGTTTCAACACAAGCAGACTATTGGTGTCGTCACTGGCTAATGGTAACCATGACGCAGTGACCATGACAATGGTGAGGTGAGAGAGTGGCGACTGAATGAGCGTGTGCATGTGTGTGTGCGTGTGCTGCCTGAACTGGACAGCAAAACCCTGTCCTGTAGTATAACCTCTATCGATCTTCAGTCTGGTAACCTGCATGTTGTTCGTTGTGTTCGTTTCCTTCACGGTGTGAGTGCGTGAGTGTGCGTGGATGGTTCGTCTGAATACGTGTGTTGTCCTGCACTGGATCAACGGCCACACACCACAGCCTGACAAACATGATAAACAGTTACGTTGTAGCCGGGGTGGGTGTTTGGGGGTTTAACGTCCTTTTCCACCACATACGGGTGATATCAAAGACGGGGCAACGATGAAAAAGCCAGGGCAAATATTTGGCCCCAGCCGGGATATGAACTCACGACCCGAGCATTGGAAGTCCAACGCTCTACAATTCGGTCACCCCGGCTCCCCACGTTGTAGCCGAGAAACGACTACACTATTTCGAATGGTTCATGTGTGATACACTCATCGACATCGAACAAACTTGCAAGAAACAAAGCGTGTCTGTTTTTCTCTGTCGCAATCAATTGCAAGCTTATGCCGCTGTTACCGGTTTATCAGCTCAGTACGTTAGGGTATGAATTGAAACCTGCTCCTCACCTTTGTAATCCCAATAGCGCCGATGTTTTCACTGTATGAGGTGGTGCCACCCACGGAACCCCAGGCACCGGCCAGAATGCTGGTTATTCCTTCCACACCGATTCCTGTCGAAGAAGAAGGGTCAGTGTACTCCATCCAGATCGCTATGGAACCGCCTTACATTAATGACAAAGTTCTTTGAAATACCTGCTGATTCCTACGCAGCGCGTGTGTGTTTATGTACTAACAATGTGGGGGTGTCCAGCTGAGCGCCAGACTTGAGATCTGTAGGTCGTGAGTTCATATCCCGACGCAAACAAAATAATACTGGCTTTTTAGTGCTCCCGTCTTTGGTATTACCCTCATACCCCGCCCCCTCCCCCCCCCCCCCCCGGAATGCTGGTTATGCCTTCTACGCCGATTCCTATTGTTGTCGTCACTGGCTCATGGTCACCATGATACGAGCTATCAAAAGCATGACGGAAGAGAAAGGTCTTCAGAGGTCTTGGGATTTATACAGGGGCCGTAAGGGGCTGAAGGTGGAGTTCGACTGGCAAAGAGTTCCAGACAGTCGGGGCCAAGAACTACATCATACATGGTAATGTTTTACAGACATACACGCGCGTATTCATAGTAGGAAAAGCCTCCGTCTGGGCTGCGACAGCCTAAGTGAAGAAGAATACACTGAACTCTTTGATTCTGATGAACTGAACAGCTCGAAGACATTCGCACGAGTTTACCCTCAGAACTGAGTGAACCCATACGTGTCTGCACACCAAACTGTCCCCTGCCTGTGCTACACACTAAAAATCCCGTGATTCTCTGCGATGGACTGTGAACCTGATATCCTGTGTCACTGTACCAGACAGGGCGACTGAAGTGAAAGTACTTTCCCTGTCCAATCGTCATTTGAGGTCAGACATACTCGTATATGACTCCGTACTTTTGGAGAACGCTTCCATCCAAGAATATTGTTAAATAAGTCAACAAACCTCGGCTCACAGCGCTCCCTGGCGGTGTGGGCGCTCCTGATAACCTGGCGCATGCGTAGTAGTCGCCGACAGACTCCACGATAGAGGCCAAGGATCCTGCGATGCAACCCAACACCCCCGCCACACTGACAGTGGGCACGCCCCATTGACCTGGACAGATGACACAAATAAATGTTAGAATCATTTATTACCATTATCATAAATGTTAAAACACATTGGCTGGAAAAAAAATACTAGTTGGAAACAGAGCTGTAAGTTCTCATTGAATTCTCGGTAGACGAAGAAGACAAGGTTGATATACAAGAGATCATCTACTCAGTGTCCATTCGTAAAAGGTTGTAAACGCCTATTTATCCGATAAGCGCTTAGGTCCTTGACGTTATTCGTGTGCTTTCTACATGCACAATCAATGTTCAGCAATTTTCAGTTCAGTTCTTTTGGACAAGAATTGCAAGACTGAATCGTGCAGAGCGAGATCTATGGTACTCTCGCGCAATGTAAGTATTACTTAGGAGTCCAGCAGATCAGCCATATATTTACCTGGGTAAGGAAACCTGAACCATGGTGCCAGAGACAGGACTTCAGACTTGGTGTCAGTTCTCGCCGCATACCCCCACTTCGATTCGTCAGGCGGAAGCACGTCAGTTGCCGTGAAGATGAAACATAGGAACCAGGCCACACCCACTCCTAGCAAAACCTTTCACGGCAAAACCCACACACAGAAACAAGTTCCCGATTAAAACACGCAAAATATTCTTCGAAAATCATTGCGAGAGATGGATTGTCTTTCTTTTGTAGACTAAACACACATCGCATTTCTTGAATTAGGTGATCAGGGCCCGTATGTAATAGTCGAGGTTAGGGCTTTTAACCCTGGGTTAGAGTCTGACCTCGAACTAAACTAGAAAGAAAAAGAAATCCAGATCTGACAACCTTGGCCAATTCCTCATTTTCAACGCATAAAAAAGACGAAGATGATGATTAGAAAAGAAAGTCGTTGTAGCATAGCTTGAACGCGTATAAATTTTAACACTACGGTCAAGTGTACAGAACGATGCTTGTGAAAATTCAGACAGTAGTTACCGGGAAGAGAGCAAAGAAGGGTAGTGATGATCGGACACAGCCCCGTCCGCCGCCAGGTGTCGCAGTGTAGCTCCACAACGGGACGTGGACGTGCCTGAGATACTGGGAGAAAATGGCCACCAGCGCTACAGTCCTGCCAAGAAATAACTGATAAAAGCCCATGCAGACATTGCAATTTTACTTGACATCTTCAGGCCACTAGAAACCACTTCAAGCCACTGTTGTAGAGATCGCAAAAATCCACTGCATTTCGATGGAAATTTCTAGACCATCCCAGAACATGCTGGTGCAGTAACGTCAGAGGATTTCAAACTTGCCAGTAAGTTGAGGAATGTTCTGGATCTGACATGTTTAGTATATAAGCAGCCCTGCACAGCGTTCTGGGTTCTTCTTCTTCTTTCATGAATTTGTTCTCCACGCATCTTCTGTTAATAAAGTGTTGGAGTTGTACCCTGTTGTATCCCGTGTCTTCTCTGCGAGTGGACCAAGAGAGCGACATAGCAGGAGTAAAAATACAACAGCCACTAAATCATGCAATCTGCAGCGGTCTCGGGCCTAGCGGGGAAGGCCCACGCCTTGCGAAATAGTGGCTTGAAGTTGTGCCTACTGGTGTGCAATGGCTTGTTCTTTTTAACAAGGCGTATATATAGCGGGCTGGGGTGGTTCGGCTCGGGCTCTTAAGAGGTACCCGGATTGCCGATTAAAAGTTCACCTCGTACAGATTCGTGAGAGCAAATACATGTTCACGTCCAGTACACTTGCTACACCTAAATGACCGACCGCTCAAGCGCTGTTTAGACACCAATTAATACTTGTGGATAGCAAACTCAGATTACAAGCAAAGAGGCGTCCGTCTTTCTGTATATCAGGGAGCCGGGGTGGCCGAATGGTAGAGCGTTGGACTTCTAATGCTCAGGTCGTGAGGTCGTATCCCGGCTGGGGCCAAATATTTGTGCTGGCTTTTTCATCGTTGCCTCGTCTTTGATATCACCCGTATGTTGGTGGAAGAAGACGTTAAATTCCCAAACATCCATTCTTCTGTGTAACAAGCATAAATCGAGGGAGTCTGCTTTGACTAAAATCGAGGTACAGCAGACTCATTAAGCGAGCTGCGATACAGACGATTCTTATGATGCAAAA
>JACVVK020000187.1:800000-812500 GCA_018292915.2 Batillaria attramentaria | reverse complement strand
GTGTGTGTGTGTGTGTGTGTACGTCTTTCACAGTACCTGACACCAAATGTTGTCTGCAGCAGCGTGCCCAGCCCAGCTGTGAATATTACAGTGGCGATGAGGCTGCTCACTCCCACAGTGTCCCCCTTCAGGCACAAGAAACCCTCCAGCAATAACGGCATGGAGAAGGTGGCGCCAAACATCGTCAGGAATTGCTGAACACATCAGAAGAGAACAGGCGTCATCAGACAGTTAAGGAGAGAAAGGGGTCGGCTGATCGTTTAACTGATGAAGGGATTTCTGAATCTACGATTTAACTGACTGAGAAAAGGATTGATTGAGAGAGGACATGATGGATAGATGGAAGGACGGACGGATGGATGGAGAGATGGATGAACAGATGGATGGATGGATGGATGGATGGATAGGTGCATAGATAAACAGACGGATGGATGGTTGTATGGATGGATGGGTGGGTGGGTGGATGGATGGATGGATGGATGGATGGATGGATGGATGAACAGATGGATGGATGGGTATGTGGATAGATGGACAGATAGATGGATGGATGGATGGATGGATGGATGGATATGTGGATAGATAAACAGACGGACGGAGGGACGGAGGGACGGAGGGACGGACGGACGGATGCATGGATGGATGGATGGATGGATGGATGGATGGATGGATATGTGGATAGATGGACAGATGGCTGGCTGGCTGGATGGACAGGTGGAAAGATGGACAGATGGATGGATAGGATGGATGGAAAGATGGATGGCTAGATGGATGGATGGACTGACTGATGCATGGATAGACAGACTGATGGACTGACAAACAAACAAACAAATGTGTAGATTTTCCCATCTTGTCCTGTCACTGATGTTAACCTTAGGGCTTATATGGTGGAAAATGGTGGCATACAGCTGTGTTACAAACAAAACAAACAAACAAACAACAAAAAATACAACGTGAAAAGTATGACTGATATTTACCTGTAGAGCCAGGATGAGCATCATGGGTAAAGGAGGCCGCTCGTTCACTCGGTACAGGATGTCGGTCCCACCATCACCACGTTCTGTCGGCCCTTCCTCCATATAGTACGGCTCTCCTTCCTTGTTTCCCCTTCATTGCAGTGCTGCATGTTTTTATTTGTTTTTTAAAATCCACATCATCGGCAATTATCCTCATCATCATCTCTGCCCCATCCCCCCCCCCCCCCACGCACTGCCCCCCCCCCCCTCTTCCCGGCCTTCCCCCTCCCTACACACATCGTGCACACACCCTCCCCCCACCCCCATCCCTCCCTGTGTTTCCTTAGGATTCAAGTCACGTCAGTCCGCCAGCTTACGCCAACACATTTGCGATGTCTGCCTTCGTAGTTTGGCTCCCCCCCCCCTACCCTCACACACACACACACACACACACACACACACACACACACCACCCGTAGTGACCCCTAGGAAAGCTCCCAATACTAGTGAAAATTGCAGTTCAGCGTCACCTGCATTGTACACCAAACCAGGAGATACACTGCAGTCTGGGATAAACTGTAGCTGGGGTGCACGATCGCAAACACTGATATTACAGCAGGTACCAGTTCAGCTCCACTGAGCAGGCAATGGACGAGAGAGACACAGAGAAATCTAGTCACACTGCTAGGTCAGCCTGCCCTGTTTTGACTGGCTATGTGTATACGGCGCTTAGGTTTACCTTGACCGGCTGATGATAGTGGCGGACAAATTACGATGACTACAGAAAAGGCCTGTACCTACAAACCATGAAGGCATATTCAGCACACCCAAGCTGTTTGTCTCCACCTAAAAGATTCAGCTTTTGTCTCGCTGTTGACTCGAGGAGGCCGTGACTGAGATGCGACAACTGACTTGCTTGAGGCAATGCAAACACTTGCGAGCGCAAACACGGGACAGGCATACACGTAAACTGAGAACCGTTTTGTTTGGCTATGCTACCTTTGAATATTCATCACCTGGTTTGGAACAGGACCGATTCATACATGGAAACGATTACGCCGGCGTACTCAGAAAACCAGCGGCATCAGTGTTTTACTGCGAGTATCTTTGTTCACGTACCTTTCCGACTGTCCACGACGATAACCGAGAACTGACGAGGACAGCAGCAGCGTCAGCAGTGAGTAAGATCAAGCTGTCAAACGAATGTTTTCTAAGCGAGAGGGCTTTCACACCCCAAGGCCTGAAACGAGGCTCCAGTTGAAGGTCGACTTGAAAAAGTTGTCCCAAGTAAAAAGATACCTGGCGTGGTTCAGTTCATACCGGAGCAACCAAAGCTGAAGTTTACATTTATGAAAGCAAGTTGTCGCTGTGCCCGGCCCAACCAGTCACGGCCAAGTGAACTCTAGCATTGTCTGTAGAAGGACTTAAGCGTAATGGATTGATGAAGCGCTTGTGCCCTTTTTTCGAGGTAACGGCAGAACTCTTGACATACGCATACCGTTGTCATCTCGAGTACATTCAGTGGAAGTGTTTGTCTAAACATCAACCAGCATGTCCTGGTGAAACTGAGGGGTGACTGACCTGTCCGTGTTGCTCGTTTCCACGGTTAGTCGAGAAATAGTCCTTGTTGCTTGCGCGGAGCGGTAAGCCACAAGTGGGCTAACTAACTAAACTCGCCTCTTTCTCAGGCTGTTCGTGCACAATTAACACACCGACCGACGGTATGCTAGTAAAATGCAAACCTTGTAAAGTGATCTGAATATCAGCGCACGCTGAAAGGACAACAGTGTGACAAAACAGAATTTATTTCCGTAAGTTGAACCCGGTAGCTTCCTTATGCGACAAGATACACAATGTTTTGATCTTGGAAATAGGGTGTACACGTACTAGGGACCCTTGATTCACTTCGTTCCTTGCACTTAATAACCTTGAAAGCAGTGAAGTCTGCCTCGGGGTTAGTCAAGCGTGGGGTGGGGGAGTGGTCCTGGGGAGAAATGGTATACATCAAGTCTCTATTTGTATCTGTCTTTCTGTCTGCCGGCCAGTGTCTGTGTCTTTCTGTCTCTGTCTCCCTCTCTGTCTCTTTCTGTCTCCGTCTGGCTGTCTATGTCTGTCCGTCTGTCTGTCTCTCTGAACTTCTGACATGCATTTATCTGCCTGTCTGTGTCTGTGTCTGTATGTGTCTGTCTGTCCGTCCGTTTCAGTGCTTGTCAGTCAGTCCGTTTGCCTGTCCGTCCGTCCGTCTGTCAGTGTGTCTGTCTGTCTGTCTGTCTGTCTGTCTCTCTCTCTGTTTGAACTACACGCATTTAATGACATGTTAACTGCACAATACCACTGTCAATGGTGGTTAGCGCAAAACACCAACCACCACGTTGATGGAACGTAAAACTGTGGTATATAGGAGCTCCACTCTCATCCAGTAACCTCTACAAAATCTGCCGGCAACTTTTGTCCGGACATTTCTTTACAAATGTGTAAACACTACTTTTGATAATAATGAAGAAAACAAAGCGAAACAAAGTAAACAACAACAACAACAACTACAACACTGAAACAAAATAAAAACAAACCGACACTGAACAAACAACAAAAACTCTCAAGAACAATTCGAGCAAGTTCATAACTTACTGTCGTCAGTGCCTTTTACAACGGAGCTGCGTGTGTGACTGAAACGCTAAGCTGTTTACTGCTTGCAACCTCGCTGCAATACACACCTTTCAACGTTTCACCTCAGTCCTGCACAATGGACAAGGCGTGCGTACATCCGTTCCCGCCCCTCTCTGATCGTGGGATCGTCCAAAGGAGCGTTCTGTGGTCCATGCATGCCGGCCCATGTGCAGAAGAAAGGGTGCGGAACTGTATGGCCCTTTACTTGGGAGTGGGTGAGGGGTGGGGGTGGTGGTTTTATAGTGGGAAGATCTCGACGAATTCTCACCGGCGCAAAAGGGGGTGGTGGGGGGGGGGGGGGGGGAGGATATTACACGTCACCAGTGGAAAAAAGTCAACAAACAAAACAAAAACAGTGACGTGAACTGTCTACTTCAGTGGTATGGGCTAAATTAATACATTTTGGTGTGTGAAAAATATTCGATGAAAATAAAAATCAGAGTTTTAATCAGGTACGGTAAACATTCCGCCCTGTGAGCAGCCACACTCCGCTGCACACGCAACCTTTCATCTGTGGAGATGACTCTTGGAATGTTAAGCCCAGGAACAACAACAACAATCAATCAATCAAACAATCAATCTATTTGTACATTAAATAATGGTAAATGATGGAATTGATGAAACATGGAAAAACAACAATCACAACACTTTTATGATGCTTGGTGTGTTGACAAAAGTTACAATTGTGAGTTGGTTGGGGTGGGTGGGTGGGGGGTGTTTGGGGTTTAACGTCCTTTTCCACCACATAGGGTGATATCAAAGACGGGGCAACGATGAAAAAGCCAGAACAAATATTTGGCCCCAGTCGGGATCGAACTCACGACCCGAGCATTAGAAGTCCAACGCTCTACCATTCGACCACCCCGGCTCCCCGAGTTGGTTGGGTTTTTTTTGTCGACAATGAAAAGAGTGTGTGAAAAAAAACAAAAACAAAACAAAAACCAAAATGTCGCCCGGACTATGAGCACGCAGTAATAATAATAATAATAATGATAATGAGTATTGTATAGGCGCTTTACCCAATTTCATGAATCGGCTCAAAGCGCCGCGAACTGAACCCAACACGCACGCTCAAGTGAATTACACACATTCTCTCACACACTGGACATAAACACATTACAATCACGTGGTGCGAAGGGGTCAGCTCAGCTATTTAAATTTCGGAATTTAGAATTGCGTTTATGTTTCAAATTTGGTGGGCTGAACATTTCCAAAGCAGAGGGGAGGAAGCCGGAGTACCCGGAGAGAACCCCCGACGATCGGCCCCGAATGAACGGTGCCACGTACGAGAAGGAAAAATCTTTGCCCCGAGTAATGAGTCTTCCGTCATTGTGAATTAAGCGGGGAGGGTCACAGTTGTGTAGAAACAGGTCCATCAAAAGCTTCATTGTCCTGCCCACTGGGAGGAGTTTTTTGCTCGGGCCGGGGGCGGCGCCGGCACCACCCCCGAAATCCTGGGCAGAAGGGGAGGTAGCTGGTGATACGCTGCTTGTTGAGCCAGGGCTGGATGAAGGGCAGGTCATAGATGCTGAGGTCAAGGTCATCCTGCCGGCCCAGCGGACCGTCTTGATCCACTTGCTGCCAGTGGAGGAATCCGCGCTCCTCGATGGTACCTATAGACACATCATATGATACAACTAGGCTGGCTGTAGCTCATATCACGTTTGTAACAGGCTTCTTACAACACCCCAGTTCACCCCAGCTGTAAATGGGTACTTCAGTGACTCTCTTTAGAGTTGAGGAATAGTAAAGCAGCTACGGAGAGGAGATGTGCATCGCCCTCACGGTCATATTTTTAAAGCTGGTCCATTAAGAAGTGAAGCCTCTGAGGCTTTTCTCCCCTACGACCTTAAGATTACAAGAACACTGTTGATTTGTTTTTCAATTTGAATCGTACAGCTGACCTATTACTAGTAATACTATGTACATGAATGCGTTCGTTGTCTTTTTATTGTCGTTTTGTTGTTGTTTTAGGGCGTCCTTTGACCGCATAAATATACAAAAACTCAGCGATTCGCTTAAAAAGGCTAAGGTTTACAACAACAACAAAAAACAACAACAACCTTACCTACCGAGGTCACAGAAAGCAAGCACATTGTGAACCTTACCCGGCACAGTATTGTCAAGAATAAAAGCGACAAGGCCCGCCACAATGATGCTGGTGCTGCACAGAACCGTGAGAATCTGGTCCGCCTCGCTACTGCCTGAAATGACAGTCAAGTTTTGAGTCTCTTATACTTTTATTGATTAATCTTGTCCGCAAGCAAATCACATACTACTGGCTTGAAATGACAGAGTTTTGCTTTTCCAGTCGGGAATATCATGATGCCCACTTGTGAAAGAACAAATCTGTTCTGATCACACGGTATCTAAAAACATGAAAGCATAATGTTTTAAGAAAAACTAAGGTAAGCAATAAAAAGATCGAATAGTCATAGCATAAGTGTTAAGTAATATATGGTGCTATCATTATTATTATTATTATTATTATTATTATTACAGGTATTGGTACAGGGATGGTTTTATCTCAGTCCTGCATGAGGGTGAATTTTCCAGAGTGGCAATTCGCAGGATGCCAGTAAAGTTTATAACCGAGTCTTATCTGCCCTTGAAACACAATTTTCCGACCTATTTCAATACTTCCATTACATGCTGCACATCCATAGAATACCTGTGTTGATGGCACCAGCGTTAGCGGGCTGTGTGAGCCACTTGGGGACGGTGAGTCCCAGGAAGAGAGACACCCCCAGCACGAACAGATTGCGGGTGGAGCTCAGGTCAACGTACTGCAGGTTGGACAGGCCCACCGCCGTTACCATGCCTAGAAACATGACAAGCGTCAGAGTACCGCATTGTTTAACACATTTCGTACCGCGCACAAGTATCCCACATCTTTTTCGGGTTTGGCTCTCGATGCGAAAATCCGGCAAGATGAACGGTTCCTTGACGGCTCTTATTGCAGTAAACACGAGTATAATCATAGTGTAACACTCCCACTAAGCCAAATTTAAATCCATGCAGACATAAACTAATTATGATATTTTAAGTGAGGCCACTGGTGCAGAACCCCAAATTAACTTGGAAGGAACTGAGTTCAGAATACATGAAGGCATGGTGAGTGTCCCTGCCACCAACGCTAAGTAAATTCAATGGTTATTATATATTGGACATAAGATTACGTTTATGATAGGAACACAGCCCACCTATTCATGCCATCTAAAAGTACTCACATATCTACAAAGGGAAAACATTATAGAGGTTACCAAAGTGTACGCAACACAATTATGAAACATGTCACCATGGTTTCGCAAAATTATCAACCAGCTAACACCTGGGCTTTTTGTCAAAGGCAACCCACTTGACATCACGATTCCAATTGCAACAAATGTAAACACAACAAAACTGATACCATAACATGAGGGAAAGGACATAAGTGTACCGAACATGGCGAGGAAGAGGCCGCCCACTACAGGATCAGGGAT
This sequence comes from Batillaria attramentaria, assembly GCA_018292915.2. Classification (NCBI taxonomy): domain Eukaryota; kingdom Metazoa; phylum Mollusca; class Gastropoda; family Batillariidae; genus Batillaria; species Batillaria attramentaria. The sequence goes on along the minus strand of JACVVK020000187.1, from coordinate 805,398 downwards.
GGCGACAAAGATGGCGCTGAACTTGCCGATACAGCCCAGGATCAGCATCAACACTGCTGCCGCCTGGATCACAGCACGACTCGCCACCTATCACAAAATAAAGAGAAAAAAAAAATACACTGTCTGGCGAAATGAATGTGTAGGCCTACATGGCGCGAAACAGAATGGACTGAAACGTCTGCAAGGCCTTATCAACGTGATGCACAGCAAAAGAAAAAGCTAGATTGTTTTTGTTACTCATTTTGTGTTCTTTCTCTACCCAGTCACTCACTCACTCTCGCCTTTTGCCCTTATGGGGCATAGGCCGCCGACACTTGAAGAGTTCTCCGGGTCTCCCGATCCTGGGCCAGTTTCTCCAGCCGTCCCCAGCTGTGTCCCATGCTCTTTGCATACATGCCTCCAGGTCGCGGCGCCGGGTGTTTCTTGGCCGGCCTCGTTTCCTCTTTCCCTGTGGGTTCCAGGTGAGGGCTTGTCGTGTGGTGCTGGAAACCGGTTTGAAACTCTGCCCAGTAGTTCGTTACTTTCTGCCTGGACTCTCCACCCTCCCCACCCCCTCCATTTTAAAGGCTTTTTATGATTCTTCATATTTCGCTTCCACTTTATTGGACTGTGACTGAGAGGCTCCCTGCTTGTTTACCTTTGTAATCCCGATAGCGCCGATGTTTTCACTGTATGAGGTGGTGCCACCGAGAGAACCCCAGGCACCGGCCAGAATGCTGGTTATGCCTTCCACACCGATTCCTGTCGAAGAAGAAGGGTCAATGTATTTCATCAAATTCGCTAAAGAACCACCTTACATTAATGACAAAGTTCTTTGAAATACCTGCTGATTCCTAAGCAGCGTGCGTGTGTGTGTGTGTGTGTGTGTGTGTGTGTGTGTGTGTGTGTGTGTGTGTGTGTGTGTGTGTGTGTGTTGTGTGGTGTGTGTGTGTGTTTTACCTAACAATGTGGGGGTGTCCAGCTGAGCGCCAGACTTGAGATCTGTAGGTCGTGAGTTCATATCCCAACGTAAACAAAATAATACTGGCTTTTTAGAGCTCCCGTCTTTGGTATCACCCTCATACACCCCCCCCCCACCCCCTCTCCCCCCAATACTACCCCCCCCCCCCAATAAACTTGAGTAGGCCTACTGGAAACCTGGTCACAGATTTTGAAACGACAAGATTTCAAAACTGACAGAGTAGAAACATTTACCTTTAGAACGTTTCATCAAAACTACTGGTTTTAATTACTGGTCACATTCACACACCTCGACTGACTGCGCTTCCTGGCGGCGGAGGTGCTCCTGACAGTTTGGCGCATGCGTAGTAGTCCCCCACAGACTCCACGATGGAGGCCAGTGTGGCTGCTATAGCACCCAGCACCCCTGCTGCGCTGAAAGTGGGTACGCCCCATTGACCTGCATTCACGATCGTTCGAAACAAAACATGTTCATCAGCCATCCGGTCAAAACTGTGAATGCAGAGGCGCAACAAACAAACAAACAAACAAACAAACAAACAGGAACAACATCAACAACAACAAAAAACCGCAGACGTACAGATATGACAATCTAAGCCCTATTCTTCTTTCTTTTCGCATTTCGTTTTTTTTTGTTTGTTTGTTTGTTTGTTTTTTGTTTTTTTGTTCTGTTACACGTATGAGTTCTTTCGACGCCATTTATGGCACAAGCACCTTGTAGCCAGATCAGTGTCCAGCTGAGATACAGGGGCGTTGCGAGGAAGGCCAAGGGGGAAATGATTCCCATCTGGTCATCCTTAGCTACACGTACCTGGGATTCGTACTTAGGCCTGTTGTGTGTTGTCAGACTTATAGACCAGGGCCCGTATGTAATAGTCGAGGCTAGGGCGTTTAGCCCCTGGTTAGAGTCTAACCTCGAACCAAACTAGCTCTAGGGTTAAATTTTCCGTTGTTTTTTGTTTTAAACCAGGAAGCAGGCCCATTCCAGGAAGGTGTCTGAGCCGTTATAGAAGATTTTTTCTTCCTTTCTTCGCTTCCTTTTTATTAAATTTAACTTTGCTTTTGGGTTTCTTTTGTCCTAGTCTGGGTAGGCCTGTAGCAGTGGGTTAAATTTTACCTCGACTTTTACACACGGGCCCAGGTGTGTACACACACGTCCATGCAGTTGCCGACCAGATACAGCTCCTCCTGAGTTTATGTCTTTCCCGCTAGCACAAACGAACGATTGGATGCTTTCTCCTGATCAAGTTACCTGGGTACGGGAACCTGAACCATGGCGCCAGAGACAGGACTTCAGACTTGGTGTCAGTTCTCGCTGCATAACCCCACTTCTTAATGTCTGACGGGAACACGTCAGTCTCCGTGAAGATGAAACACAACAGCCACGCCAGAGCCACTGCTAGCAGCACCTGCATTTTCGAAGGTACGCGTAAAATTAAAACGTTCCATAAAAACGAATATAACGATTGACGTGAACTTCCAGTATAATCAAACCTTTTCACCAGTTTATGCCCAGCGTCCTACAACTAAAACGCTCAATGGATATGACAGAGCAAATGTGCACTGTTCACGTTGCCGGTTGAGGAAAGTCTCTGTTCAGACAAAGTCAGTTAGTGATGTGCTTTGTGGCATCCCATATATTACGCTTTGCACAGCTGCAGTGCTGCAGCTGGAGTGTGGTACGTTTTATCAAGTACAGAATACAGGTGGATGGTCAGTGATGGGGCCCAAAGGTTGGACCATTACAAGCAAACAAATAAAAGTGACTCCTTATACTGATATACAGTCAAGACTGACTGAGCCTCGCTTCTGATACACAGAAAGACACCCCCCCCCCCCCACCCCTCAACTCCCCATTCCTTTAGCTAATTACCGGGAAGAGAGCAAAGAAGCGTAGTGAAGATCGGACACAGCCCCGTCCGCCGCCAGGTGCTGCCCTGTAGCTAAAGAACGGGACCTCCACGTTCCTGAGATACTGGGAGAAAATGGTCAGCAGCGCTAGGGTTCTGAAAAAAAAAATCAGGCATTAAGACAACGTGACAAAACAGCCGAACGGACAGAACCGAAGTGTTCCGGCGGATTTAATGGATTACACGATAACTACAAGATAATCATGTTTTGTATACGGTTTATTCAAGCGGAAATTCACGACATGCATCGTGGATACTCTTCAGGTTCCTCGTTTGGACAAAGATGTGGGTCATATCCGAGCCTGTTCATGAGGTACAAAAATACTTATAACCTTTACAGTGAAGCTCATACGTTAGCACGATCTGCCATTGTCCTCGGCACTTCAAGCAGCGGCAGATTCATGTATCAGCTTGTCGTACCATGTTATAAATACATGTCACTTACGTGAGAGCGATCCACCATTGTCCTTGACACTTGCCGGCGGCGGCGTCAAAGAGTGAGAGTCCGATCATGGTGATGGTGGGCGCTATAGTGAGAGGGCCGATCAGGTTCAATCAGCAGGCCCACCAGCCCACTGAAGCCCAGAACCACTTGGACCAGCGAGCTCACCAGCAGCGCACCTTGGATCTATACAGAAAGACGAAGATTTATGTTACTTTGGTAAAAAAAAGAAAAGAAAAAAAGTGTCAAAGCTGAATTACTGAGTAACTTTGTAAGTTAACGATCGGAATATGTGAAAAACTACCAATAAACTCGAAACGTTTGAAAAATTCTCGAACAGCGGTAGGAAGGTACAGAAACAACCTTGACGCTATACGAGCATATCACCCTAACTATCCATTTCCGTTTGGTTATTAGGAAACTCCTGCTTCAATAATCTTGGCGATACAACAACAACAGCGACAACAACAACAACAAGAACAACGACAACAACAACAACAACCAACAACAACAACAACAACGATGAAAGACGATCGCCGTTGAATAATTAGGAGATTTATTATGTGTCAATCGCACCCACACAAAACAGTTTCAGAAAGTACTCACGATATAGATTGATATTTACCTCTCTAATCCTGGCTTGCCACATGTCCTGATGTTCCCCACTTCCGCACGACACCAGAGTAGAATTTCGAAATGAATCATCTGTTACATAGACAATGCAAGTCAAAATACGACGCACGCGTACTGAAGGGTCGTTCTTAAACACCAAAGTCAACCCATTCTCCTAGGAAACGATGACGTTTTTTGGTAGATGTTATTGTCGCGAGTTTATGAACACAAATGTCGTCACCTGTCATGTCAGCATAGATTTTGAAATCTTCGCCCTGGGTTGCCAAAACTACGTACAGAACAGTCACCACTTGAAGTAAAATAGTTCAAACTGAACAATCAAACCGAGTAAGCCTGACCAACACAGCCAGGTAATAGTCCAATCACCAAAGTACACCATGGCATAAAAACCTTCACACTTAAGAAGGTAGCCCTAAGCTAAAGACAATTAAACGTTGAAAGTATCGCGCTAGTGACGTGTATAATTACTTGCGTCACTTGTACAGATCGGGTCAGGGCACTTCAGCCTGTCTAGTGACGTCAGCAGGACGATGAAAGGGGTGGCAAAGCTGTAGCTGATACTCTGGATAATCGGCAACCTGTAATCGATGAATTGGAACTGGCGTAAAGAATCTTGAACAGCGTGTGACAATTATTTTCGTTTCTACGGTTTAACAAAAAAGGAATACATAAAACTATATATATCATTTTTTTTTTAAACCTCGAGGCTCACCAACCAAGTACGTCCAAGTCACGAAACAACGACAGATGAAATTTACTTTGACTTCATCTCTATTATTATACCAGACACGCAGGTCTTTGAATATACTGAAAGTGATTTGATCAGCTTAGTATATTGATGTGGCCCTTAGTATATTGATGTTTTGCTTAGTACAGTAGGATGCAACTGATGCCTGCTCACGGCAAACACATCACTTTGTAGTGATGCGTCCAGTGCACAGAAAGGATTACAAAAGGATGGAACAGAAACACGGAATTAATCGAAACTTAGCTAAACTGAGCCAACAAATTACTATAAGGAAAAAACAACAGCTATTACAAAACAGGAAAACTAGTGTCCATCTGAAGTTTACTGTCCACAAAAAATATCTACGCCATCTTGTATCTGAAAGTTTGAAAAATTACTTTAAGCAATAACGACAACGACAAATTACATGACGCCACACAATACCTGACGCCAAACGTTGTCTGTAGCAAGGTGCCCAGACCGGAGCAGAAGATAACAGTGGAGATGATGCTGCTGAGTCCAACCTCATCAGGTCCCAGACAGAGAAACGGGGCCATCAGCAGGGGAAAGGAGAACGTGGCGCCGAACATGGTCAGGAATTGCTGGACACACACAGTACACATTTAATTAACTCTTAAAACTCCATACTAAAATCGAAATTTTACTTGAAATCTTCAGATCACTAGGAGCCACTTCAAGCCACTATTATGCGTAATAGTGGCTTGA
>JACVVK020000187.1:790000-797500 GCA_018292915.2 Batillaria attramentaria | reverse complement strand
GTCACTTGACGCGGCAACAATGGCGCTGTGCACTGTGAAGGAGTTTAGTTGCAGTGTCAGTAGTCGGGAGTTTAAATATTGTGTCCGTGCCTATGGCCGTCAGCGCGGTGGTACACACAAATGGAGGCGTCAGCCGGAGGTCAGTGCTATTCGTCAGTGAGCCCCGTTGGTACAAGGCAGGTCGGAGGTGGGTAACTCTTGAACGAATTCCACCCCCTCCCGACGTGTCGTCAGTAGAGCGACGCTTCGGCAAGCTTCAAAAGGGAACGTTCACCGACCGTGACTGGGAAGGGCAAAAATGTGTGTCGTGTACGTAGGGGGGTTTGGCGCTTGTTATGAGTATAACAAAAGTGATAACTACGCTCTCTCTCTCTCTTTCTCTCTGTGTCACTACGTGTTTTACATTTTCTTTCTTTTACATTTTCATTTTGTAGTCTAGCAACGGCAAATTATAAACTGGCACGTGTGTACAATTTCTACCGTTGAAAAATAAAGTTTCATTGTCATTGTCATACGTGTGCAGGGGCCAAGCGACCATTGCTGATTTCGTCTTTGTTCATGCTATTGTTGTTTGTTGTTTTCAGCATGTCTCATAGATCGATTGTTTGCGCATCTCTTTGCCTTGTGTTGCTTTGTTGTCTATTGTTTTCCTTTGTTTTTAATTTGCGTGTGCTTTTGGTACTTTCATAATGCTGTATGCAGCTCGTAGTTTAAAGGGGAAGTCCAGCCAAGACATAACCTGGTTTTATATGATAACTTTGGGTGTTCTTATAATGCACAGCCCCAAAACTTTGAAAAACAAAGCTTTATTTAGCCGCTAGCCTGTTCTAAACATAGGAGCAAGGAGGCTGACATATTGGCTAGGCGCGTGACGTCATCCGCGCTGTAGGTGCCGGGCCGCGTTAGGCCTAGCGCTGGCACTGACTCGCTCGCAGACACAACGCTTGCCGTGAGGAACACAGAACACACTTCACACGCTCTGATTCCTCTTGTTTTCTTCTCCTTTTTCGTTTCCTTCTCCTGTATAACACACCAACATTCTGAAAGAATGGATCTTGGATTACTCCCCTACAATTTTGAGCCCGAATATTCGGAAGAAGAACTGAGGAATCGGGGAGCACTGAGATGGTGAGGACGGCGGGGAGGCAGACGGAGAAAGCGATGCGAGTCATGCGACTGCCGGAATGCAGGTGCGAGAGATGCGTGTTTGACTGAAAAGGCAGCAACATCGTTTGCAAATACGTGTCGTCCTGAAAACAGTCTCTTGTAAAATGGTCCTCGCAGACACGGTGACTGGCACGCCACGTGTAGTCTTGCACGAGGAGAGGGAGGTTCGCATTCCTTAGATTCTTTAGCCACTTGGCATGTGCACAGTTTTTGCCTTTCTCTCGACTTCCTCGGGTCCGGGAACATGAAAAAGCTCTTATGGCCCCCGTCCTCATTATGGCATTTGCCCTGTTGGTTAAAGCAGCCAAACGCTTTGCACTGAACCACCTTGGAACTGATTTCACAGACACACCTGCTTTCGCAAACTGTGTACTGCAGGTATCGTCTGCTATCGCGCTCTGGCAGCAGCGCAGATGACGTCACGCGACCGACCTAATTTTATTTCCGCCACTAGAGAGAGTGGCAACATGGCGGCCTCCTAGAAGTGAAAATAGGAGGTCTTTTCGGCGCATTTGTGAGTAAATAGATGCATTAGGGTCATTATTTTAGGCACGGAATGGTTAAGAACATTGATACAAAGGGATACAAAGCAACTTTGCTTTTGGGTGGACTTCCCCTTTAATGTTTATCGGCAAGGTCGAAAAATCATTATTGTAACCAGCATCATCTATCGTTGTTAAATACAGTCTCTCTCTCTCTCTCTCTCTCTCTCTCTCTCATTGTGTCTGTCTACTTGTCTCTGTCTCTCTGGGGGAGGCGGAATGGCTGAGCTGGTAGGGAGGGGAGTTGGACCGTCAATGATAGGGCAGTGGGTTCAAATCCCGTCTAGACATAAAAAAAAGCAAAAACTTGTTTTCTTTGCTCGTTACCTCGTCTTCGATACCTAGCACGGGGTTGAATAATACGTTACCCCCACCCTCATCAAACACAAACAACCTCTCTCTCTCTCTCTCTCTCTCTTACTATTAGCACCATCTTAAGCGTTAGACAAAGACAATCGATGGCCCACAGCAACATTTTCTTTCAAATTTATACACCAATTAATCAGGTATTAGTAATTAGGAATCGTCACACACAGCAGTCAGCCCATGCATACTGTGGCCTTTACTAAAATGCAAACTGTACACGTGATTGCCATTTACTTGAAAGCAAGGCCTAGAAGCAGTGTGGAGCAGTTGAAGCGCTGTCAATGAAACATATGAAATAATGTCTCGTACAAGACGCAATGGAGATGACAATGTTAGAAAATGTTTTGTACAGTGTTACACGGCTTCTGTTTGTGATACTGTAATACAAGGTACAAGTTCAAATACAAGGTACAATATGAGGATCTCCTGTCGTAACAGAAACTGTGGCTGACAACACTGACTCCCCCCAAAAAAACGTCACACTGCGTCACACGCTTAATTTACATCATAAACATTACGTCACAGTCCGACCACTACCAGAGATTGAACACAGAGGGGTGAACGAAAAGAAACAAAATAGATACGAAGTACAAGTCCATAACACCATTTGGCTAAAATACGTTTCTGTCTCTTTCACACGACCTCGGGAACTGTGGTTCTCCAAGACTGCACTTCCCATTTCGAGAAGACATTTTGAAATACAAACCTTTTTGGAAGTGTATAGAAATGTGTGTTTAATAACAGAAAAACAAACAACAACAACAACAAAACCCTCCAAAACAACAACAAACAAACAAAAATTCTTATCAACAACAACAACAACAAAACCAACCAACTTGTGTCAAAATTTAACACCTTTATTTGAAATAAAAACTCGGGTCTGCGTAATATTGTCCTAAAGGTTTCCTTTTTCACCTACCGAGCTATTCAGCAAACTATTTACAGAATTCAGTCGGAGCATTTCTTTGATATTAGAATCTGTAAAGTGACAAACACGGCCCCAATTCCCAGTTGGAGCACTATCTTATTCGGACAAAGTTAACAGCCTAAAGCCGGCTCTTGACTGGGCACTGCGGAGCGCCACAGTGCTGTCAAAGTTGTGACACAGTTGTGATTTTGGGGGGTTTCGCCGCTGTGGCGTCATCACAGCAACCTGGATTTCAAATAGCCACAGCTGTGACTGTGGTTTCAACAGCAGATTCTGATTAGCTGTACTACGTCACTCGGCGCGCAAACATGGCGGACAGTGCATCTTCAATCGGTTTGTCACCGAGCACAGCTGTGTTCAGTTTTGTAGTTAGCAGACACACCGAGCGCCACGACTGTGATGTGCACATGTGTGTTTCGCGCGCTGTGCCCAGTTAAGAGCAGGCTTTTCAGTTACAGCTTCGAAAGTGGACGACATCACGAACGGTCTGTGATCACAGCTGTGTGTAGCTCGTGCATTCAGCAGGTTCCGCGAAGCCGACATTGACCTTGCCATCGGACGCCGCCTTCTCTTTCAGTTCAGACGAGTGGCGCCGTCTGTTGCTGCGGAATCCTGGACAGAAGGGGAGATAACTGGTGAACTTCTGCTTGTTGAGCCAGGGCTGGATCAGAGGGAGGTCGTAGATGCTGAGGTCTTTGTCAAGGTCATCCTGCTGGTCTGAACTCTCCTGACCATGCCCACGCCACCGGATCATACCTCGCTCCTCGCGGGTACCTTCAACGGGAGAGGGAGAAAAATAAAACAACCAATCTGTCTATCATCAACCAGTAAAAAAAATCAGGTGACATTGTACAGCACACTTTTTGCGTACCAAACTGAATGAAAGACATGCTCCATGTTAATCGTGCTGTTTGTTTGTTTTTATTCTTTTTTTTTTCTAGCAACATTAACTAGTAAAACGTTAACGGGGAAGACGCGAGTATGAGGATAAGGAGGAAATGAGGAAGGGGTGGGGGGGGGGGGGAGGGGAGGGGGGAGTCACCGATGGACATTCTTAGGAAGGAGTGGTGCAACGCATGCCGGTAATATTTAATTGAGGTCACTGTACTGAGGTCTTGACTTCGAATGAATAAAAGGATTTGCATAGCAATGTGTGCTTGCTTTAAAAAAAGCAGCAGATTTTAGTTTTTGTACAGTTTGCACAGACACTGTCCAAGACAAATCGAACTTTCAACGAGTAACTTCACGATTATTCCAGTTGAATTTCCTGTCAAAAACTCTATTTCAGTTGGATTTCCTCTTAAAATCTTCATTTCAGTTGAATTACCCGTTCAAAGCTTCATTCCAGCTGAATTTCCTATCAAAAACTTCATTTAAGTTCAGCGTTTGTGTGTAACGCCTGGTCTGAGTGACTTACCCGGGATGGTGTTGTCCAAGAAGAAAGCCACAACACCACCAACAAACATGCTGGTGCTACACAGGACATAGAAGATCTGGTCCAACTCGGAGCAGCCTGAAACGGTAGAGCGATGAGCGTTTAGTCAGGTCAGTTTGACTTCACGAATGTCCGCAGAATGTCCACACAACGAAACGGTAACTCCTAGGGTATTAGTCAAGTTTCCTGAAAGAGTTCTGGTCCCTTGATGATTATAATGATTGTCTGTGATGTGCAGATATTGCTCAGATGGAATGTTTGTGTATGTTGTGTGTGTGCTTTGTTGATTATTTATGTCTATTATTTTCTTTAATTATTCCTTCTTTACACCGTTATTATTGTTATCACTATTTGGATTGTTATTTGGATCATTGTGTGTGTGTGTGTGTGTGTGTGTGTGCGTGTGCGTGTGCGTGTGTGTGTGTGAGACTGTGTCTGTGTTTTATGTGTTGTATATGTTTGTTCTACATGATATTCTTTAGAGTAATACATGTCCATCTATGTAGGTCTGTTGTCCATAAATGTTTGTGGCATGTCTATGTATATGTCTCAAAAACATATATAAAAAAGAAAGAGTTCTGGTCGTTTAGCTGACGCTATTACAGCCAGGTAAAGCCCGTTCTCTCTAATACTAATGTATGCAGACGTCAAATGCGTCTATGCAGCTTGGTCCAATGTAAGAATAACATATATTCTTCCAACTGCAAAGCGACAACTCTGTTTGAATTCCGCCAATCGCTGTGCGAAGACTGTAAATCGCGTGAAGTGTTCTTCATTTGACCTAATACCTTCAGGTCAAAGGTAGATGACATCAGACTACCAATCAAAGCGAGAAAAAATTGTCTTACAATTTGTATGGTATCTAGGCTTGAATTTGTTTTCCTGATTACTTGATGGAGCTGTTCATCTACATAATCTTACATGTACTGATGGCACCAGCGTTAGCGGGCTGTGCGACCCACTTGGGGACGGTGAGTCCCAGGAAGAGAGACACCCCCAGCACGAACAGATTGCGGGTGGAGCTCAGGTCAACGTACTGCAGGTTGGACAGGCCCACCGCCGTTACCATGCCTACACACAACGAGGACATGATCGTAAAGTTGCCATCCTTACACGAGACTGATCGTTGCAATACACAAATCATTACCAGCCATTCGAAGTGATTATAGCCGTTGCCCATTGTCTGAATATGACGACTATGAAGAGAGACTTCGCTCTTGTGCGGAAATGGTCACTTTCGTTTAGATTTGCCAATACCGTACGAGGAGTTACAAAATCTCGGCTAAAACGTCAAGTGCTTAAAGGAGCTGTTGCTACCATTACTAGGTTTCATATATAACGAGGCTACTGTGTTGTAACGGTTGCGCTTGTGACCGCATCAGTGCGCTTCGAGATTAGTAGAGCTCCGAATGCAAAACAATGGCGTTTCATGGCCGCGAAAACATAGGAAACTCAGCCGTCCATGAACGGTGCTCGCCATGTCGACCTTGTCGGCTGCTCGGACTCAGTGAGCTACAGGTGCGAGTGCGGTAACCACACTGTCACCGGGGGCGGTCGGTGGTCTAGTGGTTAAGAGACTTGTCACCAATGCGAGAGGTTAGGGGTTCGAGTCCCACTCGGGGCAAAGAATTTTTCCTTCTCGTATGTGGTACCGTTCATTCAGGCCGATCGTCGGGGATTCTCTCCGAGTACTCCTGCTTCCTCCCCCTCTGCTTTGGAAATGTTCAGCCCACCAAATTTGAAAAATACACGCAATTCTAAATTCCGAAATTTAAATAGCTGAGTTGACCCTTCGCACCACGATCTGCAGAAGACTAAACACACAGTAGTAAAAATAGCTCCTACATAAGATACCACACACGCACGCACGCACACACACACGCACGCACGCACGCACGCACGCACGCACGCACGCACGCACGCACGCACGCACGCACGCACACACACACACACACACACGCTCATTTACACCCACCCTTACACATCCACACCTCAGACATACCCTAGCTCTTCACAAAATCGGGTATCCGAGGTGGCCGAATGGTAGAGCGTTGGACTTCTAATGCTCGGGTCGTGAGTTCGTAGTCCAGCTGTGGCCAAATATTTGTGCTGGCTTTTTCGTCGTTGCCCAGTCTTTGATATCACCCGTATGTGGTGGAAAAGGACGTTAAACACCCACCCACCCATCCTCTTCACAAAATCAGCAGCACCAGCACAGTAATAACTGACAAAGATAAAGATAAAAAAAAAAAAGTACGCAAGTAAATAGGCTGTAGTGATGGCAAAATGAGCAGTTTACCAAACATCGCAAAGAAAATCCCTCCCACGATAGGATCCGGAATGGAGACAAAGATGGCGCTGAACTTTCCGATGCAGGCCAGGATCAACAGCAGGATTCCGGCAATCTGGAACACCGCTCTGCTGGCCACCTGAACACACACACACACACACGTACACAGACACACACACGTACACAGACACAGACACACACACACACACACACACACACACACACACACACACACACACACACACACACACACACACACACACACACACACACACACACACACGCACGCACAAGTCACCCCACACCGCGTGGGACAGTTACAGACAGTTTGGAATAAGGTCAAGTCAAGTCAAGTCAAGTCAAGTCAAGTCAAGTCAACGTTTATTTCAAAACCCCGTTGGGGGTACATGAAACGAGAAATTAACATATAAATCAAGCTCACCACACGGGTCGGGAAAGTAACTTTGGAAACTTTCAAACCACCCCAAGCATGAAACTGAAGGGACTAGTCAAAATGGCATTGCCGTTGAAAACTAGAGATTAATCATAAGAGATTAGTTCTGTGAGTTTACTACATTAATTATAAAAATCGCAGCAAAGGTGTCAGTACCTAACTCTAACTCTAACCTAACCAAAACAGTGGTATCTCTTTGGCTTCCTGGAGAGCCGGCGATAGCTAAATTGTACAGCGCTGGACTATCAATGCTTGAATCCCGGCTGGGGCCAAATGTTTGTGCTGGCCTTTTTCTCGTTGCCCCATCTCTGATATCAC
>JACVVK020000187.1:732500-785000 GCA_018292915.2 Batillaria attramentaria | reverse complement strand
TGTAGAATTGGACTGAATTGAACTGAACTGAACTGATTAAAATTGAACTGAATTATTTGTACTGAAGTAAACTGAAGTGAATTATATGAACTGAAGTAAACCGAACTGATTTATTTGAACTAAGGTAAACTGAACTGAATGATATGAACTGAGGTAAACCGAACTGAATTATTTGAACTGAAGTAAACCGGACTGAATTCTTTGAACTGAAGTAAACTGAACTGAATTCTTTGAACTGAAGTAAACTGAACTAAATTATTTGAACTGGATTAAACTGAACGGAATTGAACTTTAACTGAATTAAACTTTAAATAGATTCAAATTAATTGAATTGATTGAATTGAATTGAACTGAATTAAACTGAACTGAATCGGAAGGGACTACCACATAACGTTTATTGTTTCACCAAGAGATTCAATGTAGCATATCACACCTTGCATACACATACCCGAACAACAATACCGTACAGTAGTGTAACGACCCACAGCTACACACTAGACTGCTCAAATCAGTGCATGACAGCCGCTTCCGAAGCGAATAATACTTATCTTTTTCCCCCGCTGTGAGCTGTGGTCAACTTCAAATCGGGGAGCAGGGGTGGTCGAATGATAGAGCGTTGGACTTCTAGGCATAATGCTCGGATCGTGAGTTCGATCCCGGCTGGGGCCAAATATTTGTGCTGGCTTTTTCATCGTTGCCCCGTCTTTGATATCACCCTATGTGGTGGAAAAGGACGTTAAACCCCCAAACACCCACACCCACCCTCAACTTCAAATCAAATTACGATTAAAGCCATCTAATGTAAGATACCGTTTGCTATGTCGATCCCTACCTCTCTCAGCCTGGCTTGCCACAAATCCCTGTGATCGTCACTCCCACACTGAACTTGCGTTGTGTTGCTGTTCACGACTGATCACAGAGAAACCATGTCTGTATGTTTCATTTAACCCTACATCATTACAGAATATCTTAAACGTCCACATTATGACACATATCGGCATAACTCCACACTGTGTAGAGCACAAAATAACCCTTACCCTGGTCATAAACCACAGTGTAGTCTGTGTCGATCGAGCTCTGCCGATACGGTATAAGGGAAATAACCCAATTCAACAAATTCTAAAGTCTGAACTGACCGCTGTCCCTTCGGCCAAGGAATTGACCCGGCCTCTCAGCCACAAGCGAGCAGGCAACAGTCAGCAATTTTTGTGATGCGCTACAAATGTCGTCGCTACCAGAGTTAGGGTGAAGTAAGTACAAACAATGACTTACCAACGTCCGAAGTACAACCTGGACAGCTCCACGTTGGAAGCGACAGCAGAGCAATAAAGGGAGTGGCGAAGCTAGCACTGATGCTCTGGATGATGGGCAGTCTGAGAAATAGTGTTCAATAAATAAAACAAACTTTATAATACAATGTGCAGTCGGCAAATGACGACTCACCAGGTCTGAGTCTTACAGATACGCTTAAGTTCTTGTGAGGACTCTGGCTTAGGTCAGGAGAACATCCTGAGTAATGTAACTTGTAAGTCATTAGTCGTTAAGATGACGACCAAGTGATGATGACGACAACGACGACGACGATGACGACGACGACGATGATGATGATACAATGAAGATGACGATGAAGACGTCGACGACGACGATAATGACAATGACACTCATGAGATGACGGCAACGATGATGATGGTGATGACGACACTGGTGACGGTGGCGTTTCACCCACGTCATACCTCACTCCGATTGTGGTCTGAAGGAGAGTTCCGATACCAGAGACAAAGAGCACAGTGGAGATGAGCTGACTGAGTCCGACTGTGTCCCCGGCCATACACAGTGAGTTGGACATCAGGATGGGAAGGGAGAAGGCAGAGCCGAACATCGTCAGGAATTGCTGCACAGATCACAGAGGGCAAGCGCAATAGCAATGCATGATGTTGAAACAGACTGAGCTGATTGCCAGTCCCCTGTGCTGGCAGCATTTAAAGCACATTCAGAGACGACGAGATATTATGAAATATGCTGAACTGAATTCAGTGATTGTCGGTACCTTGTACTGACGGTGGTACAGAACCTAGTCACGTGTGTCATATCCCACGGGCCGATTCAAGCAGAAAGAGGGTGGGTGGGTGTTTGGGAGTTTAACGTCCTTTTCCACCACATAAGGGTGATATCAAAGACGGGGCAACGAGAAAAAAAGGCCAGCACAAATATTTGGCCCCAGCCGGCGGGATTCGAACTCACGACCCGAGCATTGAGAGTCCAACGCTCTACCATTCGGCCACCCCGGCTCCCCCATCAAGCAGAAAGAAGTGACTGTGCTGTACCACTGTGAGTTCAGAGTGCCGGCACCTACTGCAGGAATTGGTGCCGAGAGTTTTTGGAATGTAAACACATTTTGCGTGAAACAGTGTGTGTGTGTGTGTGTGTGTGTGTGTGAGGGAGGGGAGAACAGTCAGCTGAACGTCTATCACGTTCCAAAACGGTGAAGTTTGGACGTTCCATGCACTGATATTTATCCTTTGTCAGTGTAGACATAGAAACATCTGTGGGTGACATACGAGAATAATGAACAAGTCAAAGTTCTATCTTCTCAAGAACAACTCACACATTGTAAAACAACAACAACAACAACAACAACAACAACACCAAGTGTTTCGAACAAATGCTGTCTGTGAGATGCCCACAACCCTTACAGCTCTCTTATTTCGTTTCCTTTGTATTAGTCGCTATATGCAAACTAAGTGTCACATAACACCATTGTGTTACCTCACACCGGCCGGTACAAACCTTTGTATTAGTCGCTATATGCAAACTAAGTGTCACATAACACCATTGTGTTACCTCACACCGGCCGGTACAAACCTTTGTATTAGTCGCTATATGCAAACTAAGTGTCACATAACACCATTGTGTTACCTCACACCGGCCGGTACAAACCTTTGTATTAGTCGCTATATGCAAACTAAGTGTCACATAACACCATTGTGTTACCTCACACCGGCCGGTACAAACCTTTGTATTAGTCGCTATATGCAAACTAAGTGTCACATAACACCATTGTGTTACCTCACACCGGCCGGTACAAACCTTTGTATTAGTCGCTATATGCAAACTAAGTGTCACATAACACCATTGTGTTACCTCACACCGGCCGGTACAAACCTTTGTATTAGTCGCTATATGCAAACTAAGTGTCACATAACACCATTGTGTTACCTCACACCGGCCGGTACAAACCGAGGTAGGATTGTCCATTGTAAAAACACATTTGTATCTAAAAGAAATTTGTTTCGACCTGTGTAACAAAATACACTGTCTGAAAGAAAAAAAAAGACTCGAGGACCAACAACAAAAAAAAATTAAAAAAAATCACCCACCTGCAGGGCTAGCAGCACGGCCATTACCCATGGTGGTCGCTGGTCCACTCTATACAGAATGTCCACTCTTCGGCCACTGGTCTCTCCTTCTTTCTGTCCGTCTTCCATCGTCTGTGGGCTTGTTTCTGTACAAATAGGCAGAGCGTAGAGTGTTAAATGTGTTTAGTTCTTCTATTCCAGTTCGTTCTTCAGTCTGAGTAACCTCCACAAACCTGAGGAGATCACGTGCTGCCCCTGTGCCGCGCTGTGCACTAGGCAGCACGTGATTCTTCGGGCTTAACTCTAGACTGAACTCACCCTACAGCTCCACAGAGTGAGAATTTTTAAGCCAAACAGAAAACTAGCGTCACTTGGAAAAGGCGCCTAACTTTCATGGATTTGATAAGCGACTACACCCTTTTTTCTGAAAATAGGTCAAATTTTGCTGCCCCCGCACAAGCATTCATGTCACAACAAAGAAACCAGTCGTCCATGTCGCCAGTATAAGCCCTAAAATGTAGTAAAGTGTATGCTGTGAACTCTTTTCAACCAACGCTTAGAAAGTTCATAGTAAATATAGACCAGAATCGCCTGCAAGGGAAGGGAAGCACACCGCTTGTCGGTACTACGAGTTGACGGAATTAAGAGTCTCAGTTAGGCTGCGTTGGTATAGTTCACCCCCCTTGTGTCATTTGCACCTGCTGTAAATGCACTGCCGGCGACCGTCTAAACTTGAACAACATAGCGATTGCACCATTACCACAAGGTAACCCCAAACCTAAATCTAAGCCTAACCTTAACCCTTAACCTAACCCTAACCCTAAACCTAAACCTAAACCTAAACCGATCGCAGGCGAACTCTACTAAATGAGCGTGGCTATGTTGGTATAGTATAGTTCGCCCAATGCGGCCCAGGAGTGCGAACAACACTAACTGAGCGTTAGTACAGACAGCATGTTGCTGCTGCCTCAGGCTGTATAGCTTTCTGTTGTTTGTTTAATGTCATGTTTTTGGAGGTTTTTTGTTTTGTTTTTCTTGTTGTTGCTAGCAGCAGTGGAGATAAATGATTGTGTGAAAGCGGCTCTCTACGAGTAAGGCTGAAGTTTTGCATGGCTGTATTACAAGCAAAAGTTTGTACGCACCATTCTGCAGTGAGACATGGCGCTTGTCAGCCATCGTGTGGTGCGTGTGCACTCAGGCGGGGAGACAACTTAAATTTACCGTTCAAGGAGTTCGCCTGCTACGCAAAACCGCCAGTACACTGGACGGGTCGATGACAGCCCTTACACACAAAAATAATTATTTATCATCCTGGGCGAAGAACGGTCGTAAACAGGTCGTATGGTGCACTGTGATACAAAAAACGCGCCTCAAAAATGCAAGTGCGTAATAACGACATATACTTCAATAACAAATGGGCAATACCTAGGTGCGTAGGCTACGAGACAGCGTGCTTTCCTGTCCTTGATCTATAGCTCAGGGGGTGGGTGGGTGTTTGGGGGTTTAACGTCCTTTTCCACCACGTACGGGTGATATCAAAGGCAACGAGAAACAGGCCAGCACAAATATTCGGCCCCAGCCGGGGTTCGACCTCACGACCCGAGCATGGAGAGTCCAACGCTCTACCATTCGGCTATCCCGGCTCCCTATAGCTCAGGTAAAATAGACATCGTTAGTAAACTTTGAAGACGATGCGGTCAGAAAGATAATCCAGACCTGAAATCGGCTGTTCACAACATGACATGCCCACCTCTCCGAAACGCACGCAGTCGGCTGCACTCAACGTAACCGTATTCGCTTCCCAATCGGCGAAAACAGACTGACCACTGCTCCTGACTGTTTCCCTCTAGCAACGTTCCCTTCACGAATAACAACAAGGCTTTTCTACAATGAGCCGTCAAATCGTACTGCGTGACGACTGCTTGTTTTCTCAGCACTACATGTGGGGACTGTGTTTTGCTGCCTGACCTATATATATATCATACATGTCCTAGATCTAGACAGGAGTGTTTTTTAAGGATGGGGACTACCAGTGAATGAAAAGAATGAGGACCTTTTGAAAGCAGCTTTTAACTGAACAACCATGTATACCATTCATACACACGCTTAACACATTTCCTACCGTGCACGGGGAGCCCGGATGGCCGAATCTTTTCTCTTTTTTTTACGGGATGGCCGTATCTTTTTTTTTTTTTTTTTACGGGATGGCCGTATCAGTGGTAGAGCGTTGGACTTCTAATGCTCGGGTCGTGAGTTCGTATCCCGGCTGGAGCCAAATATTTGTGCTGGCTTTTTCATCGTTGCCCCCGTCTTTGATATCACCCGTATGTGGTGGAAAAGGACGTTAAACCCCCAAACACCCACCCACCCCTCCTACCGCGCACGAGTACCCCACGTTTTTGACTCTTGTTCGGTTTTGGTCCCGTGTGCAAAAGTCAGGCAACCGATATTAACGGTTCCTTAACGGCTCTTATTGCCAGCAAACACGTGTATAATCAAAGTGTAGCGCTTCCACTACGCTACGCTAAGGGGGGGGGGGGGGGGGGGGGGGTATAAGCGGTGGTCCAATAGGTAGCGCGTCGGATTTAGCCGCTGCGCTACTGAACGGCCGTCACCAATGTCATGGCTATGAAGCGAGGGTTCGAGCCCAGGTCGAGCTTGTGATATGTGATACCGGGTTTTCCTGGCTACCGGGCTGCTCATCGGGAGTTTCTCTCCGGGTTATCCGGCTTTCCTCCCCCAGCAAAATTGTAAAAAAAAAAGAAAAAAAAAAAGGATAGGTACTGGGTGGCGCTGCACCGCGGCGACGCGCTTCCCCCGGCCGATCGAGGCAGCCCGAATGTCCCGAAAGGGATAATAAAAGTAGTTTTAAAAAAATCCATGCAGACATAAATTGTGACTTTATGTGAGGCTACTGGTGCACAACCCCAAACGTACTAATTTTATTATGTAGGAATTGAGTTAAAACAACAAGGGTTGGTGGGTGGGTGTTTGGGGGTTTAACGTCCTTTTCCACCACATAGGGTGATATCAAAGATGGGGCAACGATGAAAAAGCCAGCACAAATATTTGGCCCCAGCCGGGATCGAACTCACGGCCCGAGCATCAGAAGTCCAACGCTCTACCATTCGGCCACCCCGGCTCCCGTAAAACAACAAAACACGTGGATAGCCACGTGCATTTCCTAAAGCTATGGCCGATTTATCGTATTACACTGAAAACAGCATTTCAGCTCGCATCATAGTTTCTAAGTAATGTATACACACCACACACGAGTCACGACAAACAGTGACTTAGCAAGATCTGTTTGACCAAAGCAGTTTTCACCTGCGCACAGGGGGAGCCGGGGTGGTCGAATGGTAGAGCGTTGGACTTCTATATGCTCGGGTCGTGAGTTCGATCCCGGCTGGGGCCAAATATTTGTGCTGGCTGTTTCATCGTTGCCCCGTCTTTGATATCACCCTATGTGGTGGAAAAGGACGTTAAACCCCCAAACACCCCACCCACCCTCACCTGCGCACAGAGTATAATATATAGACACTGTTCCCGCCCCCCTCCCCCCCCCTCTCCCCGCCACCCTGTTATTGCCGAATCAAGGTCTGGTTTACGCGACGCAATAGCCTACACTTGCAAGCCATATTACATTCCGAGAAGCAGTTATAAATCTGCTAAACACATGCTGCACAATAACATATGCTGTTTGTCATATGCGCAGTATATAACTGAAATCTGCGCCTGTGACGATCTAATGTGGTCTGATTTTGTTGTGTAACGGAGCGTCCATACACCACAATCGGTTGCGTTTTCACTGTTCACTGCTCATTGGTAACGTTTAAAATCGGCCTGAAGGGGGGGGGGGGAAGGGGGGAAGGGGGAGGGGGGAGTCGTAAAACAAATACAACATTACAATACAAATACAATATTAGCAAAAACATGTTGTTGTTTTTAATTTTTGCCTGTTTAAAATTTCAGTCCAAACTCGATTTGTCTTTTTGAAAAATGCACTAATTTTGCCCATTTCGAGACAGGAACTGAAAAAAACAAAACAAAACAACAACAACAAAAACAAAGTTAGGCTATTCCCCCACACAGTCGAATGTTGTGTTAGTTTTGAGATCTGTCCCTCCCGGCCCAAACTTTAACAGAAAAGACAAAATGAGCCAGAGGCTCGGTAACTAAGGCAACAGTTAAAATTAATATCTTTGATATCGTGGTTTATCTCGAGGTGAACCACTCTATCAGCCATCGGCAATGTTCTCTCTCTCTCTCTCTCTCTGTGTGTGTGTGTGTTTGCGTGTGTGTGTGTGTGTGTGTGTGTGTGTGTGTGTGTGTGTGTGTGTGTGTGTGTGTGTGTGCAGTCTCTACTTTTGTCGGCCTTACCTTGTGCTGACATTGTAGGGGCAGGCTGATACTGCAAGATGTTCTGAATTCGTCGCACGCACTGAAACCTGCGAAGTGCCCAATGAAGAGATTTGATAGCTCAGTGTGACCGAGGTAATCCAGGCTACGCGACAGTATTAGCTTCCGGGGCATGTAGTAAGAACTCGGCTAAATATAGTATAAAATCTTTGCCCCTTTTAAAATTTGTGTGCATAGTAAAATATGGCAATCTGGTGCTTTTTGTTGGCTTTGTAAACAAGTTTCATGCCAGGTAATAGTAAAATTAGGGAAAAATGAGGCTGGCTTGTGGACTATTTGTATTCATGCGCGGCTGGCACAGAAGCCAGCAGACGACCGTGGAATGAGGGGGTATGTGGTCGCTGCCAACATTGCCAAAAAACGGAATATTGGAATTTGTTTAAATTTCCTCTACGCATGAGTCTATGGCTGCCTGATTTTTGTGAATTTTTTGGTGAATTTTAAAGCGTTTCTAGGGTGTCATCTGCAGCGTTATGTGTAAGAGGAATATATAGCGTTTTCCTCCAGATTTGCATCTGTGTCGCGTAGCCTAAGCCAACCGCAGTGGAGTGTAACGAGTCCGCACTTTAGACCGAGAGAACAATGAGAACAGGCAGGAATGCCGCCCGGCCTGACACGCGACAGCAGTGCGTAACGTCTTCAGAAGTACGTGCGTATGTATCGGTTGAAAGACTAGGGCACGCTAGCCTTACCCGCTCTGTGTACTGACGGCCTACTGACGCGTGGTTACTTGGACGTCTTGTGATTGGGGTTTTTCTGTACAGTACCTTTCAGGATTACAGTGGCGGCGGAAGGTGAAATTTCCGAGGTTGGAGGGTTAAGGGGGTGGGGGGGGGGGGGTATTGATGTCATGTGCTCTTCGATACAATAAAGAGGGCGGGTGTGTGTGTGGGGGGGGGGGGGGGGTGGGGTGGGGGGGGGGGGGTAAGGGTCGACGCGGGATTATGGAGCTGTTACGGCCAAGCTCTGTAGTTTCTTCTTCTTGTCCTTGTTCTTCTCTTTTCTAATTAATCTGTTTCTTCAGGCTTCTTCCTTTTTCTCGTCAACAGGACTATAGATGGGGGCGGAATACTCTACCCCCCCCCCTCCTCCCGTAAAAGCCCCCCCCCCCCTCCCACACACCCGGTTGAGCCGCCTATGGGCTATTTACTTTTTATACACACACACACACACACACACACACACACACACTTTCCCTCGCTCTCGCTTTGAACACTTACCTGCTTCCATGCTCTCGCTGCAACTTTGGATTTCCTTTTTCGCGTGTTTGAGCTAAACTCGTAAGCGCTAGCGAACAGAGAATAATTATGTTCTAAAGTACATGCACTGCATTGATGGTTTAGTTTGACTAGAAACATACTGTTAACTTTCGCCAGATAATAAATAGAGCTTACATGATTACTTCGAATGGTTTACCTCGAAAGAAACCCCGAGTTTTTTTTTTTTTTTTTTTTTTTTTTGCCGTAGCTACCGAGCTTTCGGCTATGGAAAGTCATAGCTCACAATTTCGCTCTCTGTTTCCTTACTATTACTATAAAGCACTCATAGTTAACTCACAAAAAGTTTGCACTGGCGAGTTCTGTAAAACCTCATATTGCTTTTTTCTTTGCGATTAAGCGTTTCCATGCATAAAACAATAACACAACATTAACAACAACTAAAACTTGTCGCAACATTCCAAACAGCAGATGAAAACAAGAGTTCAGATTTTTATTTGCTTTTTTGTTGTTGTTAAAATGTAAGGTACACGAATCAAACAAAAATTCAGCATGTATACAGTCGACAGTCAAAGTGTATAGTAATAATAGTAATAATACATGGTATAAAATTGCGTAACAATGTGCTGTGTACGATTTTCACACTGGTTAATATGGTCCCACCCGATTGGCGCTAACATCCCGTTAGAATATTAATATGAAATATCGATGATAAAATACATTAAATTTCTGTGCTTTTTTTTAAGATAAACCACCACCTGCCAATGGAACCAATAAACCTTCGCAACAATTGTACACAAATAAAATATCTCGCAAAATCAATATCAAATAGCATATAGTCATTCCTCTCGGGAGGAAAACTCCAATTATCTCAGAACTCCTCGCCTCCCTCCTCTTCACCCTCGCCCTCCACCGAGTCGATGCCCACTTCCTCGTAGTCCTTCTCCAGGGCCGCCAGATCCTCACGGGCCTCGGAGAACTCGCCCTCCTCCATCCCCTCTCCCACGTACCAGTGCACAAAGGCGCGCTTGGCGTACATCAAGTCAAATTTGTGATCCAGGCGAGCCCATGCTTCGGCAATGGCGGTGGTGTTGCTCAGCATGCTGACGGCACGTTGCACCTTGGCCAGGTCACCGCCAGGGACGACAGTCGGCGGCTGGTAGTTGATACCCACCTTGAAGCCAGTGGGGCACCAGTCGACGAACTGGATTGTCCTTTTGGTCTTGATGGTGGCGATGGCGGCGTTGACATCCTTGGGCACAACGTCCCCTCGGTACAGCATACAGCAGGCCATGTACTTGCCGTGACGCGGGTCGCACTTCACCATCTATGAACAGAAAGAAGCACTTTTGAATCAGATATTACAAATATCATTACAGAATTCTATTACGGAAAGCATCGGATTTCATACAATTGTAGCTTGGTTTAGCAACATAGATAGATAGATAGATAGATAGATAGATAGATAGATAGATAGATAGATAGATTTGTTATCAACGTAGCTCTAAAGATCACTACCTAACACCATCTGTGCGTTTTGTTTGGTTGACGAACCTGATTTGCTGGCTCAAAACTGGCGTTGGTGATCTCAGCTACAGTCAGCTGCTCGTGGTACGCCTTCTCGGCCGAGATGATGGGAGCGTAGGTGACCAAAGGAAAGTGGATACGGGGGTAGGGCACAAGGTTGGTCTGGAACTCAATCAGATCCACGTTCAGGCAACCGTCAAAGCGTAGCGACGCTGTGATGGAAGACACAATTTGTGCGATAAGACGGTTGAGGTTGGTGTACGTTGGGCGCTCGATGTCCAGGTTACGACGACAGATGTCGTACATGGCCTCGTTGTCCACCATGAAAGCGCAGTCTGAATGTTCTAGTGTTGTATGGGTACACAGAATAGAGTTGTACGGCTCAACCGTCGCTGTCGAGAGCTGTGGACATGGGTAGATGGCGAACTCCAGCTTGGACTTTTTCCCGTAGTCAACGGACAGCCGCTCCATCAACAGAGACGTGAAGCCTGCCCCAGTGCCTCCACCAAAACTGTGGAAGATGAGAAAGCCCTGAAGTCCCGTGCACTGATCAGCAAGCTTCCTGATGCGATCCAAAACCAGATCGACGATCTCTTTTCCTACGGTGTAATGGCCGCGGGCGTAGTTGTTGGCGGCATCCTCTTTGCCGGTGATCAGTTGCTCAGGGTGGAACAGTTGTCGGTATGTACCGGTTCGCACCTCATCGACGACTGTTGGCTCTAGATCTAAAAAGACAGCACGTGGAACATGCTTTCCAGCACCCGTCTCGCTGAAGAAAGTGTTGAAGGAATCGTCCCCTCCGCCGATAGTTTTGTCAGAGGGCATTTGTCCGTCCGGCTGGATTCCGTGCTCCAGACAATACAATTCCCAACAAGCGTTGCCGACTTGCACACCGCCTTGCCCCGTGTGGATTGAGATACATTCACGCATGTTTAGGGATGGATAAGAGCTGCTGAATGAATCGGAACGTGTAACGCCGTTTCAGATCCACACTGATCTGCTTGAACCATCTAACAGAAATCGTCACGTGCGTCTACGTCATGACAGACGCCACGTAATGTTAGAGAGATAGAACAAAATGCATACAAATTCTGACATCAACACAGAAAGACGTCACGTTAGACTGCACCAGAGACCTAAAAAAAAGATAGACCCACCGCCGCACGCTGCCACCGCTGCTTGCGAGCACAGACGTATATATATATAGTCATGGTTTTCCCTCTCCTGTAATCGAGGGTCATGGCTCTTCGCGTAGGAAAAAATTTAACACATTAATATCTCTGTGGTGGCTGGACCAATATTTAAATAATGATAGGATACAAGTGACGCTGAATAACGCTCCATGAAAATATACACTTTGGCCTTACAAGCTACCGTGCATGATTGTCTGAATGGAAAATGCCCAACTCTAACACTGCGAGCTGAGGTTCGTCTGCTTGGCAGCCATTTGCAAGGTGTCGGCGCATGCGTGCCTGAATAGAAAACCGCGGGAAAAGTCGGAGATTTCTAAAGGTGGGCAGATTAGACAAAAGCTGACAGAATAACAGGAATTGGTGTAATATCTATTTGTCAGTCTCAAAAACAGTTGGCTGAAAAATCTCACAGGTCCTGTACTGCTTTCTACAAGCTTAATCAAAAAATTCACTGACTCAGCGAAAAGATCTTTCAACTAAAACGTAAGTCAGTTCAAGATCCCTCGAATCTGACAGGCCGGCATGCTGATTCCTCCCAACCGCATAGCAGAAGGATCTACACAAACACACGAGATTTTTCTTTGATGACCGAACAAAATTTCTGATTACCACAGGCACTGATTTGATGTGATCACTGATGTGTGAGTGTCAGTTTATGTCACTTATGTCTCTCTAGATCTAGATTGTGAGCCGACAAGCATATTCACGTGGAAGGATGGTAGTGAGGAAAAAGAATAAAAGGAAACTAGAGAGGCAAAAGCCTCCATGGCTCCCTTGTGACAAGGGTCAAGGTCATTCACACAAGTGTATGTTTGTAAAGCTCTTATCACTATCTATCATCATGGCAAGTAAAGTGTCTCTGGCGTTCCGAGTTCCTGGCAATATTACAATTTTCCCCCAAACAGTTTGTATGGCCTTGACCTTGGGTCAAGGTCATTCAAATGAGATCACCTCAATGTCTGTTATTATGCCAAGTTTGACGCCTCTAGTATTTGTAGTTCCTCTGAAAACGGTAATGTTAAAATTCACAACAGACAGCTAAGGTCATTCAAAAAGGTAGGTCTCATTGCGGTCTATCATCATGCCTTGTTTGGTGCCTCAACTGTTTGTTGTTTCAGAGAAAATGCCAAGGTTAAAGTTTCCCCAAAACAGCCTGCATGGCCTTGACCTTGACTAAAAGTGATTGAACACAGGTATGTCAGTGAAGGTGTTGCCAATAACTATCATCATGCAAAGTTTGATGCTTCTGGTTCTTCTAGATTCCGAAAAAATGCAAATGCAAAAATTTCCAAACAGACTGCTTTAATGACCTTGACCTTGGGTCAAGGTCATTTAAAATGGTTTGTGTGCATAGGTCTTTTCACTGTCTATCAGAAGGCCAAGTTTGGCGCCTCTGCTGTTTGTTATTTCTGAGAAAATGCCAATGTTAAGGTTTCACATAAATAGCTTGTATGGCCTTGACCTTGACACAAGGCCATTGAATACATGTATATCTGTAAAGTTCTTATCAATGTCTATCATCATGCAAAGTTTCAAACCTCTGGTCTTTGTAGATTCCATGAAAATGCCAATGTAAAATTTTCAAACAGACAGCGTTAGTGACCTTGACCTTGAGTCAAGGTCATTCAAAATGATATGTTTTGAAAGGTCTTATGGTTGTCTATCAGCATGCAAAGTTTGGTGTCTCTGCTGTTTGTAGTTTCTGAAAAAACGACAACGTTAAAGTTTTCTGGACACACACACACACACACACACACACACACACACACACACACACACACACACACAGACAGACGACGGAGGGTTATTACATAGACTCCCATTGTTACACAAGGGAGCCAAAAAGGGGGCGGAGCGTAAAATACGGCAGGCACTATTACACAGCTGCTGTACTTTTTAAACTTTACAAAATCACCGTCACATATTCCAGTGTGTTAAATTGTACGTGCAGTTTTGCTTTCCAGGGACAAGGTCGGTGTAAACTAGCATGCATAATTAAACGCAAAACGGTGTTTCATAATGGAAAACGTTGAATCTGAACAGATGATTTAAGTCCATCCTATACAAATCAAGACTCTCATCTTTTTTGTCCCTGTAATGTACCAAGAGCATTACATCTTACATGTTTGGCAGCGTGAGCGGGGAAAACAGCAACATGGTTCAAACTGAAAATGTTGCCACTTCGCATTGTCAGACTCTTGACGTCAATGGCAGTGGCACCATGCGCATCACGTTTGTATGTGGGCACTTGTTTTCAAATGTTTTTTTCCTTTGGAGCGAAATGATCCAGTTTGCTGAAGATGATCAATAAAATTGTATTGATGTGTAGCCGAGTGGTTTGGATCCTCTCGCCCACTACCCTAGGTTCTCCGGCCAGCTGTGTGCCGCCGACTTTTGTTCGCCTGTAGGCTACCGCACGCGTGCAGCGTTGCGGATCCACGATAGCCACGTGTCAGTTAGTTGTGTTTGTTTGTGTCCACTTAGTGCTAAATATCTCGGCAGTCAATTAGCCTAAAGTTATCATTTAAACTATAGTAGTTTCGGAAGAGTTTGTACTTTTTAGTTATGTTTTGTTTTTAGCGCTGTTTTGTAGTTTAACGGGTGTATTTTGCCATTTTCACCACTTTTCGAATGCGTGGTCCCAGCCTTTACGCTCTTAAATCGGCGATAGGAAATTCTTTGTACATTGATAATGTTCCAAACTTATGCCATCTTAGAGTACTTTTCACGCTATTTTCAATGCAGTTTGTTTGAAGTTCCTAGCTGTTGTATTACGCCCGCTATTGTTAGTTTTCTGTGTGTAAACAAACACAGATTTCGCCGCTCGAGAGCATCTAGCCCTTGTTTCTGCTGCGAGCGGCCGTTGCTTTCTTTGCGGCTCGCGCTGGGCGCATAAGTAGCCGCGAGCTACGCCTCACTGCACAGTCGCCAGCCAGCCCTGCCGCGAGTCACTGCACGGATTGTCGCTCCCACGCGCTCTGCCATTTGTTGCTGTTTTCCTGTTGCAATAAAACTCATGTCATAGCGACCGCTGTGTTTGCCTCCCTGCCTGCCTGAATCACTCAACTCCATCACAGATGATCTTTGGTTTTCCCTCTGTTGTTGTTTCTAGAAAGCATTCATGTCTGTGCTTGGGACTGCTGATAAGACAGTCGAAACATGCTTGGTGAGTGGATGAGGATCTTTGTAAATTAGGCTTTTGGTTGTCCTTTGAGTTGGTCAGACCAGACACAGCGAATGGTCAGACATCAGATTCCTGACGGGCGAAGGTTGTCCGATTTCATTTAAGACTTTTTTTTAATGTTTGGCAGATAGTACACATTGTATATTTTAATTCATATACAACTAGGTCTGTTGTACTGCAAACAAAAATGCATACATGGGCACACCAACCGTATTTATTTATATTTTAGTATTACTTGTACTGTTTAATTTTCACACACACACACACACACACACACACACACACACTGAATGAGAAACATCGAAAGACTTAATGTTCAGGTAGTGTATGTTGAAATTTATCAGCCTTGTGATTAGGACATCACTTGGAAGGTCACATTATCAAACGTTTCCTTTTGTACATTTATTTCTAGACACATGTTGATCAGTTACAACACAAACATTTTGGCCAGTGGGGACAAAGTTTACCATTCAGGTTGGAAACATGACAGCACATGGAAACTGATCAGATTTAGGACTGACCATACAGTAATGTGTCATGGTAAAAACAAAAACAAAACTAAATACCATTTCTTTCAAATGTTACAACAGTGAAACAAGTGCTTGGACAACTAGCAAACCACAGATAACAGAAAATGTATACCTGAAATATATTCTTTAGATTCTCACTGTTCCTTCAGCCCTAGCCAAGTCAGATTCACACTATATTGTGTCTACTTTGCTTCAGTGTTATAACCTTCAAAATGAAAATGTAGCAGTACAAACAAACATACAACCAACCAGCACGCCTACAAACATTTCAAACAGAGTTTAGTACTAAATTTATTTCAAAAAGGTGGGGGCGGGGGTATGGCAGTTTGAATTTAGCGTCAAGTGTCCGATTAGATGAGGGAATTTTGGGACTGAATTTCACTAGTGTCAATACTGGAAAAGGTCTTGTCCTATTACAACCGGCTTTGACATCATTATGGTAACAAAAGATAATTTTAATGAGGGAATTTTAGTGTCCAAGATGCCCAGTCTGTAGATCCTGCAGCAGGTTTAAATCCCATGGTAGGCAGGGATATCACTGGCGATTGCTTTCTGAGGGGATTTCATATCGGTTAAACACAGACTTAGGCCAGTTTAAGAATATGTAATCTTTGCTCTTAGTTTGTAGTAAATGTACATGGATTCGACACAATAGAGGTTGTCTGGTACGCTTGTTGCTAACTTTAACATTAAAACAAAAAAGCAAAAGTGGACCTAACTAAACTTACCACTTGGTGTTGACTTGAATAATCGCCATGTTGAACATGATATCAGATGATGACACATTTGTAAACATATTTGCAGGAGCTGGTTGTTTTGAGCAGGAGCTGGGCCTGAAATAAATGCATACATGCAGATCAAAGTGATGTTGTAACACACACACACACACACACACACACACACACACACACACACACACACACACACACACACAGATCTGTAAAAAAAAAAAAAAAATTGTGATGGTGTGCATGGTTTCTTTTCAGTCCTCATTTGTACTGATCTTGCATGATACATTGTACTTCATAGACTGTTCAAACACACACAAAACACTTTGGTATACAGCTGACTTGTACTGCAGGCTTACTGAAATAGCTGCTGGTGAGTCTGACATGAGATCTATCTGTACACTGCCTGAGATCATACTTGCAATACCTATGTACAGACCAATGCCACAGCAAAATGCACAGTGTGCCCTGCTTTTCAGTAGACTCCAGAGTGCAGTCCCTTTTCGGCGGGGCGTGAAAATGTGACTGCTTACACCCAGCGCCATTTTCAAAAATGGCGAATTTTTTTTAGAAAAGCAGAGACTTGTGTGTCATATGATTCGATTTGAAACGATGTCTTGAATATCCGACCACTTTTCGTTTGGGCAAAATCTTTGCCAGCGGACAATTATTGTTGCGCTTTGATGGCACTGTTTACGTGATACACTGATCCAACAGGATGTGAGTAAACGGCAAGGGGGTTGCACTCTGACAGGCAAGGGTGTTGCACTCTACAGGCAAGTATTATTGCACGGTGCAGACGATCACGTACCTGCCTTGTGGTGGAATAAGAGACGATTACAAAAGCATACACACCCGTGCTCTAGGACTGAATGTAATAATAGATCTGTCCATTCAGACAGAGACATGTTATGTATGTCTCTGATTCAGAAACACGCCTACTTTCACTCTGAAGACAGCCTGCCATCACTTGCGCCATTGAGGATCCCTCTGGGTTCAAAGCTGGTCAAGGATGACATAGTGCGCGACCTTGTGTTTGAAAGCACCGAGACAATTTAGGCCCGTCACGGTAGCGCAGTGAGCGCCATTTCCCCACTGTGCACAGAGGTACTTTCCACTGAAAGACTCTGTGCCCCAGAGAGTGGCTTTTCAGCCCCCCCCCCCCCCCACACACACACACACACTTCCTGCTGCACCAATGCACACCTATCTGTCTAGCATACTGGTTTGTTCAGTGCTCTGCAATAACATGACAAAGTCCAGGGAAAAGAATATCCCAAGTGTCTATCATGTCACAGTCAGCAGAGGGAAAACACAGTAGGACCATGCTCACCTTCGTAGAATGGATACTGTCTGTGTATGTGATTATTAAAACTGCTGTGAGAGTCAGAATCTAATGTAGCACTCCCTCCAGTTTTACTCCGTTGCCTCCCAGTACTGCCTCTACTCCATCCCTCTCCAACTTTCCTGGACCCCCTTCACAGTACACATCTTCCACACCCACCGGAACTCGACTGATTAGTGTAGATTGATCACCTCCTCCTTCCCATCATCAGAGTCATTTTCTTCCAATTCTTCTACATGCCCGAAGGAATCAGGAAAACCGCCGTCCAAATCTACGAATCTTGCCATACTCTAATCTTCACTTTCTGCACCATTCCCCGGAATATTGAACAAAATTCCACAATTATGCCCATTACGTAATGATCGCGCCGCCATCTTGTTGATACGAAAATCTAAAGTAGATTTTCACACGAACATTTATAGAAACTTAAAACCACTAGTAGATAAATATTGCTGTTTGATGTGAGGAGCGAGACCGCGTCCTTCGACTTTGCGAAACTATTCAGAATATCCCAGGTCAGTAAACCACTGAATATTTCGCAAACGTCATATTTTGAGAAAATTGAATCTCGCCTGCCAAAGTCGCTGACGTGTTCTACACGGTTGCTGAGGAAGCAATAGACAAGAAATGCAGTAATTCTGAGTTATACAAACGCCACCAGCGACATTGTGAAGAACAATCCGGGAGCAGTATGTTACTGGTATGAGTGATCGAGTGCGAACATTTCAAGATAATAGATAGATCTGGTTCCTGCCTGGTCTGTACAATTTAGTAACTGCAGACATGTATCCGTAAAGGCTTTCTTTGAAACTTGAAGCAGGCTTTTCAGTTCTAGCATTTAAAGATCTAAAACCACTCTAGTCAATGTCCTAAAATAGTCGGCTGCTAAGACAAAGGTATCAGTGACGCGACGTTACTTTGCTTGTAGACTATACTCACACGCTTCCTTGTCGGACTCAGACGACAATCTCTGTCTAAACTGACAGAGATCATATTGTTTTGAAATAAAGGGGGAAAATGGACGTACAAATACAGTACACTCAAACACACTGCTTACCTTCAACCACGACGAAGAAATCACAGCGCGGATTGTGATTGATTGAGGAAGTATCCGTGTTAGTATCCTTTCGTGAAAAATGTCGCAGGAAAGTGCGCGCGGGTTGGTGTGAGGGCAATTGGGAGATAATTCAAACATGGAAGATAACTCTGAAATAACAATGAGCACTCTCTGGGGCACAGAGTCTTTCAGTGGAAAGTACCTCTGTGCACAGTGGGGAAACGGCGCTCATTGCGCTACCGTGACGGGCCTAAATTGTCTCGGTGCTCTCAAACACAAGGTCGCGCACTATGTCTGATTTTGAACACTTTGAACCTCAATGGCGCAGGTGATGGCAGGCTGTCTTCAGAGTGAAAGTAGGCGTGTTTCTGAATCAGAGACATACATAACATGTCTCTGTCTGAATGGACAGATCTATTATTACATTCAGTCCTAGAGCACGGGTGTGTATGCTTTTGTAATCGTCTCTCATTCCACCACAAGGCAGGTACGTGATCGTCTGCACCGTGCAATAATACTTGCCTGCAGAGTGCAACACCTTGGCCACTCTCTGGGGCACAGAGTCTTTCAGTGGAAAGTACCTCTGTGCACAGTGGGGAAACGGCGCTCACTGCGCTACCGTGACGGGCCTAAATTGTCTCGGTGCTCTCAAACACAAGGTCGCGCACTATGTCATCCTTGACCAGCTTTGAACCCAGAGGGATCCTCAATGGAGCAAGTGATGGCAGGCTGTCTTCAGAGTAAAAGTAGGCGTGTTTCTGAATCAGAGACATACATAACATGTCTCTGTCTGAATGGACAGATCTATTATTACATTCAGTCCTTGAGCACGGGTGTGTATGCTTTTGTAATCGTCTCTTATTCCACCACAAGGCGGGTACGTGATCGTCTGCACCGTGCAATAATACTTGCCTGTAGAGTGCAACACCCTTGCCTGTCAGAGTGCAACCCCCTTGCCGTTTACTCACATCCTGTTGGATCAGTGTACCACGTAAACAGTGCCATCAAAGCGCAACAGTAATTGTCCGCTGGTAAAGATTTTGCCCAAACGAAAAGTGGTCGGATATTCAAGACTTCGTTTCAAATCGAATCATATGACACACAAGTCTCTGCTTTTCTAAAAAAAAATCGCCATTTTTGAAAATGGCGCTGGGTGTAAGCAGTCACATTTTCACGCCCCGCCGAAAAGGGACTGCACTCTGGAGTCTACACCTTGGCCTGTCAGAGTGCAACCCCCTTGCCGTTTACTCACATCCTGTTGGATCAGTGTACCACGTAAACAGTGCCATCAAAGCGCAACAATAATTGTCCGCTGGCAAAGATTTTGCCCAAACGAAAAGTGGTCGGATATTCAAGACTTTGTTTCAAATCGATTCATATGACACACAAGTCTTCGCTTTTCTAAAAAAATTTCGCCATTTTTTAAAATGGCGCTGGGTGTAAGCAGTCACATTTTCACGCCCCGCCGAAAAGGGACTGCACTCTGGAGTCTAAACAATGAGTTCATTCCCTTCAGTTTTCGCCGTGCGCCATAAGGGATCCCATTCTAACTTCCGCAGACGGCCGGTTGAAGCCGTGAACATTTCAATCAAGTTCAGCTATAAACATCATCGTACAGCTTAGGTACGCTGTCAGTTTTCTTATATTAGCCTGACGTTTACCTGTGCCATAGCCACCACGAAAAAAATGTAGCCACCAAAAAGTTTCTTCGCTTGGATCCCTGACCCAGGATGTGTCTTCCCCGAACACTCATGGGTTAGCCCGGACTAAGACGTATAGAGATAGACGCACCGCCGCACGCTGCCACCGCTGCTTGCGAGTGTCGCTACCGCGGCCATCTTACTAACACCAGAACTCAGAGGCTCTGTGCATAGGACGCCTCGTTCGAAATACAAAGTTCTTTAGAAAGACGTCATCAGAAATGTGACGTAAGATAAAGCGGACCAATGCTATGCGCGCTATGTAAACAGCTGATAGCGTCTGGCCAATGCTATGCGCGCTATGTAAACAGCTGGCACTTCCAGGTACTCGCAACATGGCGCGCGGCGGCGTCACTTTTCCGGCACCGCGGTGCGTCTATCTCTTTACGTCTGTGCTTGCGAGTGTCGCTATCGCGGCCATCTTGTGAATACCAAAACTCAGATGCTCTGTGTACAGGACGCCTCGTTCGAAATACAAAGTTCTTTAGAAAGACGTCATCAGAAATGTGACGTAAGATAAAGCGGACCAATTCTCTGCGCGCTATGTAAACAGTTGATAGCGTCTGGCCAATGCTGTGCGCGCTATGTAAACAGCTGATAGCGTCTGGCACTTCCAGGTACTCGCAACATGGCGCGCGGCGGCGTCACACTTCCAGCACTGCTTAGGTCTGTGGACTGCACACTCTGGTCTTATTTTGACGTCATAATCACGTCATCAAGCACTACTTACGTAATGGCAGATACGCGCCTGAACCTCACGTCCACTCTCTGGGGCACAGAGTCTTTCAGCGGAAAGTACCTCTGTGCACGGTGGGAAAATGGCGCTCACTGCGCTACCGTGACGGGCCTAAATTGTCTCGGTGCTCTCAAACACAAGGTCGCGCACTATGTCATCCTTGACCAGCTTTGAACCCAGAGGGATCCTCAATGGCGCAAGTGATGGCAGGCTGTCTTCAGCGTGAAAGTAGGCGTGTTTCTGAATCAGAGACATACATAACATGTCTCTGTCTGAATGGACAGATCTATTATTACATTCAGTCCTAGAGCACGGGTGTGTATGCTTTTGTAATCGTCTCTTATTCCACCACAAGGCAGGTACGTAATCGTCTGCACCGTGCAATAATACTTGCCTGCAGAGTGCAACACCTTGGCCTGTCAGAGTGCAACCCCCTTTCCGTTTACTCACATCCTGTTGGATCAGTGCACCACGTAAACAGTGCCATCAAAGCGCAGCAATAATTGTCCGCTGGCAAAGATTTTGCCCAAACGAAAAGTGGTCGGATATTCAAGACTTCGTTTCAAATCGAATCATATGACACACAAGTCTTCGCTTTTCTAAAAAAATTTCGCCATTTTTGAAAATGGCGCTGGGTGTAAGCAGTCACATTTTCACGCCCCGCCGAAAAGGGACTGCACTCTGGAGTCTACCTCACGTCTAGAAAAACAAGATGGCCACCAGCCCAATATGTTGTTTCCATTTGATCACCTGCTATCGTCACGGTCGTTCTTTTGTAATGCCATGTATCCACACACACACACACACACACACACACACACACACACACACACACACTCTCTCTCTCTCTCTCTCTCTCTCCCTCTCTGAATGGAAACAACTGACCGGGCTGTCACACCAATCTTGTTTTTGGAAGAGAGACGTCAAGTTGTATTCTTTGAAATCTATGACGTTTTTGCTCACTGGGATGACGCATAATACATTTGGCGTAATAACTTTGATACAGTTCTTGCAATGAAAGCAGGCCCATGAAAATTGAAGTGTTGCTGCTGCGTGCGCAGTGTAAAGATCGAATTAATACCGACCCAATATGTTTAACAGACAAGTCTGCGCGGCGAACGTTTTCTAACTATGTGTTATGTCAGACATACACACGCGCGCGCGCACACACTCACACGCACGCACGCACGCGCACACGCACACACACACACAGACTCGCGCGAGCCGCGTTTGTGCTCCATTGAGACCTATGTGGTGTTCTCTCACTCTACTATGCTATTGAGTGAGAGTCAGTGGGAAAAACAAAGCACACTACATCAATGAAACTCCCGCTTTCCCCGTCTACACATAGAGAACGTCCAAAAAGTGGCGACACATCCCCAAGAAATGCCAGTGTCACGTCAATCAAACATGACGTCGGAAAAATGACGCTGATACTGCCTTTTGCGTCAGTGCGCGCGTGCCTTTTCTGCGATGGATCTGACCTGTTCAGTACGTAAGCAGCCCTGCACAGCGTTCTGGGTTCTTCTTCTTTCATGAATTTGTTCTCCGTGCATATTCTGTTCATAAAGTATTGGAGTTGTATTCTGTTATATATCCCGTGTCTTCTCTGCGATTGCACGAAGATGGCGACATAGTAGAAGTAAAATACACCACGTCTCCAAACAGAGGAATTCGGAAAGAAAGTGGCGAGACACCCCTAAGAAAAAACAGCATCACGTCAATCAAACACTTACTTTACGTCAGCGCGCGTGCGTATCTTCTTCGATGTTTGTGAGGCGTGTGGCTTGTAGAGGAAATGTGCTGTGAGTACAAATTTTCGAGTCAACTGACGATAACGGCTGCAGTGAATTTTTCTAATTTTTTTTAAATATTTTTTATGGCACCCCAGGCTCATTATCTATGTATAGTAGGAGCGATTTTGAGATCTAAAGTGTGTTCACCAGCACTTTCATCAGGTACGGCTTACGCCAAAAGTATAAAAGCGACAACCTCCAAAATTCACTTAGTTGAGAGTCCGTATTCATGCTATCTATGTCCAAAAAATGGAGTGGTTTAGGTAAATATTACGCCTTTAAACGCCAGAAAGCCACTTTTTCTGAAAAGGGCGATAACTCGCAAATCATGTGTGCAATCGTACCTTGATCGGGCCTTCTATTCAAGAATCTTGATTCTTTTAAAAACCCCAAATTTGAAATCGATCGGTTCAGTATTTTCGGAGAAATAGGCATCTGAACTGGGTTCACATGCAATGTCAACTCAGGCTCGGTTTACATGAAAACTATAAGAGCGACCATTTTCTAGTAGTGACTATGTTTAGAGTCCGTATTCAAGCTATCTACTGCCAAAAAATTGAGTGATTTAAATAAATATTACGCCTGTACACGAAAGACAACCAACTTGTCTCAAAAGGGCTATAACTCCCAAATCACTTAAGCAATCATCACACGCTTGAATCGTCTAATGTAACATTTTGATATATTTGGATACCCCAAATTTGAAGCCATTCGGTTGAGTATTTTCGAAGAAACGGGCCTGGACACAATTCACACACACACGCACACACACACATCCGCACAGACGGCACTCACTGAGGAGGAGAAGCGCGTTCGGTGGACCGTACATGTCAGCATCGATGACGCACGTCATTGTCAGAGTTACACTTGCAAAATCGTCTCTGCGGGAGATCGGCAGTGACGTGCGTTTGTACCACAGATGCTTGCCCATGAACGTGGAAAATTTAGCCCGTCCTATTATGTTGTTTCCATTACTATGGAAACAACATAAAAAGGCAACCAGTCCGATTTCTGTGTATTTACTGATCAACTTTGAAATTTTTTTCACAGCACGAAAACCAAGTAATACATACCGCGCGCTGGCTTGAATGAAGAAATCAGCGATCGGGATTTTTCGTGTCTATGGTTTTGGCGCGTACACACACACACACACACACACACACACACACACACACGAAACTTTAACGAAAGCTAAAACACCAGACGAAAACGCCATAAGAAATATTTGACATTTTTATTTTGACGTTTCTGTAAAATGCGAGGTAAACAGATCGAACAAAAACGCAGCATGATCATATATAAAATCGATAGTAAGACTAAGCGCGTGTGGCAATAAAGTGTACAGTGTATTGTATAGTGTAAAATGTAAAGTGTACAGTCAATGCATGGTGTACTATTTCATATGAGCAAAGTAGTCGGCATATCGTTCCACCCGATCATTGCTTTCACAGGAACGGTAGGAACATAAAATGACAATACTGAAATCTTGATGATGAAATCCCATCATAAAAAGGAAAGCCTTACTTAAAAAAACAAAAACAAAAAAAAAAAAACCACCGAGTTGGTGGAACTAAACAGCTGCGTTACAACTTCGCA
Source organism: Batillaria attramentaria (assembly GCA_018292915.2). Taxonomy (NCBI): domain Eukaryota; kingdom Metazoa; phylum Mollusca; class Gastropoda; family Batillariidae; genus Batillaria; species Batillaria attramentaria. Next base: position 760,616 of record JACVVK020000187.1, on the reverse strand, counting down.
AAATGTATCTGCACAAAACTCTAGAAAAATTAGCAAGAAAGTAGTAAAAAATATCCTTCGTGGTTATAGGACAATCCAGCCATCTCAATACTCATCCCCTGCCTCCTCTTCGCCCTCGCCCTCCACCGAGTCGATGCCCACTTCCTCGTAGTCCTTCTCCAGGGCCGCCAGATCCTCACGGGCCTCGGAGAACTCGCCCTCCTCCATCCCCTCTCCCACGTACCAGTGCACAAAGGCGCGCTTGGCGTACATCAAGTCAAATTTGTGATCCAGGCGAGCCCATGGTTCAGCAATAGCCGTTGTGTTGCTTAGCATACTGAGGGCACGTTGTACCTTGGCCAGGTCACCACCAGGGACGACAGTCGGCGGCTGGTAGTTGATACCCACCTTGAAGCCAGTGGGGCACCAGTCGACGAACTGGATTGTGCGTTTGGTCTTGATAGTGGCGATGGCGGCGTTGACATCTTTGGGCACCACGTCCCCTCGGTACAGCATACAGCAGGCCATGTACTTGCCGTGACGCGGGTCACACTTCACCATCTGTGAACAGAATGACATGTTTTTCAATCAGATAGTTTGAATGTCAAAACAGATATCTAACACGATCTGTGTCATATTTCACATTTCTAGCTTGTCACTAGCACTTATCTGGTTATATACACGGCTGTACAGACACAATCCAGCTCTGTGTGTGTTTCGATTACGAACCTGATTCGCTGGCTCGAAACTGGCGTTGGTGATCTCAGCTACAGTCAGCTGCTCGTGGTACGCCTTCTCGGCCGAGATGATGGGAGCGTAGGTGACCAAAGGGAAGTGGATACGGGGGTAGGGCACAAGGTTGGTCTGGAACTCAATCAGATCCACGTTCAGGCAACCGTCAAAGCGTAGCGACGCCGTGATGGAAGACACAATTTGTGCGATAAGACGGTTGAGGTTGGTGTACGTTGGGCGCTCGATGTCCAGGTTACGACGACAGATGTCGTACATGGCCTCGTTGTCCACCATGAAAGCGCAGTCTGAATGTTCTAGTGTTGTATGGGTACACAGAATAGAGTTGTACGGCTCGACCGTCGCTGTGGAGAGCTGTGGACATGGGTAGATGGCGAACTCCAGCTTGGACTTTTTCCCGTAGTCAACGGACAGCCGCTCCATCAACAGAGACGTGAAGCCTGCCCCAGTGCCTCCACCAAAACTGTGGAAGATGAGAAAGCCCTGAAGACCCGTGCATTGATCAGCAAGCTTCCTGATGCGATCCAAAACCAAATCGACGATCTCTTTTCCTACGGTGTAATGGCCGCGGGCGTAGTTGTTGGCGGCATCCTCTTTGCCGGTGATCAGTTGCTCAGGGTGGAACAGTTGTCGGTATGTACCGGTTCGCACCTCATCGACGACTGTTGGCTCTAGATCTAAAAAGACAGCACGTGGCACATGCTTTCCAGCACCCGTCTCGCTGAAGAAAGTGTTGAAGGAATCGTCCCCTCCGCCGATGGTTTTGTCAGAGGGCATTTGTCCGTCCGGCTGGATTCCGTGCTCCAGACAATACAATTCCCAACAGGCGTTGCCGACCTGACAACCGCCTTGCCCCGTGTGGACTGAGATACATTCACGCATGTTTAGAGGCGGCTAAGAGCTGCTGAATGAATTGGAACGTGTAACGCCGCTCCAGATCCACACTGATCTGCTTGTAACGATCAAACAGAAATCGTCACGTGCGTCTACGACGTATGACAGACGCCACGTAATATTGGAGAGACAGAACAAAAGGCATACAAATTCTGACGTCCGCACAGAAAGACGTCACGTTAGACCGCAGGCCCTCGTTTTATTTTGACGTAATAATCTACAACGTCATGAAGCATGACTTACGCAATACAGGCGAATGCACACGTGAAGTTCACGTGTGGCACAAGAAGAAAAACCAGTCAGAGTTCTGTGTATATTATTCATTCACGCGTTATCTATCAATGTTGAAATTCATTTTACAGCACGGGATCAAAGTGATACAAACCGCGCTGGCTAGAGTGAATGAACCAACCATCAGACTCTCTCTATTTTCTACGGTGTTACTGCGTGCATGGTTACAAGAATTCATTCCAACCAGACTGATTTACCCATGCAGAGCCTCGCATACGTCAAAACGTTGGTGACGTCAGGCAGATAACGCGATTAACACGCCGTCATTTGTTTGAGAGTTTGCGAATGCAATGAGGCACGGAAAAGTTTCGAGTCCTTTCTTTGCTTGATGTCACTGTTCTGTCTCCGCTAAACAACATCTCCAGTGTAAATACACAGGAGAGAGAATGAATGGAAACGACCCAAGTATTTGCCCCGTGAGTTTGGACAAGTGTTTATCACTGCAGTCTACGTGCCCCCCCCCCCCCCCCCCCGCAAATGGGTCAAATGCACTTGCCACCATATCGGAATGCGTGCACGCCATTGAACGGGCGGCCCCAGGAGCGCCGTGTTTCGTGCTGGGAGATTTCAACAGGAATAATCTACGCTCAGCGCTTCCAACATACCAGCAGTACGTCGCGTGTGCTACACGACGCGACCCTTGACTGTTGCTACGGAAATGTTAGGGACGCATACACAGCAGCCAGGAAGCAGCCAATCGGAAGCTCGGACCATGACACGATTCAGCTTCTCCCTGTTTACGAACAGGAGCTGAAAACGTGTAAGCCTAAGGTGTGTAAGGTAAAGCAGTGGACGCCCGACGCTGTCGCAAGACTTCAAGACTGCCTGGACTGTACGGATTGGGAAACTCTATGCAGTGACAACATGGATGAAACTGTGATGGTTGTGTCAGAATATATCAAGTGGTGTGAGCAGAAGGAAATCCCAACAAAGAAGGTTAAAGTATTCCCCAACAGTAAGCCCTGGGTAACCAAGGAACTGAAAGAAACTATCTGCAGGAAGAGAGAGGCTTATCTGAACAATGATATTGGGGCAGGTCGACAAATACAGAAAGAACTTAGACAACAAATCAGGAAGGCGAAATCTGAATATAAAGATAAGATTGAACTGCTGTTTCGTGGTGGATATATGCACGACGCATGGCAAGGTCTGAAAAGCATGGCTGGTCAGAAGAAGATACAAGCTAGAGACACTGTTTTAGATGTTACTGAACAAGTTGAATTTGCTGAGAGATTAAATGATTTTTATTGTCGTTTTGACAAATATGATTTTACAGAAGAACTAAATGCAACACTCAACTGTGTGAGAGAAACTTCATCGGCAGGCGATGATGCTGACACTGAATCAGAAATTTCTCCAGAGTGTGTACAGAGTATTCTAAAAAAGATTAATGTAAGGAAAGCCTCAGGACCTGACGGTCTTGGTGGAAGGGTTTTGCGAGAGTGCTGTAGCCAGCTGGCACCTGTCTTTGCCAGAATATTTAATATGTCTGTCAAGCTCAACAAAATTCCAACACTGGAAACAATCAATAATCTGTCCTGTCCCAAAAAAATCTAATCCAGCTGAATTAAATGATTATCGACCAGTGGCGCTTACTCCCATTATCATGAAATGTTTTGAGAAGATTATGCTCCAGCGCCTGCTGAATCAAACTCAGCACAAACTTGACCCCCTTCAGTTTGCATACAAGAGAAATAGAGGGGTTGAAGATGCCACCATGACACTTTTACATGACACTTACACTCACCTAGAGCAACCCAGATCTCATGTGAGAATATTATACATTGATTTTTCATCGGCCTTTAATACAATACAGCCATTCCTGATGGCCAAAAAACTGGTTGACATGCAGGTTAGACCAAATCTTCTTCTCTGGCTCATAGATTTTCTGGTTAACAGAACACAGCTTGTGAAATTCCAAAATTCTACTTCTAGTTCCAAAACTACACACACCGGGGCCCCTCCGGGAACGGTCCTCTCGCCGGTTCTTTTCACAATCTATACGGATGATTTCCGGAGCAGTAGCCCTCTTAGTAAACTATACAAATACTCAGATGATTCAGCACTGACAGACTTTTCACAGTCAGACACTCACTTTGAACAGCAGGTGTCTGAACTATGTATCTGGTGCAGGAATAATTATCTGGAACTGAATGTGAAGAAAACAAAAGAAATGGTGATTTGCTCTGGAAGGGAGGATCTGAGTGTGAATGACTTGGTGATTTGAAGCGAGACTGTGGAGCGTGTGAGTGAATATAAATACCTGGGAACCATCAGTGATGATAAATTAAATTTTGAGTCAAACACTACAGCTATTGTTAAGAAATGTAACCAACGACTGTTTTGTATGTACAGACTACGCTCTTTTCAAGTTAGCTCTGAAACTCTGCAGATCTTTTATCGCAGTTTTATTGAATCTGTTCTGACTTTCTCTTTTCTGTGCTGGTTTGGCACTCTGACTGTAAAAAACAAAAGTAAGCTGAACTGCATTGTCAATAGAGGCAGCAAGGTTGTGGGTGAAAGGCAAGCAAGTCTGAGTGTGTTGTATGAGAAAAGAATGGTGAGAAAAGGAAACGGTAATGACTGCGAAGTGGTTACAAGTTAAGCAAATAAAAGCGACACAAAAGGGACAGAAACCACTTAACTTTGACAAAGGACGGCACAGGTCGACGTTTCGGCTTACGCCTTCTTCAGGACATAAACAAATGGGACATAACTTCAACAAACAAACAAAAGGTAACTCTGCGGACGTACTGACATACACGGCGCGGGAAAAAAAACAAAAAAAAACAAACGGTGGGCGAGAAAAGGACCAGAAAAAATAGTAAAAATATCACAACACCCATCCTTTGGTGACAAAAGACCATGGACTGTGTGTGAAAAAAAAAATGTTGGGCAGAAAAGAACAAAAAAGAATAGTGAAAATTAGCAAACACAACACCCATCCTTTGGTGACACAGGACCATGGATTGTGTGTGAAAAAAGTTCAGAGGGTTATGTTACGGCTTTTCGTTCAAACCACCCGGGGCCTGGCTTCCCAGGCGCTGAATAATGTGCGACTCCATGTCGCGTCTGTCTGTGGCGTCGCCGTGCATAAGCCACAGGCCAGTTACTGTCATATTTAAGATGGAGTGGCCTGCAGAATTGAAATGCACGGCAACGGGTTTTATTGTAATTTCATAGGTGAGAAAAGGTTTTAGTATTATGAATGATTCTGGCCACATTTTATCTCAGTATTATCAGAAATTACCATCAGGCCGACGGCTTAGAGCCTTTACTGCCAAGAAACTCAAAACAATGAATAGCTTTGTACCAATGTCTATTAGGCTAATGAATAAGCAGATGTAGGGTTGTGTGGTAGGCTTGTTGATGCTGATGGTGATATATCTTACATTCTAATTAGACGTGTTGTTTCTTGCCGGGTGTCAGCTGGCGTTGACTGTAATAGAGTTATGTGCACCTCTGCTGTTGTGCTGCTGATGTGAAATGATGTGGGTGTAGTGTTGTAATTTATTCATAGTACTGCAACATTGTGATAGATTTTTAGGTACGAGTGTACGAACATGTAAATAGGTGGAATGAGTGTGCATGGCTGTGTGAGTGAGTGTTTGGCATGCTTTATGTGTTTATGAGAGACCACAAAGCAATGTTCCTCTTTTGGAAATTTAATAAATGTCTTATGTCTTATGTCTTATGACACACTGGGCTGGTGGCCATCTTGTCACTGTGGTCAGAAGGTCTTCAAATGGGCCTACAGCTTCTATTCTTCGACTTTGATGCGCAGTAGTTTCGTGTGTGTGTGTGTGTGTGTGTGTGTGTGTGTGTGTGTGTGTGTGGTTGTGTGTTTGCGCGCGCGCGCGTGTGCGTGTGCGTGTGTGTGTGCGCGCGCGCGTGCAGCAGACATGACACATGGTGAGAAAACGTTCACTGACTTGTCTGTTAAACATATTGAGACGGTATTAATTCGATCTTTACATGCAGCAGCGACACTTCAAGTGCATGGGACTGCCTTCGTTGCAAGATTTGTGTAAAAGTGATTACGTCAAATGTATTATGCATCATCCCAGTAAGGAAAAGAACAGCTGACTCTCTTTTCCAAAAACAATATTGGTCTGACAAGCCCGGTCAGTTGTTTCCATTCACACACACACACACACACACACACACACGCGCGCGCGCGCGCGCGCAGAGAGAGAGAAAGAGAGAGAGAGTCTGTCTGTATCTGTGTCTGTGCCTGTGTCTTCCTCCCCGATACATGGCATTACAAAAGAACGACCGTGACGAAAGCAGATCACCAAATGGAAACATCTTGGGCTAGTGACCATCTTGTTTCTTTCTTTTCTTTGGAGGCGGGGCGGGGGGGGGGGGATTAGAGGGAAGGGGGGTGAGGAATACGAACTTTATGGTCTTACGTAAGTGCACAACAAATATCGACATTGCTCGTGTACTCCGAGCATGTCCTGTCAAGTCATTGATTCGATATTGAGAGAGAGTGAGAGAGAGAGAGGGTGGGTGGGTGTTTGGGGTTTAACGTCCTTTCCCACCACATACGGGTGATATCGAAGACGGGGCAACGATGAAAAAGCCAGCACAAATATTTGGCCCCAGCCGGGATACGAAGTCACGACCCGAGCATTAGAAGTCCAACGCTCTACCATTCGGCCACCCCGGCTCCCCGAGAGAGAGAGAGAGAGAGAGAGAGAAAAGGGTTACTGCTTGACTTGAATGTTCTTCTGTTTGCTTGCAGTGTTTTGGGGAAAATTGTAATATTGCCATTTTCTCAGGAGCACCACAGAAACCTTACTTGACATGACGATAGATGGTGATATGAGCTTCACAAACATACTCTTTTGAATGACCTTGACCCATCTCACAAGTGAGCCAAGGAGACTTCTGTCCCGCTAGTTTTTACTGCGTCGATCGGTTTCGAAAACGTCTGTTTTACACATTTTCCTCAGCACAAACAGCATGCACGTCAAAATGACAAAGACGGTGATGAAATGAACGCCATTTTATTATTTTTTAGTTTTGTTTTTCCTTTTGTAAATTTCCATAAATGAAACAATTCCAGATAAACTTGTAAACACAAATAACCACATATTCAATGGACATTACGCACGTATGGTGAAAAATTATGAATATATTAAAAAATGTTTTTAAAAAAAAGTAGATGCGTGCAAAAGTATACAATGCTTTGATGTATCTGTGAGTCCATCCAATCGGAAGAAACGTCTAACCAACATTTCGGAGCATTGCAGTATGGCTCTTGTACACAACAGTATGTATAAAAGCATCGCATCACACACACAAAAACTACATAATTATGATTACCTAGAATCTATGAAAACTCAGCGTTAAATGACTCCAGCAGTAAACCGACAAAAATATCTCCTAAAAGCAAACAATTACAATACTACCTCTAAAAAATGTCACCTACATCTTAATGGGGTAACCGGGTTTGCATTTTATCAGACAGCTTTGCTTCAGACCTTCAAATCTAAATGTAACATTGCAAAATCAGCCATAAGAAATTAAGGGGTCATTCCGATTGTGGTTCGTGTAATCTTGAGCCATTTGCATTCAACCCCATAGAACTTTGTACCTGGACTCGACTACCTAAAATACCGCTCTAAAAAATAATACCGTTTATAAAAAAAAAAAAGAAATTTCTTAAAATATACGCCGTCAGACAGTATGTCTCCGTTTAAGCGAAACGAGTCTTTCTTTGAATTCAATGTTTCGCGGTCTTTCCTACTTATCCCCTTCCTCTAACTAATTCAACAACAGGAAGAAAGTCAGCACCAAAAGCGCGCCAAAAAATTCGTCGCCACACAAGAAGGAAAATATTTACACAAAAACTCGCTGACGTAGGAATGACGTCGCAAAATAAAACATGCAGGCATAGACGCTCAGCTTCGTCCTCAACGATGGCCAGTGAGGCCCTTCTCTTCGGCAGAGATTGTCACTACTACTCGCAAAAATATCTCTATAAGTGTGTTGGGCGTGTGTAGCATATAAATGTAAGTGCCCAGGATAGTAAATTACAGAGGGGATCTTTCGTAATATTTCTGTTTTCACTCCTCACCAAAAGTCAGTCGATCCTCCCGAGCTGGCTTCCGTTCATCGTTCACGAATTTCGTTGTGCGAAAACCACTAGTTCAGTATTGTTTCCCTTCGTATATTATAATTTACCACACCACTAGGCACTTAAACTCAACTATTCCTTAAGTTTTCCTTCTCAATCTTTAACGCACTTCTCAGTACTCCTCGCCTCCCTCCTCTTCACCCTCGCCCTCCACCGAGTCGATGCCCACTTCCTCGTAGTCCTTCTCCAGGGCCGCCAGATCCTCACGGGCCTCGGAGAACTCGCCCTCCTCCATCCCCTCTCCCACGTACCAGTGCACAAAGGCGCGCTTGGCGTACATCAAGTCAAATTTGTGATCCAGGCGAGCCCATGGTTCAGCAATAGCCGTTGTGTTGCTCAGCATACTAAGGGCACGTTGCACCTTGGCCAGGTCACCGCCAGGGACGACAGTCGGCGGCTGGTAGTTGATACCCACCTTGAAGCCAGTGGGGCACCAGTCGACGAACTGGATTGTCCTTTTGGTCTTGATGGTGGCGATGGCGGCGTTGACATCTTTGGGCACCACGTCCCCTCGGTACAGCATACAGCAGGCCATGTACTTGCCGTGACGCGGATCGCACTTCACCATCTAAACGCAAAAAAAAATAAAAATTCCTTCTTACAAAGTCAAAAGAGAATTTACATTTATAGCATGCGATGGCACCGTACCATTACTATACTGGTGAAAGAAAACAGATTTTCATTAAAATGTGAACCAGATCTCTGCTAGGGGAAAACAGAAATGACATGTTCTGATCCAGTGGAATAAGCTTCAACAAATAATGCATGCATATATGTCTGTCAAACCTGATTTGCTGGCTCAAAACTGGCGTTGGTGATCTCAGCTACAGTCAGCTGCTCGTGGTACGCCTTCTCGGCCGAGATGATGGGAGCGTAGGTGACCAAAGGGAAGTGGATACGGGGGTAGGGCACAAGGTTGGTCTGGAACTCAATCAGATCCACGTTCAGGCAACCGTCGAAGCGTAGCGACGCCGTGATGGAAGATACAATTTGTGCGATAAGACGGTTGAGGTTGGTGTACGTTGGGCGCTCGATGTCCAGGTTACGACGACAGATATCGTACATGGCCTCATTGTCTACCATGAAACAACAGTCTGAATGTTCCAGTGTTGTATGGGTACACAAAATCGCATTGTAAGGTTCGACTGTTGCCGTGGAGAGCTGTGGGCATGGGTAAATGGAGAATTCCAGCTTGGACTTTTTCCCGTAGTCAACGGACAGCCGCTCCATCAACAGAGACGTGAAGCCTGCCCCAGTGCCTCCACCAAAACTGTGGAAGATGAGAAAGCCCTGAAGCCCCGTGCATTGATCAGCAAGCTTCCTGATGCGATCCAAAACCAGATCGACGATCTCTTTTCCCACGGTGTAATGGCCGCGGGCGTAATTGTTGGCGGCATCCTCTTTGCCGGTGATTAGTTGCTCAGGGTGGAACAGTTGTCGGTATGTACCGGTTCGCACCTCATCGACGACTGTTGGCTCTAGATCTAAAAAGACAGCACGTGGCACATGCTTTCCAGCACCCGTCTCGCTGAAGAAAGTGTTGAAGGAATCGTCCCCTCCGCCGATGGTTTTGTCAGAGGGCATTTGTCCGTCCGGCTGGATTCCGTGCTCCAGACAATACAATTCCCAACAGGCGTTACCGACTTGCACACCGCCTTGTCCCGTGTGGACTGAGATACATTCCCGCATGGTTGGGCGACAGTTAGGAGCTGCCTAATCTATTCTGTGTTGAATTGAAACGTGTAACGATGCTCCAAATCCACACGCATACTAAACTGCTAACGACGAAATAGCAAATGACGTGTCCAGACGAGCTTACGTAAAAAGTGAAGGTACGTCATAGTTGTGTTGAATCTTATAAAGAACGGTACTGATGTCACAAAAGTAAAACAAGGTATGTAGAAGTTCGCAGTAGTTTTGTTCTTACGTCATGTTGTGTACCACAGACAAATACGTCACCATACAAATTTTCAAGTCACCAGCACGCGCCGTTGTTTTTACGTCACCCAAGGAGAGTTTGGAGTCCGATATATATACAGCAGACCAGCAGATGTGAATCTGGAGCGACGTTACACGTTCCAATTCAACAAAAGGTAACTGTAGTAAGTATTTACAGGCGTCCACAATGCGAGAGTGTATTTCTATCCATTCCGGACAAGGCGGAGTGCAAACTGGCAACGCTTGTTGGGAATTGTATTGTCTGGAGCACGGAATCCAGCCTGACGGACAAATGCCCTCTGACAAAACTATCGGTGGAGGGGACGATTCCTTCAACACTTTCTTCAGCGAGACGGGTGCTGGAAAGCATGTGCCACGTGTTGTCTTTATAGATCTAGAGCCAACAGTCATTGATGAGGTGCGAACCGGTACATACCGACAACTGTTCCACCCCGAGCAACTGATCACCGGCAAAGAGGATGCCGCCAACAACTACGCCCGCGGTCATTACACCGTGGGAAAAGAGATCGTCGATCTTGTTTTGGATCGCATCAGGAAGCTTGCCGACCAATGCACGGGACTTCAGGGCTTTCTCATCTTCCACAGTTTTGGTGGAGGCACTGGGGCAGGCTTCACGTCTCTGTTGATGGAGCGGCTGTCCGTTGACTACGGGAAAAAGTCCAAGCTGGAATATGCCATTTATCCGTGTCCACAAATCTCCACAGCAACGGTTGAGCCTTACAATGCGATATTGTGTACCCATACAACACTGGAGCATTCAGACTGTTGTTTCATGATGGACAACGAGGCCCTTTACGATATCTGTCGTCGTAACCTGGACATCGAGCGCCCAACGTACACCAACCTCAATCGTCTCTGCGCGCAGATTGTGTCTTCCATCACAGCGTCGCTACGCTTTGACGGTTGCCTGAACGTGGATCTGATTGAGTTCCAGACTAACCTTGTGCCCTACCCCCGTATCCACTTCCCTTTGGTCACCTACGCTCCCATCATCTCGGCCGAGAAGGCGTACCACGAGCAGCTGACTGTAGCTGAGATCACCAACGCCAGTTTCGAGCCAGCAAATCAGGTTAGTAAGTGCTGATGTGGTGTAGAGGCTGGTCCAGTTGAAACAAAATGGTTGGTTGATTGGTTGGTTCGTTGAAGGTTTACACGTTTCAACGACAGAGCAAAGGGCCAAATAGCCAGCAGAAATGCTTGGTTTCCAGCCGTGGATTCAAAGTCCAATTGTATACCTACTCGGTCATATCGTCTGCCTGACACCCCACCCCACCCCATCCCCACCACCCGCACTTTTAAACAAAAGCATTGGCAACACAATTTTCTCTGACGTGAGTATACTCTGTATATACATAGTCAACGTAGAGTTCTAATTACCTAAACGCGCATTTCAGATCTATTGAAATCCTGACATCATTTGCGCAGATGGTGAAGTGCGACCCGCGTCACGGCAAGTACATGGCCTGCTGTATGCTGTACCGAGGAGACGTGGTGCCCAAAGATGTCAACGCCGCCATCGCCACCATTAAGACCAAAAGGACAATCCAGTTCGTCGACTGGTGCCCAACTGGCTTCAAGGTGGGTATCAACTACCAGCCGCCGACTGTCGTCCCTGGCGGTGACCTGGCCAAGGTGCAACGCGCCGTCAGCATGTTGAGCAACACAACAGCTATTGCTGAACCATGGGCTCGCCTGGATCACAAATTTGACTTGATGTACGCCAAGCGCGCCTTTGTGCACTGGTACGTGGGAGAGGGGATGGAGGAGGGCGAGTTCTCCGAGGCCCGTGAGGATCTGGCGGCCCTGGAGAAGGACTACGAGGAAGTGGGCATCGACTCGGTGGAGGGCGAGGGTGAAGAGGAGGGAGGCGAGGAGTATTGAGTGGGAACAGTAATAAGCAAAGCGAAAACCCTTTTTGTCGGCCAGTTTTGTACCGGTTTTGCAATAGTTTTAGATTTGTTAAGTGTCTTGACCCTCTTCACGTGGCTGTGAAATCCATATTTTTCTTTGCCTCGAGAACTTGTGGTGCACCAGACGCAAAATTCTCCTCCACTAATTCAGCACACGCAGAGACACAAAATACATCAGGTAAAGTCGGTCGAACACTTGGACAAATTGTCAGCTAGATTGTTGTGCGCGTATTGACGTGCATACACGTTGCTCATAGACACACAAGCCGGGAAATGACTTGTTTCTCGCCTTCAGTGAGTAGCTTTAGCTTCAATTCCAAACACTGCACTCAAGCACATGGTCATGTGTTTCGCCGATTTGGCGTGCCAACATGTCCCAAAAAAAAGTTTTTGATAGGTAGTTTAAATGACTGCATTATACACATTCAATTAGACGTATTTTTTGCGATGAGAGTTTTGCTTGCATTTTGCCTACATGGTACCGAAAATTGTTTTTGTTGAACAGTTCTACCTGTAGGAAACACCGGGAATGCCTCTTACACACGGGTTTGCGTGTACAGTTGAGATTAGTTTTGAATGATAAAGAACTGGCCGTAAGCTTGAGTTTCTGGCACCTTGGCTCTTTCTCCAGCAGGCAAATGACCAACGCTGGCGAAAGAGCAAAACACGAGCGTGTTAGAAACACATTTTGCACTTTTTAAGGCATGTGAGTCATTTCTCGTGGGCTCTTGATCATTCTGTACCGACTCTGCCAGAGGTGTTGGGCACGTTCATGTGATGATCAGTCTATCTCAAACCGCACTTGTTTCCTATACACTCGTATGTGACAGGCATTTGGCGTTGTGTCGTACATCGTAGATAGAGGTCTCGGAAAAGGAATGGTTGTAACCAGGTTTGGAGGAAAAAGTTGTAACACTGTAACTGCATGCTCCTCTTCTCATCTAAAGAGGTGGTGAAAACGGAAGAAAACTGGTTGAACACAACAGATCATATGGTGTGTGAAATCCCAGTAACATTTCCACCAAATTTGACTAGCATCCTCAACTTCCTTGTCCATTTTGCTTTAATCTGACAAACAAACAAACCAACCCCCCCCCCCCCCAAAAAAAAAAAAAAAAAAAAAAATGAGGGTGGGTTTTATCCCTAACTGCAACTGCACATTTTTTTTTTTCTTTTTTTTTTAACCTTCATTATGGGAAAAGTTTAGTATGTACTGCAAAAAGACCTCTGCAGAACACTTGGGTGATTTCCTCTTGAAACCATGTTACAATCAAACCCGATTGCTGTTACAACTAGATGTGTGTGTATGTGGGATAAGAACGTGTAGAGCCACCTAAGTTATGACTTCCCGTGCTCAGTATTGATTTTTTTTTTAAAGTATACCATGTATGTTTTGAAACGATGACATGTTGCTTATTTGGTTTCTATTAAAGGAATCTGAAAAGAATGCTGATGGGTTTTGATGTTCGAGAATGTCCTTTGGTGAAACTCTCATTACTGGCCCTGCTGTCTCTCAGGGAACAGAGTGCTGCAAGCAATGGGAATCATCAGCCTAGAATCCTACGAAAAAGCGTTCGCGTAGTTTACGCTGGTGGTGCTTGCAAACACGCCACATACACAGTTCATAGACATAAACATCGTCCACAGGTAAATCCCGAGTTTTTGCCACTAAGGTATACGTCTTTATCTGTGTGGACCCGATGCCTTTGTTTGGTTTGAAGTCTGATGTTGATCATGAGTTATGACTACTGGAAATGTCATTGCCAACGAACTCAGTGACGTTTCGGTAGTATTATACGTACATAGTGTTATTTTGACTAAAGGCTCGGCCTCATCAGGGATCCAGTCTATGCGTGTATTTGCCGGAGTGGCAAAAAATTGGGGTTTACCTATGCACTGGCATGCAAGCACAAAGGACATAAACACAGAGACACACAGGTCAAAGCATCCTATTAGAGTTTTATAATTATTTTATTTTTCTCCTGCGTGACTTGGGCGGTCACAGTTGTTCATGCACTGATACCGAGGAGGCAATGCTTCTCCCTTACCTAATCAGCAAATTTGAATATGATCTGCCGACCACGGTGAAATCTGGTTACAATGGTGTAGTCTGAACTAAACCTATCACCAAATAAAACTTCCAAAAAAAGTACTTGCAGAAAACGGAAGATTTATATCCGACTCAGTATGTGTTTTTAGTCACGTTACACGTTTCCAATTTTACCGACGAATAAAGGCAGAAAGGTCGACATGTAATGTGTTTCATACTCTTGAAGTCGACTACCACGCTAGTTGCCCAGGTGATGATGATGATGATTATGACGTCTTGTAACGCGCTGAAAAAAACTCAATGCCCAGCATGCTCGTAGCGCGCGCGGGGGGGGGGGGGGGGGATAAGTTTTAACAAAAACATGAGAAGGGGGTGGAGTCTGGGGTGGGGGGGTGGGGGTGGAGTCCGCATCAGAACTTTGAGGCAAACATCGACTAGCGTAAGGAACTATGTGGCACAAACAATTCCCCTTGGCTTGGGTAACAGCTTTCTCCGATTTACATTTGTTACACGAAAAAACAAAACAAAAAAAACCCGACTTGAGAAAGCAGCTGTAAAATAAAGTTAGTTGGGAAACTGGAATTTGATTTTTATGGGGTGTTGGGGGAGCGGGTGGTTGGTGGGGCAAGTATGGCATGTAATGTGGCAAATATTTGGCGATAAAAGGATGGATGCGGCTGTTACGGGATGGTTGTGATGTTGTGAAGAGCGTCCCTCAGTTCCGCCGCTGTCACCAGTATGATTCCTGCAACAAAGTAGACAGACCCGTGTGTGCTCTGCAGAAAGCCGTTGACGAGAACGGTTATACACCCAGGGCATCATATGCACATCGGTCATTGGCCATTTCCAAAATGTCTGATTACATTCTTACCCAGGCGGGTATAATAATAATAATAATAATAATGAGTATTGTTTAAGCGCATTACCCAATTTCATGAATCGGCTCAAAGCGCCGCGAACTGAACCCAACATGCACGCTCACGTGAATCACACGCATTCTCTCACACATTGGACAAACACACATTACAATCACGTGGTGCGAAGCGTCAGCTCAGCTATTTAAATTTCGGAATTTAGAATTGCATTTATTTTTCAAATTTGGTGGGCTTAACATTTCCAAAGTAGAGGGGGAGGAAGCCGGAGTACCCGGAGAGAACCCCCGACGATCGGCCCGAATGAACGGTGCCACATACGAGAAGGAAAATTTCTTTGCCCCGAGTGGGACTCGAACCACTGACCTCTAGCATTGGTGACAAGTCTCAACCACTAGACCACCGACCGCCCCAATATGTCCTATCCCATATGTCCTACCATTTCTGCGTCTCAGTTGACACATTTCAGGACATACTCTGAATACCTACCGAAAAACCCATCGGCTGGTCATCATGAGCTCGCATGGTACTGGTAGAACCGCGTTAAATGGTGTTTCAACATGTACTGGGCCCGCATGTAAAAGTCGAGGTTGGGGAGTTTAGCCCCGGGTTAGAGTCTAACCTCGAACTAAAATAGCTCTAGGGTGAAATTTTCTGTTTTGTTTGTTTGTTTTGTTTTGTTTGTTTTGTTTTAAATCAGCAGCGGGTCTATTCCAGCAAGGGGCCTATGCCGTTATAGAAGGATTTTTGTCTTTCTTTCTTCGCTTCCTTTTTTTAAAATTTAATTTTGCTTTGGTGTTTCTTTTGTCCTAGTCTGGGATAGGCCCGTAGCCGTGTGTTAAATTAACCTCAACTTTTACATACGGGCCCTGGTCTTGTTGTTGGTGTTCCTGGGCTGAACACTCCCAGGTTTATCCCCATGGATGAGAGGGCTGCGTGCATGGTCGTTTTTAAGTACCCAACCACATGGGCAACCACACGGCGTCTGTGGAGGATTTTTATCAGAGACTGATAGCTGTCATGGTAGGAGATTACCATGGCTGAAGATAATCCCCACACTGCAAGCACAACAACAACAACAACAAGGTGCAGCTCTGTGGTCTCGCAGTTCTAGCCAACGACAAGAGCCTTTGCGAGAGGCCACAAACATGCACTTACCAGCATTTTTCATGTCGTCCATTGCAGCAGCAGTGGTGGCCGAGTCGACCCCTCTGGAAGCGTCAGTCACGGTCACAACCTTGTATCCTTGAAAAACAAACAAACAAAAAAAACCGACTGTTTCATAAAGGAAATGCACAAGAAAGAGTATGCTGCATGGTCAGGGTTCGGGGTACGTTAGTCTATGGGCACTCAATACAGCTGTGCTTCCAAGCAGTCACCATCTCTACTCCTGCATGTCTTGCTGACCTTCACCACCTGTATACCCCCTCATGTTCTCTCTACTCGCTCAAGATGTGACACTCGCCTTTTCAGAATTCCAGTGTGAAAATACAAACCAGAGGTCAGCGGTCGTTTGCACATCTTGTCCCTGTCACCTTGAACTTGCTTCCATTAGAGATCAGGATCCGTATGTAAAAGTCAGGGTTAGGGAGCTTAGCCCCGGGTTAGAGTATAACCTCGAACTAAACTAGCTCTAGGGTTAAATTTTCTGTTGTTTTTTGTTTTAAATCAGGAAGCGGGTTCATTCCAGCAAGGTGCCTATGCCGTTACGGAGGGATTTTTGTTTTTCTTTCTTCGATTCCTTTCTTTATTTAATTTTGTTTTGGGGTTTCTTTTGTCCTAGTCTGGGTTAGACCTTTAGCCGTGGGTTAAATTAACCTCGAGTTTTACATACGGGCCCAGGCATTTGCAGTCCACTGGTCCATTTAAAGTGGCTCTGAAAACCTTCGTACCTCAGATATCATTAGCTACTGAACCAGTCCTTGTTGTGCATATCCACTTGTGTGACAGTGTCTGTGAGGAATATCTGTGGCTGGCTGCACTGAAATTGTATTACTACACCCCCCACCCCCACCCCCACCCCCACATTTTTCTCTCGAGCAGCGAAATACTTTTTGTTGCTTACAAGGCTTTAGGTTATTTGTTTGTTAGAGCTTACCCATGAACAGGCGCAATATAAGTTATAATTCATCATTATGATTTTTTTTTTATATTTAAATTATTTACAGCTTTAGGTTGCTTCATTACCTGTACAGTGTTTGGTCAGTGTGGTGCATGTCATGTGCACAAAAATACATACATTATCTGCGTCCGCTTCAGCTTCGACTTATTTTATTAGTCTCAGGTCACCGGACGCTATCATCAAGGTGAACAAACTGAACGAACAAAACAAAAATGCACAGAGAGAGAGAGAGAGAGAGAGAGAGAGTACCCAGTTTGTGTCCGTCCATAGAAGTGAAGTAGACACAGTAGTCCAAGGCAAGCCCAGTAACCACCACCACTCCGATATCGTACTGTTTCAGCACACTGTCCAGCTCCGTGTGTGTGAAGCCGCCATTGTCAAAAAAGGCGGAATAAGAGTCAACCTACAAAATAATATGAAAGAACGATGAACCATGGGAAAAGGGCTTGTGGGGAAACCCATCTTCCAGTTTTTCTAGGCTCACAAATCGTCCTGGGCTGTTTTTTTTTTTTTTTTTGTGGTGCCGAACGTAGTACCACTTAGTACGTACACACCTGAACACTGACAGCATCCGAGAGGCTGGTACAGAGCCAGCAGAAGGCAACAGGCAAAGCGAAATGCGGAGTGTCTGCTCTCACTCATGGATTGTCAGAGCTAACCAACACCTACCCCCTATCTCCCCCCCCCCCCCCAAAAAAAAAAACAAAAAAACACCCCTAATGAACTATGCCAACAGAAGCAACAACAAAACAGCAGCAGCAACAGTAACAAGTACATTGTATTAAAATGCCACGCCGAGGCGGGGGAAAAAGCCCCTTCCCAGATATTTTCCATTCCAAGCGGCTCTCCCACCGAGCTTAACTGCCTCGCTTCAGCTGCCTTAGGTACTGTGACACAGGTTGGTATTACGTAGCATTTCAATTCCGGTGACCTTGACTCCTGTTCGAGGTTAACCAAAATGACTTCTTTGGAGTCCGATAATGAACACACATACCAAAGATGGTGTGGACTGGTTCGCCCATTCTTGAGATACTTCAAGGGCGGGGACTTTAAACAACAACAACAACAACAACAACAAACTAATAAACGGTGTCAACAATAACAACAAAACAGCAGCAGTAAGAGCAGCAGCAACAGCAACAACAACGATAAAAAGACCCAGTGTTATCGTACCCAGCATCGATATCCCTTCCGTATAATCACGTCCGACGAGTCCTGATCCAGGAGGGGAGAGAACTGTGAAGAGGTCGGTCCGGAAGTGACGAACTCGATGCAGTGGTCGGGCCACAGGGTTTGCGACAAGACCTTGCTGTGTTCGGGATCGGGAACGCATGTCTCGGCATACGGGTAGTCGATGCTCACACCCGGGCCGTAACACAGCATGCCTATCAAATGCAGTGTGATAGTCGACAGCCCGTGAACGACATACATACTGACATAGTATAGTTTAGCATAGTCTGGTATGTAGTCGTGGTCATTTGTGGTCAATCGTCGTCACTCACGTCAAACGAAAGGGTATGATTGGACAAGGTCTTGCTTTTACTGACAACGTATATGCTTTTTATGTCTATGTTTCGTTTTGGGAACTTTCAAATAGGTATTTATTTATGGTATTTATTTATTTAGTTATATTTATTTATATTTATTTATTTATTTATCTTTTTTTGCTGCCCCAACTCTTTGCCAGCTCCAGTGGCGTTCCTCCCTGGTCAGCTCGGGTCGTGAGTTCGATCCCGGCTGGGGCCAAATATTTGTGCTGGCTTTTTCATCGTTGCCCCGTCTTTGATATCACCCTATGTGGTGGAAAAGGACGTTAAACCCTCAAACACCCACCCACCCGCTTTTCTCCATGGTCATGGGTGGAATCCACGGAGGGTTCGATAGCTGGGGCAATTTTGCTTTATTAATATGCGTGATGATGGGGATGAGGATTATGGTAATATGATGCTATGGAGGTCCGTGTGGTATGGGACTGCGGGACAGGGCCGCATTCCACGCTTCCTGTCATAAATATCCCGCGTCAACCAGGCCCGGGAACTACGGCACCTGCGGTGCCGGCCGTGTAATCATCCACATCATAAGACGTGTCATACCAAGGGAAGCACCCCCAACATCGCACCCGTGAAGTGGGTGAATCTCGGCTGTGTGGCAACAACATGCCCATTGGGCCCATAGCAGACCCGCTCTGGGTAGGAGCCGACCTAGGTAGGAAAAATCCCGCTTGTCTCGGCTGGGACTCGAACCCGGTGTTAACCACTACACCACGAGGGCCGGTAATATGTCAATTCCTGTTGTCAATATTGCGTCTTGTAATAATGATCACGTTGGCAGGTAAATTAAACAGGTACAAATGTCTACACTCAAAGCACACGGCTTGCCTCTTGGTTTGGTGTTTTCACTGAATTTAATAACAGGCCTACAGACCTCGGCTTTGGGTTTTTGTCTGCCCCATGTCTTTGCAAGCTGCAGTGGCATTCCTCCCAGGTAATGAAGTCCATGGAGGGCTCAAAAGCTGGGGCAATTTTATTATGCGTGATGATGAGGATGATGGTATGATGATGCTACGGAGGTCCACACGGTTTGAGACTGCGTGACAGGGCCGCATTCCATGCTTCTTGTCATAAATATCCCAGCGTTAACCAGACTCGGGAACTACGGCACCTGCTGTATAATCGTCCACATAATGAGATGTGTCATTATCAAGGGAAGCACCAATGATTCCAGACCCCTTACGAAACATTTGGCCCTTCATACAAAGTCGCACCCGTGAAGTGGATGAATCTCGGCTGTGTGGCAGCAGCCTCACCACTGGGCACATAACACACCCGCTAGTTGCCCACCTACGTAGGAAACATCCCACTTGCCTCGGCAGGGATTCGAACCTAGATCTCCTGGTCCATGGTCCGAAGTGCTAACCAGTACTCTACGGAGGATGCAATGTATAGGTAACACGCAGAATGCAGAAGTTTTGGCTCCCATCCACGGGTCGAACTCTCGACCCGAGCATTGAAAGTCCAACGCTCTACCTCTCGATTGCCCAGACTCCCCTTCCAGCAACAGATAACTGAATTGATAGAATTCTCTAAGTTAGTTTAACCTTCTCTTTGGCCTTTGGGCATTTTTTTTTAGATCAGTACGTGCGCCTAATTCTCGAATGGCACTTACACCCAGTTTCCAGCGCCTACCTTGCGAGTTGTATGTCAGATTGACATTAGAAAATGGCTCCATTCCCGGATGCTGACTGGCGAAGGACACGTGATCCCAGCAGTGCCAGTCCTGACTCCTCACCACCAAGCTAAAGTCCTTGTTGAAGTCTCTGCGGATTTTGTTTATCACCGGGATCACCTCATAAAAGAAGGTTATAATTATTGAATGATCAATCAAAATGAGCTCAGCTTGTCTTCCTCTTTTTCTAATTGCGTCGGTAATTTGCACAGTAGTAAAATCTGTATGAGCTGTAACCTGGATCATTTGCATTTACTGTTATGCACCATACAGTATTGCAAGTTTTGTTTTTGTTTTTTGTTGGTTTTTTTTTTTTAAATTAAAAGCGTGTTTAATTATTGTTGTATTATGCGCAGGGTAGCCAAATGAGCAGGGTATTGCTAAGAAAAAAACACGCGCACTTATGTGCAATCTTTCTTTAGCAAAAGGGCCTCTATTCGGTGACACCCCCTATCCTCATCCTCTTACACCCGCGCATCGACAAAACCTCAAACTGTGTGTGTGCGTGCGTGCGTGCGTGCGTGCGTGTGTGTGTGTGTGTGTGTGTGTGTGTGTGTGTGTGTGTGTGTGTGTGTGTGTGTGTGTGTGTGTGTGTGTGTGTGTGTGTGTGTGCATGCCGGAGCGCAAGTAGCCAACAACCCTTGATAATAACTGCAACATAATTTATTATCGGCAGTCAGTATCAGTGAATTATTATCATTAACAGCCCGGGGCCTGAGGCCTAACCTAAACGCCTGTGGGCCTACCTGCTCGCCTTCAGGAACAGCCAAACTGCCCCCCTTTAGGAAACAGTCCTGGACATCAATGATGAACAGGGCCACCTTTTCCGTCCTCCCCTGCTCCCCGTTGTCAGCCTGGATGACCGAGACAGCGGTCAGCAGCAGGACCCACACCGGCATCCTGCAACAATCAATAAAGAATTGTTAACCCAGAGAATCCCAGTCATTCATCTCATTCTTGGGTCAGTATGCAGGAGAATAGAAGAAAAGTCTGTTCGGAGAAGTGTGAAAACCCCGTTAACGATAAAATATTCAGTATTCGAAAACGTTTAGCACCATCGTGTACTTTCCTATTACTTTTACCATTCACAAACTGTAAGAACTACAATAGGAATACATTTTAGCACTATCGTGTACTTTCCTATTACTTTTACCATTCACAAACTGTAAGAACTACAATAGGAATACATTTTAGCACTATCGTGTACTTTCCTATTACTTTTACCATTCACAAACTGTAAGAACTACAATAGGAATACATTTTAGCACTATCGTGTAATTTTCTATTATTTTCACCTTTCACGAACTGCAAAGTCAGAACAGCTAAACGTTTTAATTGTGAAATTTGCTATTATTCGCACCATTTACAAACTCTAAAACCAGTTTGAAGTTAGGTCTGCACTACACTCAACATAAGAAAAAGTCGCAGTTCTTTTCATCGTGAGTCTACTTCGTGTCCCCAACGAGAGGAACGGGGTATAATCTTATAGTTGGACAAGGCTTGCATATATATAATTATTCTTTTCTGATACAACTTATTCTTTACCTCTCAATGCAGCTTTTCTCAAAGCACACATAGAACGTGAAACAGCAACAGGCGAACGATGATAAGGCCAGGGAATAATCACAGTTTAATCAGCCGGACAGAATCGTACGTGAAGAGTGACTGAGTTAGCCCAGCCTACGTCATGTGATACGAAATTAACGTTGAATGAGCAGCGACATGTCTCGCCAACAGTTACAGTATCAAAAACCTAGATGGAGAAGGTTATCTACTAACTGATGGAGCTAACGGAAAGTGTGCCAGTATGGGTGCGCAAGTGATCATGGGATCGTTGGTTCCGTTATGTGTGTTTGTTTGATTGTTTACTCTGTGTGTGTGTGTGTGTATGTGTGTGTGTGTGTGTGTGTGTGTGTGTGTGTGTGTGTGTGTGTGTGTGTGTGTGTGTGTGTGTGTGTGTGTGTGTGTGTGTAATGTAGTATTAGAATGTTGTATTTTTGCAGGTTTTTTTTCATGTAGTAAATGTACTTTCCCCATCCCCATCCCAACCATTTCAGTGTTGCAAGCAAAATGCCCCAGTCCAATCAGGACCCCCCCCCCCCCCCCCCCCCCGGAAACAAAATGACATTGACTTTAGCAAGCAGTATGGCATTACATTTTACGTTAACAGCAACATACAGTTGTTATTTTTTGTTGATTGTCTGTTTTATTTTGTTTTCACAATGAAACCATGACCTGCCTCCTCACACGATGCCCCGACTATGTCGATCTCATTACCACGATACACGATAGCAAGGGCCTCAGTCTCTCTGTCAAACATGTTATCTGTTTGGTTTTTTTTAAAAGAGATTTTCCTGTTTTAGTTTCAAAGGCAGACCCTTTTGTCCTGTCATAATCGTTTGACAGTACAGTACAATCTACGGTTAAGTGGCTCTCTGATAGCGAAGACAAAGAGCTGACCAATCATCTCAGACTGCAGCGGTTGTCACGCGCGCTATCTGTACAAATTATTTAATCGATTTCCGCGTTCCATCTGGAGCAGATTTGCATAGGCACACATAGACACATGACACCCAAGCGCCCTTCAAAATATGCACACATAGACACACACACGCATGAACAGACGCTAGCTGTAGGGGGTGGGTGGGTGTTTGGGGGTTTAACGTCCTTTTCCACCACACAGGGTGATATCAAAGACGGGGCAACGATGAAAAAGCCAGCACAAATATTTGGCCCCAGCCGGGATACGAACTCACGACCCGAGCATTGGCAGTCCAGCGCTCTACCATTCGACCACACGCTAGCTGTAACTTTAGCTGCCAGACACACACTTCTGTCAGGAAAAAAAAAACCTTAGCAGAAACACACAGTCATAAACAATTCTGTCCAAGCTTGAGCACATTCTGTACCTCGCACACGAGTATCCCACGTTTTTCCACTCTTTTTCGGTTTTGGTCCTGTAATCAAAATGCAGGCAAGATTAATGGTTCCTTGGCGGCTCTTACTGCAGGTAACATGAATATAATCAAAATGCAGCACTCCCACTAGCCCAAATTTAAATCCATGCAAATTAATTGCGATTATTTTTTGCGAGACCACTCGTGCACAATCCCAAACTTACTTGGTAGGAATCGAGTTGAACATTGACAAAACAGCAGGCTGCATTAGGCAGGATTTAGCATTATTTCTGTTATGGATCAGTAACACAAAATTGAGAAATCCATCCAGCTGGTTGTGTCTGCTTACCGTAAGTTTTCATGGTCTTCTCGTGTGCGCTCTTTAATTACACATTATACTGCCATACACTTTGAAAACAAAACAAACTAACAAACAAAACACTCCCCCCCCCAAAAAAAAAAAAAAAAAAACGAAAAAGAAAGAAGAAACAGATTATGTAGCAATCCCTTGAAACTGAAAATGTGGTCAGTGTTGATCACAGTGCTCAAGTTAGTTAGTTAGTTAGTTAGTTAGTTAGTTAGTTAGTTAGTTAGTTAGTTAGTTAAGGCTTAACTCCGCGCAAGCAACAAGGGTTAATTCGCGGCTAACACAGTGCTCAAAAAGTGAAAACTTAGTGTGTGCTAGTGCAACTCCCTCCTCCCCAAATAAATAAATAAATAAATAAATAAAGAAATAAAGAAAAAAAGAAAAAGAAAAAGAAACAACAAACAAACAAACAAACAACAAAACAAACAACAACAAAACACAACAACAACAACAAACAAAGAAAAAACAACAACAAAACTCTGAACAAAACAAAACAAAACAAAACACCCTACACCCCTTGCTTAGTGCGAGGTAAGGCTGCGCCTCTATAAATGTGTATTACATACATGTTCGTGATAACCGAGATAATGTTCGTTACTCCATATAAACTAGCCACACCGGGGTCGTGACGCACTTTGAAGTGATCAGTATCAGGTAACGGCACACCGTTCAATACAGGTCCTCCAACAATGTCGGAAGAATACAACGGGACCGAGGACAGGTAAAACCCTAAACACATTTTACTGAAATACAGTTCTCGTTTTTTTAAAAATCACTTTTACTTATACGGTATATTCACAATCACACATGCGTACCTACAATGCTACTTGGTTTGTCGTCACGAAATAATGGTTGATTAATACACGGCTCTCAGTCAGGTCAAGGCAAACCAATATTAAAACAACAACACACACCGGCCCCCGTAATGTAGTGGTTAGCACTTCGGACTATGGACCGGGAGACCCGGGTTCGAGTCCCAGCCGAGGCAAGCGGGATTTTGCCTACCTAGGTCGAGGCTGTTGGGGAGGCTGTTGCCACACAGCCGAGATTCACCCACTTCACGGGTGCGACTTTCGGGGTGCTTCCCTTAGTATGACACGTCTTATGATGCAGGTGCCGTAGTTCCCGGGCCTGGTTCATGCCGGGATATTTATGACAGGAAGCGTGGAATGCGGCCCTGTCCCGCAGTCCCAAACCACACGGACCTCCATAGCATCATCTTACCATCATCCTCATCTCCATCATCATGCATAATAAAAATTGCCCCAACTTCCGAGCCCTCCGTGGATTCCACCCATTACCAGGGAGGAACACCACTGGAGACGGCAAAGAGTTGGGGCAGCAAAATAAATAAATAAATAAATAAATAAATAAATAAATAAATAAATAAATAAATAAAACAACAAACAACCAAAGAAACGAATAGACATGTAGAAAGTCAATCGGTTTTCAAGTACTAAGTAAACAACCTCCACTCAGAGATCAGTCCGGGCCGAACCTGGACCAACTGAATGCAGCAGTGAGCAGCCCCAGGCAGCGGTTCCAGTACATGGTGCTCATTCTGCTGGCTCTCAACTACTTCCCACTCGTCTTCAACCACGTCATCATGGCCTTCTACGGCTCAGCGCCCCCTTACGTCTGCCACGTCACAGCTCTCGGCAAAAACAGCACAGCATCCGTAAAGTAAGTGTTCATAAGTAAAGAGAAAAGATCATCAATTCGTTAGAGCAGTCCCTTTAGTCGTCGGAGTGATTCCCCTTCAGTAAGTTTGACAGTGGAGTGATCATACCCCCCCCCCCTACAGAAACACCCATCCTCTCGGAGCGAGGGAAACTGTGGCAGCATACCCCAGCCTCCACCCGCTGAGCAAGGGAGAGAAAGAGATACTCAATGATATTTAAAATACACTGTGACATTTTTCTTATGTAGGCCTTTGTCAGTGAGTACACTGTACATTTCCTTCTCTTTGATCTCTTTGGCCTCACTCCACTTTGTTTTTGTTCTCTCCCAGCCCCCCCCCCCCCCCCCCCCCCCCCCCGAATCCTTGTCGCGTCATTTCGTCTTTTTGGTGTATGGCATTTTTCTTTGGCTCTGTAACGCCCCATTTCCCCCTTACCCCTTTGCAAAGGGCAAGAGTGCCCACGCAATAAATGATCTCTCTCTCTCTCTCTCTCTGTAAAAGATACGAAAGTGGTTCCATCAGAAAATGACTGAAATTCATTGACAACTACAACCCCAAACGCACTCGATACGGATAGATCTTCGTCCTACAACCCACGGTACGCTAACTAGGTTGTGCGGGGGGAGGGGCGGGGAGTGAAGGGGGGGGGGGGCACCTATCCTGAGGTAACAGGCGAACAGTCCGGTTGAACACGATTCAGGCCAGTCAGACTTTTGGAGGGGGGGGGGTGGAGGGGGGCTCTGATTTGATGTATCCTTGACCTGTTACGCAAACAGATCCAGTACTACGGTCAAAGGAAACGGGGTTTTTTCTGCAATGGAACTGCTCGAAACAGTTCCAAAGTGCAAAGGAACTACAAGACCATGACAGATGTTTATCAAACCTGATATTTATGCAGGTACCAGAACGTGACAGTGCTCGAGGAGGTGGGAGACAAGTGCGAGTCCACTCTGTACCTTGAAGACAACAAGAACATCACCGTGTCTTGTGGCAAAGGGCAGTGGACATTCAACCCGGAGTTCGGTGAAACTACCATTGTTTCAGCGGTTAGAGCGACCCCGGAATATTTCTTGTTGTTGTTGTTGTTGTTTGTTGGTTGGTTGTATTTGTCATTGTTCTCTGGGCAAAGTAAAAAGGAAAGTTCACATTTTTTTGACGGTAGGAAAGTTCAAGGAAATATAGATGCCGAAAGAGCTGAACATTTTCTATTCGTGTCAAAGGGAACGAATAAAATACATTTAATGAGTGGATGCTGCAAGGGAGATAACTGTGTCTGTATGGGATGGGGAGAGTAATCACTAGATTTCCTTTGAGTACTACTTTTCGCTGCTGCAGTTACCACTTGCTATTTTTTCCTGTTCGTCCGTCTTGAGTCAGCTTGTACATTTTGCCTGTCGCTTTTGTTGTTCTTGTTTGTGACAGTTTTGGTTTTGTTTTGTTCTGATATGTTTGGAATAGTGTGTGTGTGTGTGTGTGTGTGTGTGCGCGCGCGCGCGCGTGCGTGCGTGCGTGCGTGCGTGCGTGCGTGCGTGCGTGCGTGCAAGCGAGCGTGCAAGCGAGCGTGCGTGAGTGCGTACGAGTATGTGTGTGTGTGTGTGTGTGTGTGTGTGTGTGTGTGTGTGTGTGTGTGTGTGTGTGTGTGTGTGTTTTCTTCTAACTGCTGGTCATATGATTCTGTTTTGTTTGCTTTTTTAAAAATGTATCGTTGCTATTTGTTTTGGTTTGTTTGTTTTCGGGGGAGGATGGGGTGAAGAGTTATTGTTTGCGTTGTTCTTTTACTGTAGAGTACATAATACTGTGAGAGCACTTTCTCGCGAACTTCATTGGTAAGTTTGTTTGTTTTCTAGTTTGATCTTGTGTGCCAGTACAAGAAGCTGGCTAGCCTGGCGACCACAATCTACTTCTGTGGCGTGATGGTCGGGGGTCTCTTCTTTGGCTACGTGTCGGACACAGTGGGTCGTCTCCCAGTTCTTCTCCTCACGCTCTACCTGCCCATAGCCCTGGGGGTCGGGATCTCCTTCGTGCAGAGCTACCTTCTCTTCGTTATTCTGCGCTTCATCCAGGGTTTGATCATACAGGTTAGGATTTTTTTGTGTGTGTGTTTTGCTTCGCTGCCTTTTTGTGTGAAAGCGTGGTGCTGGCTGATGTTTGTAAACGCCTTTAGTGTGCGTGTGAGGGGTGGGGGGTGGGGTGGGGTGGGGGGGGCGCTTGAAGGATGGGTAGGCAGAATGGAAGTGTTAGGGCCTGAGCTGAAAGCAGAAAAATGAAAATCTTGATCCGAACGCCACGGCATGAACGATTGCTTGCGACAAATCAAGAAATATATTTAGCAGGTAGGTTTTTTTTTAATTATCGTTCTTCGTGCATTGTCTTCCACATTCGGCGAATGCTTTCAAGCTTTTTTTTCTCTCTCTCTCTCTCTCTAAGATAGAAATAAGAAGAAAAAAATAAAAAAAGGAGGGAAAGATGAGAAGAAGACGAACAAGACGAATGAATCTCACGCTTCCTCTTGTGATGCGTCAACAGGGTCTTCAGAACGCCACTTACATTCTGGCCATGGAGTTCTTCGTGCCCGCCCAGCGCCCTCTGGTGGGGTCAGTGATGGAGGGCACGTGGGGGTTTGCCGTCATGACACTGGCCGGGCTGGCGTACTTGCTTAAAGACTGGCGATACCTACAGCTTGCCATCTCCGTGCCCAGCGCTCTCGCTTTCTTCTACATCTGGTTCGTTGCTCCAGGAATTTCGTGTCTCAGTATCGTAGACATTCGTATTTGGCTACAACCTAGCACGGGCGTTTTTCCGGTGCTATGCCGCTCCAGATTATTGCACCGTCAATCAGTGGGTTCCCGTGCCATGGCTCCGCGCGTTTTTCCAAATTCGAAACGCCAAAACTCTTTGGATCTTCAGTTGTCGGTTAGAACGATGGAAAGGGGCCGTTTACCAGCCAGAAACCGACTTGTACTAATACTAACAC